>BRZM01000124.1:381730-392525 GCA_033238685.1 Lates japonicus | reverse complement strand
CATTTGAGCACTTTTTTCTTGTTATTCATGTTTTCTATTAAACTCATATAAGGAAAATATTGGATTTACTTTAATGAATGAAATTTGAATGAATGGGCTGTGCATACTTGTGCATAACTTACATTACATTTGATGCATTTAATTCAGACAGCATGAACACTGTGTGAAATGTAAAGACTCCAGGTATTCAAGTTTAAAAAAAAAAAATCAATAACTTATCAGGCTCCTCTAGCTATATCCAAAAATATACAGAGAGGAATTTCAGTTTATGTGTGTACTTTGCCTGGAATCTGTCCTGTCCACTATCAGATAAGATCAACTCATAAACCATATGTATTTTCAGATAGAGTGGAGGAAAAATTATTTAATAAACGCTCAAGATTTTCCTTTATTCATTACAGAAAACCTTGAACTATGTACTAAAGCAAACAAATTTATGATGTAATGTGCAGTTTTCTTATGGCATCATTCAGAACATCTGGATATATGAACAAGATAAGAAATTGTGGGTTACATGTTAAAAAAAATAAAATCAATCTATAATAATAATAACTGATATTATGAAACATAAACAAACATAAAAGCAAAAAAATGTCCTCAAGACTTAATAAACTTGTTTAACCTCTGTAAAGTTTTCATCAGTGCACCCACTGAAGCATGGTTGGATATTCTTTATGGGAATTACCTGCAAACTGTCTGGGATCGATCAGTTTGCTTGGCTAACACTGCCCACTGGGGAATTACCTGTGGCAACAGGTGTGTTGTTAAAAATCAGCGGGAAGTTGTAAAGGAGTTGAAAGACAAACATAAAAAAGATACATGAGCACTTACTGTATTGACAGTTCCTCCCCATGTACTCCCCTGGGCATTCGCAGGAATAGTTGGCAACCTGATCTGTGCAAATGCCCCCGTTCTTGCATGGGTCCCTTTCGCATTCGTTAATATCTATAAGAGCCAAGAAAAAAAGAAAAGAAAAGGTGCATTAATTTATTTGAGGCAGACATGTAGGCAATTAGAAAGACCTCATCCTCATTAGAATGCATTGGTAGGGAGCATATATTGAATTTTCCCTGAGTGTTACTTGATTCTGTCTGCCCATAGAAGCTCTCACAAAGACACTGGCTTCTTGAAACTAATAAATCAAATAGCTCCTTTAGAGGCCATTAATGCTAAAACACAGGCCCAAGTTCTCAAATGTTAAGAACAATTAACCTAGCGTCCTTTCTTTGTAGTTAAAAAAATTATCATACTTTCCAGTGTGATTTCCAATGTGTAAAGTGCACAGATGCTCTGTTTGCTCAAATTTAAGTGTTTTTGTTGATGTTGGCAAGTTTCCAGAAATGCTAACTTAATGTTAATGGTAAATTAATGATGTGTTAAGAATTCAAATTGCAGTATTGATGGTACTTATTGGGGTATTTACTCTGGGGTTGGAGCCCTCTTATGTGTGCTGAATCAGTCAGATAGCAATTGTTAAACAAAAGGCTACTCCGGGACTAAAACTGCTTTAACAGTCAGTTAAAAATCTGCTAAGTTGGCCTATTTGATTCTTTATCTGTTTACACCAAATCTTGCCAAAGCAGTTGAAAAATAAAATATCTGCATATATGCATTATTCATAAAATCAGACTGGCCTTTGAATTTTTTTTAGCTAACATTATGTTCTTTAACTAATATTTCCTCACAGACAATATTTGGTGTACGAGGAAAAAATAGGTTCTGTTCGATAAGTTCAGCAGGTGAGAAGACTTTTTTGTGCGTCCTTACTTTCCAGACATGAGCAAGTCTTAACCAGCCAGCATCATATTATTGTATTTCACCATTATTTAGTCACACTTGTGTAAATCAGATGGACTGCAGCTGGAGTCACCTACATCTCTAGTGTTAGTGAATACCTATATTAAATGAAAGATGCAATGACACAACATTTTGCACCACTGACAGTAATTTCTACTTAATTTGTGAAAAGTAAAAATCCTCACTCTCTTCATTCAAGTATTACAGAAACACAGACAAGAGCAGGAGAGACAATCATTATGATAAATTGTCACAGAATTATCAGCTACTGTACAGCCACCTTTGCTCTGTAATTGCTCTCTGAAACAGCTCTTCTCTGATTGATTCATCTAACCGATTACAGAAGGTGACAGACCCCAACCCCACCCATCACACCAATTTTCACACTGTTATATTATAGATACAGTTAAGGGAGAAAGAGATTATGGGGGTGGTTTAGAAGGGCAGGGAGGAAACAGGGTGAACTTTTGAGCAATTTTCAAACAAATTTCTAATGATTTCCAAACTTGCCTATGGCAGCTACAAGACTTTTAATCCTCTAAAACATACCCTGAGTCATCTGAGACTCATAGGTATATTTTGCCTTCATGAATATGTAACTAGGCTTGAGATTTGGAAAGCTTAAGAAAGTGAAACATGATTAAAGTAAGTCTGTTATGGTGCGTCATCTCTCTGAGGTTTTATCTATAAAAATCTATAATAGTCACTTGGGCACATTCGTAATATCTCAAAATATATCTTTTTTCTGTGAATGTCTTATGCTCCGGAGAAATACAGTCATGGTCTTCACACATAATGGTCACTGAGGTACTGTGACTGGGAGCAGTAGCATGTTTAATCTGCAGCAGAGCAGGATACTAAAAAATAAATGAATGAAAAGAGTGAAATAAAAGAGAGGAAGAGAGGCACAGAGAGAAATGAGAAACATTTTGTGATTCACCCAAAAAAAAAAAATCCACGGGGGACCCGCGAGACAACTATATTTGGGTGAAAAGATGTTTGAGTGAAATTGAGCTGTAAAACGTTTCCCAAAAGACGATAAAAAAGTCAGTCAAGTTGAACCTGAAACACACCTCTATTTTGTTTTCATTTATCTGGCATGCATGAGGAGACATTTTGTTTGTGTGTCAACCTGGATGTGTGGAATTGTATATAATCGTGAATACAATCTAAAACTGTGTTTCTATTTATTCATCTATTTGTTTATTTTTTTGTGTGAGCACGTAGCTTGCGCATTTCAAGACAAGGCCCTGCTGTGTCTTGTAATGTGATGGCTACATCCTGATAAATCAAATGTAATGTAGGTGAAATAAAAAGCAAAATACCAATACAGCTCATTTTGTGTATTTGCAACATTTTTGGAGGGACTGAAAAAAAAAAAAAAAACTTTTACTTGCCAGCATGTCATCTTGTGTCTCACAGAGCACAACAAAAGGGCTGATTTTCACAGTTGGCACTAAAAACGCTACTCTTGAAAGACAGAATGCATCAACACACAAATATGATGGACACACAGTAGGTTGATCAAATGAAAAACTGCAGGGTCCACTCATGTTTGATTATGGTGGAACGTATTAATTACAACAGAGAGAAGTGAAACATATTTACACAATTACTTTGACTGTCAAGCTGTGAGGATTCATGCATGTGGCATTTGTTATGACGGGTGTTGCATTATTTTTGCATTATGCCATTGCACAGATGGTTTGTGACTATCTATTTGACTGTCTGTGCATGTCTACATGAGGCTGTTTTTCAGGGTCTGTTCCCCAAGACATTTTCAAAGCCATTTAATACAAAGCCATTAAAGCCCCAATTCGCAGTTGGTGCACAGTCCCCACCTCCCCAAAATCACATCAGCGTTAGATCAGAATTTGTCTACAGTCCACCCGGGGACCATGTTGTTGAGTCTACGTGGTTTGCATCGTAGAGACTCAACCTATATGTAAAGGCTGGAGAGATGTGCTGTATAGGGGCTTCATTCTGAAGCTTAGACAGGGACAAAAACAATCTCATGATCTTACTCAAACAACAAGAATTCCATGACAATTTCAAAATCATTACAAAAACGGAGTACAAAAGGAAGAAAAGAAATTTTTAAAACCACTTTGAGGAGCTTAAACAGGTCTGCATTTGGATGAAAAATTGTTTAGTTAGGTATTTGTCATGATCTAAATCCTGCCTGATTGGTGCATGTAAGCGAGCTATCACTCAAAGACTCCAGGTCTATCAGTAATGGGGTGGATTTGGATGCTTTTGGGTGTGCTGCAAACTTCTAATCGCTTTGCTATAATCATATGCAAACTATTCAGTAATCAGCTGTTATTGTACTGTACTCCATAGCTTATTCCACTAACTATCATATTTCACGTGTGATTCAGAATCACATTTAAAGCCATTTTCCACACGTTTGCCTGTGTTTTTTTTTTTTTTCTTTCTTCTGCTTTGGCTGTAACTGTGCTTTGATGGGATAGCACAAGACAATCCGAGATAATTACAAATCTAATAACAGCCAGCATGACTAATACGAGAAACTAGCCTCCTACTGACAGCACGTTATTAGCAGTAAGATGAACAAACAAGCACTTGTCAGAAGGAAACATCTTGATTATGGGAGGTTACTGCAATCAAGGGGGATTATGCTTTAATTAATTCCAGTTTGAGGGGCCTTACAATCCCGTTAAGGACTATTACCCTGAAAAATGCCAACTAGAGTCCGCCTCTTAAAGAACAAGAATGGGCAATCCTCATTCAACAATTGAGCTTTTCAGTTATTTGAATGGCTATAATCCTCAAGAACCACTAATTGTTGGCAGCTATGACAACAATAAAATACTAATGCAGTTATTAATCAGGGGTACAGCATGCCCATATGAAACGTCACTCATGCACTTCACAGCAGAGTAAATTGTATAGGGAATATTTGGTCTTCACTAATTGCCTTAGTGGAACACTCAAATGGAAATATGATTTTATGGCCACTTGTGAATGTTGAGATATAACGAATTCAATTCATTAACTGAACTGTAGATCCATCTGTGAGCAAATGCTGCTGCATTAATAGGAAAATTGAATGAAAATAGAAATGAAATAATGCTGATTTAGATTTTAACAGCTTTCTCTTGAGTATAAGTGAGCAATATGTCCTCTATAGAAGCTGTTTCTTTAAATCTCAAAGGGGCAAAAAAACATATAGAAACAGGTATGCAGCAGAGAAAGGAAAACACATAACAATTATTCTGCTCACATCACAATCTACTGTTATTTCACCACTGCAATCACACCACTTAGGTAAGTAATGCCGTTGTTACCCTTTCAGTTCATATCCTGCTTTGCTGTCACCAGTAGGTTCAAATGTAGAGGTGAGCCAAATGGGCAAGTGACTCAAATAGCCTGGAGCACAACATACCACAGAGAGACGAAAACACAGGCAGCCCATCTTACGATCGCCTCCCTTTTATGAGAGGCCATCAGCCCCTGGGAGATCAGCGCAGGGAAAGTGAGACTTAAAAGCGGTGTATTGCCAGTAAATCAGGTGGGAGAAAGGGGATTACTTCAGGGGATGCAGTTAATCCACTTGGTAAAAACTAGAGAAGAAGGGAGAGGAGAAGCATAGAGGATGGGAGAGAGAGTGAGAGAGAAGCTGCGAAAGAAAGAGAGGGTGGAAGAACTATACAGAGAAAGAAAGATGTGCTAGCCCTGTGGTCAGGTAAATAAACTCTGTTTACACAACTTCTTAAACACAGTCACAGCTACAGGCATGAATCCAAAAGAGTTTCCCTTACTGATAACAGTCCAAGACTACCATTATACATTTAAATGTCATTAAAGCCTTAAACATTGTAAAACAACATTTTGTAACTGATGGCTTCAGTTTAATGAGGATGGTGCTATCTTGGTTATGACGATTTAACAAGCCACTTTGAGTAAAGATTTCTACAGTGAATGGAGACAATAAAACTACCAGGCGTACGATTTAATGCAATCCAACACACTGGCTCTTTAATAACACTACTTAAGTGATGCTTTTAATGTCCAGTTTTTGTTGAAATGGTGCCAGAGTAATGAGGTTGTTTTTTATGGCATTCCACTGGATTGTACCACTCAAGGTGTTTGTGTTATTTTGTTCACTCATTGTACATACACTGATTGGTAAAATGCAATACTGTACAATGTCACTACTTGCAGATCAATAGGTAATAGAACTGAATTAAATTTGATCTCAACAGAAACGGAGCAGAATCATCAAATGTACTTCAGAATGACTGTTGGTTTCATATCATCCATCCCCTGTGTTTTAGTTCTACATTGATGAATTTATTGTACGTCACTGAGAAATTTTAATTGTTTGTTCATGTGAGACATGTTAAGATTAATAAAAAGATCATGACATTAAACAGACTTATCAGTGAGTTATCATCATTACCGTCATCTATCTCTTACTCTTGCACAATGCCTCACCTAAAACTCTGAAGGCTCTCCCAAAATATATTCCTCCACTTTCTGGTCAGAGTCCTGCTCTCAGCGGTCCACTGGAACGTCTCCCTCCCTGGCTTTGCTCCTCTATTGCTCTCTAAAAAGTGTCTCAGTTGGACAATAATGAGAGCAATGAATAGTGCTATGTGTCAGGAGCTAATACTGGCTGTGAGTCGCTAAATTGGCTGGTGTGTCCAGGGAGCAGGAACAAGGCCTGCAAAGGGAGGGGTCGCCTGTGCCCTCTCCACTGGGCTGCGCTGACCTCTCCAGCGCCTGCACCTGCTACAGCCACACAAAACGTACGGTCTGATGAATCCGCTTTCCAGTTCATTCAACAGTAGAGGTATTCAGGTCAAAAAGATGTAAATATGTCATATATATTATTATATTATATGTCATATAAAGTTAAGAGCAAAAAAGAAAAAAGATGAAATTCCATCATAATATTGAACCTTTCATGCCTGCCTGAGTGTAAGAAATTGCGCCACCGTAGCAAACTGACAACAACCAAGTTACAAAACGAATACAGACAATGCAATTTTAGCATCTAGAAGTGACCGGTGCTGACGTCTGTAGATATGTTTTATGTTGTTCAAGCTGCTAGAGCTGGCAGTTAAATCTAGCCTGCAGAATGAGGTCTACCAGTAGTACACTTTTCCTTGTGGATGTTTGTTTGCTGGCTTGTTCGTAACCGGCCCAAGAACAAAACAGACGTATGTGTCAATGCTTGTAGATAAGAAAGAGACATTACAACGGCTTGTCGTGCTGCAAGGTGAACATTTGTGTGCACTCTGGGAGGTTTCTTCAGGACCTCTCTGTATTTGGCTGCATTCATCCTTCTGTAATTCGATCTCTTGGCCCTGCTAGAAATGCCTCCATCCCATAGCATGCTGCTGCCACCATCATGCTTCTAAGGGACAGTATTAGTGGTGGATTTTCCCATGCCTGCAGAGGACTACAAGCCCAGTTAGAGTGATTGTTGGGTTCTGGTCACTTCGGGCCAAGGTCCTTCTTACCTGGTTACTAAGTTACTCTAAGAAGACTCCTAATTGCTCAAGCTTTAGAAATGGTTTAAAACCCTTACCCTGATCTTTGCCTCCCCACAGTGGCTGAGGTCTGGGTTGCATGGCTTGGGTTTGTCCTGACATGAAATGTGAACTGTGGGACATTATACACAGGTGAGCGTCTTTCTAAACTATATTACAGTCAATACAATTTGCCACAAGTGGACTTGCCAAACTTTGCGACAACAAAAAAGGGCCTGAATACTCCTCGAAATAGAGATTTCCATTTTATTTTTTATTAATTTGCATTCTTCATTCTAAAACATGTTTCACTTACTTTATTATACTAGATACTGACTGTAGACTGAAAAAAACAAACACAAATAAGCTTTAAAAAGAAAAAAAAAAACTGAAAAACTAAATGCACACATTCTATCCATGGTATTTCTGGTTGTTGTCCTCAATAAAGAACAAGAAGGCCAATTTAATTTAGAAACGGTTTATATTTAAATAGAACTGTGATTTCTGATTTCTGAGTTGGACTTGAATATACAGTATATGCAGTCGCATCAGCCTAAGCCTAAACTGACTGAAACAACAACATAAATCACACAAATCCACTGAAATGAATGTGTGCTAATGAAAACATAATCCTCTCACATGAAAGCCCCCAAACTTAATTAGTGGAATGAAAGGTAATGTCCCGCTTAGTTTGCCCCACATCTCACCCACTTCCTTCATTAAATTACAGTCAGATGTTGGGTAAAACTGGTTCAAGCCTTCTTCTTCCCTCTGCCAAGACACTGTAAATACGCGAGTGTTAATAAGATTGCTTTCAAGAGGAGATCGCTCAATGTGCCACATCTCTGCATCTGGATTAATTTAGCAATTACGCGTTTCCTAGAAGTTTCCTGGGATCTACCTGTTTTCATGGACATGATGCATACGCTCAGTGATCACAGAATGAAGTGGACAAATCGCTATATACTACCACATACCAACCTCGACCCCAAAACTAATCATCCTTTTAAAATACAGCTGTTATGTTTCCCTAGGCCACACGCCATGCTGCTGCTGATGCCCCAGGCCTATGCAGGTCCTGCAAGATGCTGGATTTGATACTGAAAAAGACTGCAACCAGGGCACGAGAATGAGGAGGTCATGGGGAAATTAATCATTTACACATTGATGCTACTCTGAGTACAATATATATCATTATAAATCAGTGACAGTGCACTTTATTAAGGAAGCAGGAGATCAAGAACTTATGAATTCCATATGGGAGATAATAACGGTATATTTATACACCCTGGGACATAATATACAATAAGTTCTAGGTACATACACTGGGTACACTGGGTCATCAGTCAGCATATGGTGTTATTATTCAGTGACCACCCAGACACACTCCATGAGTAGAACATTACAACGACGAATGTTTTTCAAAACAGCATGAAAACAAAAGCACAGCACAGTGTTCGCCGCGTGTGTAATACAACCATACCGTACACATGATAACACTGTATTAACACCATGGGGAGATATATAAACACATGTTCAGCCAATGATAGAAAGTTGTTGCTTGATATGACATATACTGCTGTCTCCACCCTTCATTCCTCTGTGACAAGTGTGCTCAATAATCTGTAATACAAAATCCTTGAGCTATTTATTATTTCTTTGCGACATTTCACTCATTTTTGGCGTTTTGATGTAACACAGCACTTTGAAGGAGGCGGAGACAAAAGAGCCATCTGCTCATATCTCAGTGGGAAAGATGTGTGACACAGGCTGCGTGGGACTGAGGAGAGGCTTCCTTATCTCCACAGTAAAGTCAAGATGCTGTTTTTTTCCTCCACCTGCATTTCATCATCATTATATCTAATCATATCCCCACAGCATCTATGAGGAATACATTATTGTTGCCTATATAAATTTAGTTACCTTCTATGTTACATACCAAGAAGCACACTTCAGAAGCAGCATCTGTATAAGGGCCACTGTTTGGACGTTGTGTTGACAGGTCCAGTGAAATGTGTCCAGTCCACGTCACACATGGCCAAGACAGTTCTGCCCCAGGCTGAGTCAGATGGAACATGCATCATGAGCTACCTGCTCCATCAGGCTGTCAACTACCATGTCAGTTCATCCTTGTCTTACCCATGCCACTGAAGTGCATCTATCACCACAAGGATCATTCACCGTCTGACGGTTGGCCAACCAGCTCTAAAAGAGACGACACTCCATGTGCCCTTGAAATGGCCACAGTGATATCTGAGCCTGACAAGAGACTAGGCTTTCAGCATGAGCATTGATTTTATTGACTCAGAATTTCTCAAATCTCATCTCACATGGTTCGTCAGCACGCTGGGTGTCAAGGGATAAGTGGATGATGCATGAAGCTGTGAATGCAGGATTACAACAGTGTATGGGTGTGTAGATGCTTTTGAAGTGGACAGTCTACTGAGAGAAGTTATTCAGCTGCACTCCAGAAGCCCTTGAAAGGTATCTAGGATGCATTGCAGAGGTTTGATCATCGGAGAAGCAACACTACTTCGAAACATGCAGACTGGGTATCAAGTTGACAAAGGCTGAATGAAGAGCTTCTCAGTTCGGGAGGCAGAAATGGCACTGGAGAAACCCTGGGCTTGTTACAGATGGAGGTTGCAGTGGGTGTAGAGGTGAATACTGATCCAGGCTCGAACAACAGAGTCTGATCCGTAAGCCTGTAACATCAATGAGGTACACTTACTAGAATCTTGTGAATGCAAGATAGAAAGCGACAAGGTGACAGAAAGAGCAAGCAAGGGCTTGATTTAGAGTATGATAATAAGACACTACCATTTGAGTAAACAATGTTTACTCAATATTAATACATGTTGGTTTATAATACATTGACAGACTTAGTTACATTCATGACAAATGTCACCGTGGTATGACCCAACTAAACCTAGCACTGAAACTAATACTACTTAAATTTGTGATATGACCAACACAAAGTGTAGCTGTCTTCATTAGACTGCTAGTAGTTTTGTAGTTTTTCTTGTCATACATTGACAAAAAAAAGTATCGTTGATTATGGCAAAATGGGCCAGTTATTAAAATTCTTCTGCCAGGAAACGTAAAATGGCTTCCAAATTTACAAGTAATCAGTCCGTAACAGTTGTCGAGATATTTCCAATAAAACAAATGTCAACCCTGTGGTACCAGAAAAAGTCAGGAACGGAGCTCTTCTTTCACTATTAACTACAACACTGTGATAATTCAGCTAACCATGATGCACATGTACATGTTTGACCTGGTAGTTCATGTAGAAAGGATAATCGAAGACATTGAATATTCATCAAGGGAACTTGGTAATCAGAACAAAATGCATGAACCACCCACTCAAGATAACTTAGTCAGGGAATCAAGTCAGTGATTCATCCTCTCCTCTGGGCCAACCCGTTCGCATGACGAATCACAATGTCACGTTTGAGATACGGTCTGAAGTAGTAATACGTAACGAAGTACATCAT
>BRZM01000124.1:56919-381713 GCA_033238685.1 Lates japonicus | reverse complement strand
CCCCCCCCCCCCCCCCCCCCCCCCCCCCCCCCCCCCAAAAAAAAAGGTAAGAAACATTAAGTACTTACAGTACCTGACCATCAAAGAAGAAGTCTGAAATAGCTTGTACTTATCCTAGCTGTCCATGTGCGACATCACTCCTGGCTGTGCTTCATAAAACTGGTCTAACAAGCAGGATATGTAGTGCATGTATTTAGGATAACGTTCAAAGGTGTGAAATTGGATTTAGCTCTGACTGAGCGAGGAGATAGTAAGAGCAAGACTAAAAAAGCCAGGGCTGGCCTACACATATTTTATGCTACATCTGTATAGTACACAGTATACAAAGCTAAACAGCAGTCAGTCTGGGGCCAACACTGATTTAAAACACTGGATTAGATATCACATAAGCTTAAAGATAATCCTACATTACAATACCATCCTAAATCCAGCACCCTGAATCCAACTTAAAAAACGTACTATAAATATGCTGAGTGGAGGGTTTGTTCTCTTAAGTATTTGGTTTAATATTTTACAATGGATAGAAATATAACAGCAGACATCCATTCTGTTGCAACAGCTGTGAGCTTATTAAAACAAAGACTAATGAATGTATTGATGAATTTATAGTATCGGCAGATGCAATACTTAAATGTTATGTGCCAGTTTGAACTGTCATCAGCAGTGAAAAGGCTTACATCATTATCTACCCACATAACTGGGTGATATTCATTAAAATAACACATAGATTATAAGACAGATTGTTAACCAAGACCGCCTTGTTTCTGTTGTTTCTTGTATCCTACAGAATTCCCAGCTTAAGCTTGCTATCCTTTAACTGCCAACATCGTTCCACAACAAAGCCAGCAAAGCTGTCATCCTAAAAGAACGATTATTTATGTGCCTTTATCATTTAATTGCAGGAATTATCCAGGCACTAGATTTGATTATTAACATCTTCAGGTACAGAATTCTCCCTCTCTCTCTCACCCACTCTCTTCCATTCAACTGTAATGACCGTGAGGGAAATTGGCAGACATTAATGTGTATTCAGCCCATATCAAATCAGTTTCTCGCCACCCTAAGGGCTTAATAGGAAACAATAACTGAATTATGACATGAATGCTAGCCAGTTGCTCACAATTCTGGCTGGAGACACACACAATGACATAGCGTTGATATAGTGACTTGCTCCATTTCCTTTTATGTTTTGTCCATTTTAATAAAATAGGGGGAAAAAAACAGCGATGTGGAAGCAAATAAATGACTGACGCTGTCCCAAAAAAAAGGGCATTTCTTATTTTTATTTCCTTGTTTAACCTTGGTGTAAATGTGGCAGAGTCATGAGACAGATACAAATGGTTTGTGTTGTGTATTGGTTAACATCTCTCTTGCTCTCTCTTTCTGCCTCTATCCCTCTTTTTCTTTCAAACCAGTAAGGCTCCATCTCACCGCACAGTTTGCACCGTGACACATTAAATCCATTACTTAGAAGCACACCTGCGATGAAGGACAACTGTGCTGTGCAGGCTAATGCAATGCTCAGCCAAGCACACACACATGCAGGGCAGCCACAGGCCTTGGCCCATATATTATACTGCAGGATTAGCAAGATTTAGCACTTGACGACACAGCTACATGCTATTTCCAACTCCTGGGATTTATTCAAAAGGCAGGATATGAATGTATAGGTTTAATGCTATACTTGTGTATTTCTACTGCTGGCTAGTTAATGTTGATCCCACCTATTATATGATAAGTATACACTGACTAGGTTTCACTTCCTGACAGTAAACAGCAGACTTTTTTGGTTAGTGGTGCTGCAAGTAATCTTGACACAGCAAGGCCTTGAAAGCATCTAGTATTTGCTGTGAAAGTGACTTCCAAATGGCTGAGTACAGTAACTACTCCAGTTTACTACTTAAAAGAAAAAAAAAAAAGTAACTTGACTTTTTGAAACATCAAAACAGCTCGCTGCTCCTCGTTGTTGCTGTGAACAGTTATCAAACTGAGCGGCTCAGTTGTTGTTGTGGAATATAAGGAGAAAGGACGGAGAAATCATTTGACATTTTTTGTTGTTTTCAGAAGAGCGACATCATGCTGGCTACACACAACTGGAACGTTTCCCGTGTCCACGTTTTTATAGGCGCTGACGTTGGTCGCACCCCCATGTGCTCGTACCACACGTTTACATTAGTGATTACCCTTGTGTCCAGTTTCGGGGCATCAGAAGCTTTAGAGTTCAGAGAGTCATTTCCAAGATAGAGGATAAATTGTACTGGGGTTGAGAACAATGCTCCTGGACTAACGGAGAGTATTATTTCATAGGCAGCAAAAACCCTCTGACACTAACCTTTATTAAGAGCGTGCTCAACAAAAGAAAGCGAATTCAGCACTTCTTTTCTCTACCAAACCCACTATCATTTTGCTGAACTTGTCTTTTCAACAGCGATTTACCTCCTGTCGCCTGCTCAACCTTTATTCACTGCTCAAGGTCGTTATTTGTGTCGGAAAATCTTTCAGATCAGACAGACAAATCATTCTTGATGGAAATGTGTAAAAAGAGGTGCATAGGTTTTCCACCACCTTTCAAACTCTTTCATCTAATATTTTATTCGATGAGAATATAAGTGTTTTTAAGGTTCCCTAGAGAAACAAGGAAGAGAGAGGTACAGCTTACTGTGCTGGCAGTGAACTCCGCTGAAGCCTGGTGGACACTTGCAGACATAACCGATGAAGGTGTCTCCCCTGTAGGTCTCACTGATCTCACATGTTCCTCTGTTGTGGCAGGGATTTGGATGGCAAGGGCCTGTGTGGAAAAGAAGGAACACAGTGTTAAGAAGTCTGTTTCGTGCTATTACAACAGTGAGACACTGATAATGGGCTGCATCTTTTACTTTCTAATTTACTGTGTATACAAGAACAGTGTTCTAGGTAATAGATTCAGTCTGGTGTAGCACACTGCTTTTTCAGTGTGTGCATGAATAAAACGAATATCACCATTCCAACGGTGACAAAAACACTCTCACAAAACCTTACCCAGCTGGTGATTTAGGAAAGTAAACGAATCGGAAGCGTGTATTGGCTGCGCATTCGAAAACATTTACTGTGAAAAAAGTTTGAATGAATAAATTACACCGAGTTGAACCATGAGAGACGGTGTGCAAGTGAAACAGCTTGACAGGCAAAACTGAGGATGACAGGAGAGCGAGGGAGAGGCTGGCTTTTCGGTGGCTGCTGCTGGTCTCTGTGGTCTGGAGGGCAGCCCACGGCGCCGTCTAAAAATCATTGAATATGTCCCCTCCAGGAAGGCAACACTTCATCCTTGCAGTGCCAAGTGGAGAGCATAGACTATAGCTCCAAGGGAGAGCACTTTTACCTGGCATATGCACCGAAAAGTATTTATGCCAATGCACATGCGCATATATCAACATGCTTACACATGAGAGTGCAGGGGGAGAGTGACATGCTGAATTCTGAGTGGGGCAATATAAATTTGAAGAAACAAACAATGATATCAATAAAGCATACCTACAAATAGGCAGGCAGAACAACATTTCCACAATACACACTTTGAAATAAATAAAAAGAAAAGTGGATACTTATTATGCATAATTCACCAGTTAAACAGGCCAAATTGCTTGGTTTTGTCCTTTGCATCCCCTATTTATGAAGCCAATTATCAATATTGTACTGTATTTATATTCCACAGTGCAAAACATTTGTCTCTGCAACAGTGTTTGCTTGAGTGATTGCACAGACTTTTCCTGCTCCACTGGACGTGAGGCACAGGCTTGCTGGATAATTAATAACTGACCTTCTGCCATCAGTGCTGCTATTCATTCTTTGAATAACAGAAGGTGCCAGTGTTGCAAAAGACCCTGGACACTGCAGAGAGCTATCACGCCAGTATTTGATTTTTTGGGGGGACATCAGTCTGGATAAATAAAAATTCAAAGACAACATTTCAAGGGTAAATGAAGAAATAAATCAATATCAGCTGGATTACAGAAACATTTAATAGAACTCTTAAGATATTGTATATGTGTATACGAAACACAGTATTTTGAGAGTGTTTAACTAGTGTATAGCCTCTGTGTGATTAGCAAATACACATGCTCACTGCTAATCCTTTCATTTTATATGAATTTCTGGCATTTTATTAAATTTGGCCATTTATTGAGAAACCTCATTAAGTGGCCAATCATACACAGTCTGAATGTAATAATAAGATTACTTTACAAGGAAGGCTTGCCCCTGATTTCAGTCACATGTAAATGTATCAATTTTAATTATTAATTAAAAATTTGTATTGATCAATATGTTTTCACTAATGTTTGTATTGCTTTCTTTGTTGAGCTATAGTTTCGGTGTATTCAGAAACTCTGATCGCTTTGCAAAAGTTTCCACATGTTGCTGCTCCACACCAAAGTGATTACAACAGTTCAGCATTCCTACTGAAAATCAAAGGATGCTTATGCTGTGCCCTGTCCGAGGGTCAGCGCAGCTCGGTACAGAAAAGGCCCTTGTGCTCCAAACACTGATTTGCAAGGGAATTCATATTCATAGCCTCTACACACATGTGTTTTTGCTGTGTACGCGATGCTCCATTCATCATTACCATTGTTTAGTCTTCAATATTTGGGTGTAGTGAATACAGGGAGGCTTTGCAGACGCTAGTGAATTCACTCTTTGAGGGTTTAGCACACAAAGGAATTTCAATCAAAAAAAAAAAAAAGCAGAAAACCTTTAAAGTTATGCTGAAAATGATTAATAACAAAGTTGGAGCTCTTTTGCTTCATTTTAATTTTTTCAGTTCATGCTCATTATGTTATTTCTTTGGGACCAACAATGATAACCAAGGCCCTAATTCAAAGTTATTATAACTAAATGCACAGGACAAAGCAATATATTACTTCAGTGGCAGTGCCCACAACACAGTGCCATATTACTGCCATCTAAAATCTTCTACGGACTAACCTGCAGTGTGGGGCCGAATGTAAATAACAAGCCTTTGGGCCCATGGTTATTGGTTTCATAACTCAAGGGCCTGCCAATAGCTGTCTCATCTTTTAAACATCGAGTTGTACAACTGCACTGAGGCTGTCAAAACTTTGTGGATTGAGATTGGATGGGAAAACTTTGGAATTCTCCCCTTTGGATATTAATACAAACTTGGCCGAAGCTCAGCACGCGATGAACATTAGAAGATCAGTGCAAGCAGAAAGTCAGGTGGTTTCTGTCATAACTTGTGGTTAGTCCAAAGCTTTAAAAGTCTGTTGACAGAAGAACCTGAGGAAGTGAAACAAATTTGCTTGCATGAGCTGCCTTTTTTTTTAAAGCTTCCTGCCTCTTTCTATTCTAGTGTTTTTACAGTCATAGCTTACCGTTGACAGGTAAACAGGGCTTTGACAGGTCTCTTATTTCATTTTAAGTGATAAGCAACAAGAAGAAGTCTCAAGGGTGAGACTATCATGCCCTCTTAAGTCAATTTGACAAATGAACAGCCATGAGCACGAAATTTGACAATGTCAAGCAAACAGGTGCGGCCTTGAATTGTATTCCACATCATCTGCTCAAGCATGTAAGACTAGCCCCAGCCTCTTTTCATACAGTGTTTGGCCCCAACCCAGAACACGCATGGGTTTAAAATGAACTCAGTACAGAAAATAAATAAATAAACACCACTTGCAAGCTTATTATTGTTCTCTCGTTGGAATTAGCAGGCCTCTGGATATGAATTACAAACAAGGTAATCCTATCGAAGTCATGCCATTTCAAAGCCAGGACCTGTATCAGTAATAATGAGAGCGGTGGCTAATCAGTTGAACAGAGGAACGTATAATAGCTTTCACAGAGGCCCTGCTCTCTGAGGGAGAGAAGGGGTGGGGGGGTGACAGGTTTCAGGGCTGTTTTGACGTGACGATCTATAGTCGCACCAAAGCATACTGACAGCCTCCCTAATGGAGAGTGCATAAAGTGGAAAAAAAAGCAGGGAGGGAAGGAGGTGGAGGGAGGGAGAGTCAAAGTAAGCGTGTGAGAGAGATACAGAGAGAGTGTGTTCTGTATGACATCTACGTTTGAGTCAAAAATGTGTTTGTTTTTTTTCTTTTCTTTTTTTTGGATATAAAAGGCACAGAAACATTACAAAGCAATATTTCAAAAATATCGATTCACTGATACTTTGATTAATGAAGCTGGGTGACAATTCTGAAGCGAGCATACTTCAAGGTGAGGGAAACACTGCCTATTTTCATACCCTGTGTGTTGAAAAAGTGTCAAAACTTGATGGACTGTGACAATGTTGTGAGTCAGGATCAGATGCCACAGTCACATTATCACACACACAAAAGATCTGACATTTACTCACCATATTATATCCAAAAATATTCCACGAGGAGGACGCAAACTAGCCCTGTCAAATGGGAAAACACCATGTCTAATTGCTAATTGCTATTGCTACTATCATGTCCTCAGTGGGTTGAGATTTGCTAAATTCTTCTAAAACATATTTGACAAATAAACAAATACCAAACAATATATATACATTTGCAGCTGCTGGACTACAAAAGTCTTCTTGCTTCACAATAGCACAATATTTTCCAATCATGTATTTCCACTTTGGGAAAGCGTTTTAAGGAAATAAATTCACTCACTCACTGCACCGACTGACCATCTTTAGTAAAGCATGGATGCATAGATAAAAGACAGGTGCAATAGGAGCAGCAGGGAGGAAGGGGCACAACACGTCTAAGAGAAAACAAGCAACTTTCTCTTGGAAAGCCAAGGAAACAGGACTTTGTGTGTCATCTGAGAAGATCTCATCAGGTTGTCAGCGGATGCTCACTTCACCCTGCGTTCAAGTTGTGCGATGCGTGTCCAGAGGAAACATTGGCAGCTTTTCTTGTGTGAATGTCAGCTGCTGCTCTGCTGTACGAGCCGTGGGCTCGCTCTGTGATTGATGTGAGCCTCTGTTGTGTCCGGCACGCACGCGCACACGGCTGTGATTTCTTTTCTGGCTGCAAAGAGAGGCCAATCAATCAGCTGTGGAAACCTGACCAATGGTTAAACACGGGAAAGCATCCTTTGTTTCCCTGCAGATCAATCACAAAAACGGCCTGACATTTTCAGCGTTAAGACTACGTACTGTAAGTGCTCTTACATCTTCGCTGACAGCTGTCACAAACATTGTTTGTTCCAAATGTACAACAAAATTGTCATTAAGGAGAAGGATAATGTTGTGTGTTCTGTATCTTATAACATAGCCCCTTACATAAATGATATCGTTTACCACACTAAATTTTACAATGCACCACTGAAGCTTAGAGGCTTGAGGTATTAAGACTCACTTGACTTTGTAAGAGGGATATAATTAAACACTGAGCCTCTTGTTCACTCTGTTTTTCTATTATAGACTCAGAGAAAACACTTCTCTGTAAAAACAATGTGAGCAATATATTACAGCTATTTCTCAAACAATAAAATGCATTAAATCCCCCCCCCGGTTCACTTAATCTGAATAGTTATTTTTTACATGATTGTTGGGGGGGGGACAAAAGCATTACTGACTGCTCCTTGATTAAGATTTCTGCTGATCCAAGTCAAGAGGGTCATGTTGTGGGGCCAGCTGGCCATTTACTGTACAGCAGCAGCAGAGGGAGCGCCTTTAATCTAATAGTCGTACTAACCACAAACAAGCATCTGCACACAGGTTTTGATCCTCCACTGACTGCTGCGCTGGGACAACATTCCCCCAGTCACAGCCACTACCTTTATTTTAAAAAGCCTTTATTTCAAGGAGATTCAGTAGGATAAGCTGGAGTGACGGTCAGTGAAAAACAGTTCTGAAAATGAATTTCAGTCCTAATTTCTCCATCTTACACAGGACTTAACAGGAGAAGCTAACAGTGACAAGCAGACCCATCAACCACCTTGTTAACCTTTCATAAAATTTTCAAAAAAACACACATTTTACCTGCCTCATGAGTGCGAAATTTACATTCTATCTCCCCAGCTCTGAATGTGCAACCACCCAGCCACATCATAGAGAAATCTGACATGGCCTAATTGTGTCAAATCTATTTTAACCCAGCCTCTTTTTTTTTTCTTTCCGTGATGGCTTCACTGGTTCAAGGAGCTCATGGTCACTGCACCCATCCTTCACCTCGACTGATGAAAGCTGGCACCATACCACCACTATTACATCAACGCTCTCAGCATGAGCCGCCGTAAGGGTTGGTGCTTTCAGTCGAGTCCTTGGCCTCCTATCCTCCTGTGCCCTTCCCCACTCTGCCATTTTGGCCCATCAGCATTCAACGATGTCAGGCAGATGCACTTAGAGTCAAAAGCAGTAAGAATCACGCAGGAACAAAATGGATTTGGAATACGTCAAATAAATATCCGAAAGGGAAGAGGTCGCGCTGAAGATCAGCAGCATTCCAGGAAGATTCAGAGAAAGGCCGAAATGGAGGTTGCCTTGTCAAAGTGAAATGCCATGAAAATGTCAAACAGTCCCTGCCTCCCAGGATACATCTCAATAAGGCCTTTCCTGATTCTAACAATTAAGTGGGCAATGACAAATTGTATACAGTAAAAGGTCAGCAGTAATCTAGTTAGATTCCACATAATAATCAGACAGAGCTCTCTGTTCTACTATTCAATGAAGGACTGTTCTATGTGTTCCATTTGGAATTTAGATATCATAATCTCAAAGGCTTAATATGATCTGCAGTATTTTTGGCAGGTGTATGGCCGACTGTCACACTTACAGTGTTTGCTAGGAGCCTCGGTTGAAATTCATTTCAGAAAGTGTATATTTCCTGATTACCTCATCCTGACCTTTGTAACAAAATGACTGCACGCCATATTTGAAGTGCAACCTCTGCAATGGGCTTAGTGAAGTTTTCGTATGACTGGCTGGCGTGCAGGACCCGAGCCGCTTCCTTCCACTGGAGCCTCCTGAAAGAGCAGGAACCCTGCGCCACCACAGAGCTGGCCACTGTAAATAAAAACAAGCTTTGCTTTATCAATACCAGGAACAGTGTGGGTCTGATGGACTGATGTTAGGCCAAACATTTGATAAAAAACAACAAGACTCTTGACTTGTGAAGCACATTTCACACTAACAAAGAAAGCCACAACAAAGTGACCATAATTTCATGTTATTTCAAGCAGACAATTGAGCAGTTGAGATGTTCATTTCTCTTTCATTTCAGTATACACTTAAACTTGTGCCTTGATGTTAGAAATTCCAGTCTAAATGTAAGATTAGCATGTGTGATATTATATGAAGCATTAACTATAGTGTATTGGAAATACAATAACAATATATAAAAACACACCAAGCTTTTAAAAATTGTAAGAGTGGTAGTGGGTTTTAGAAGAAAGTAGTTCTCGTTCTCGAGGATGATTACTCAAGTATATGACAGCAAAACTATCACCTTGCCTCTCTTTCATTTTTTGTCTGTAATTTTTACACCGGATACATTGTCTTGGGCATGATGGGCTCATCTACTGGTGTGAGAGCCCTGAAGGATTAAGAGCACAGCAATCTGAGAAGGATGGGTTGGTGAAGGGACCATTTTTCTTGATGTCGTTTGTGTGAGGTGTCTTCCAGTCACCACTTTCGTCTCGTCTCTTTTTATAATAAAAGACCGGTGCCCATTAAAAATCACTTCTTATTTATAAAAAAAAGAAAAGAAAAAGAGGTGCAAGTAATAGCGATACCGAATTCTTTGTGATTATCAAACACCATTAAGAAAGATACTAATTAAACACATTGATGACTAGATTACATTTAATAATTAATCTAACATAACAATTTTGAAATTAATGTCTACGCATTACACCTTAAAAACACAACAAAAGATTACACTCAACTCCTCAATCAGTTTTGGTAAAACACTCCCTCCTCCTTTGAATTTTATTGTAATCAAGGGTTCTATCTCTTACAATATTAATAGACTTTCTATAAGAGAATCACCTTATGTAAAGATAAAATAACCAATTTCACAGTTTAATATTCCACTGGTATTCAGACAGAATAAATCTAATATTCTGTCAAAAGGTTAACTTTACTAAGCATATATTCTCTCCCAGCTCAAACTTTCAATTTTAATAATGCTTCAGATGCCATGTGGACAGTTGGCAAATGTTCACCAGGCTATACAATCCAAATCAGCATGGGCATTCAACAGTCATACAGATGGGGAGTTAAAAACACATGCCAAATGTGCTGAAGAATGGTTGCATGCATATGAGCCCAGACAAAAGGGTGTGAATATGGGAGATTGAATATGAGCTGTGAAATAGCAGCCGATGATATGCATAAATCCTTCAAACCCTGTAAAGCAATTTGGCCTTACACATCACCTGTCCTATTTTCTCTCCAGGGGTCAGTTCAGGTCAGTGGTCTGAGTCACACCTAATTCCAGGTCGTTTTCCAGATCCGATGGTATTTCTTGTGCTGTTTGCTGCATTCTCTCTGTTATCTGAGTGTGTACAGTACATAGGAAACAAAAGACTTGAAAAGGAGCTATGGTAACAGAACTTACTACACCTTATTCTTGTTATCAAGTATATTGAAATTACTTTATTTAGACTAAATGGTACATTAAAAGAAATAACCACCTTTGCATTTTCAATCAATTACTTTGCTAAAATAAAATTTTAATGTTACTTTAATTGAAAAAAATTAGTGTTGCCAGTAAATCTTATGTTCAGATTTATGTGTATGTGTATGTGTGTCAATTTTTTGTCTACCTAATTAGAGACTGGTGCACTTTAAATTACAGCCTTAACAAACTGCTTTGATTTCTGGGGGTAATATGTCTTATCCGATAAATCATTCTTGTTTTAACCCATCTGATCTCAAATAATCCAGCAAGTTAATATTAATGAAGAAGCATAGGCAAAAAAGACAATTAGAGCGCTGAGGATGCACTTAGAACGTAGGAAGTTTGTGGCTGGTTGCAGTGCTTCCCAGGATGTAGTGACATTTAATTACATCACTGATGAAGATAAATCAGGGTCTTGTTTACTGTTGTCCTCTGTGGTCTTTGCTGTAATAAACTCTACGTTACATTAGTTCTTTCAATAATGAGAAGCAGTACTTGAATGCAAATATGGTCTCAAAATAAGATGATTTTAAAAGAGGTGTCTGTATGATGATAATTCACAGGTCTTTACTACCTATTATGGCAAAACCCAAGAGCTGCTAAACACACAATGCACTCCTCAGGGACTGGGTGCACTATTTATTCAGATTGATATTAATAGCACATTAAGATACAATACATTGTATAAAATGAAACAGTCAGGATTTTGAGATATAAATTGCTATGGGTTAATGTGACTCTTGGGTAATGGTTTCTAAAGTCAGCATTCATGCACTAGGACGTCATTTTCAAAAACAGCCATGAGATGATACTAAATACCATGTTTACAGGAAGTTTCCGCGCTTGATATGGAATAAATCATGCAAAAAGCAATCAAGGGACTGAATTGGACTGTGATTCTGAAAACAAAATATAAAAACTCCATTACCAAGACAAAAAGGCGAGATATTTCTCTGAGTCAGCACTATTAGAGAGAGGGTTTAAGCTGACTGCCCATGAACTGAACACAAATGATATAATCATAAGTGCTGCTGACCGAGCATGATCAGTGAGGCGATGCAGGAATTAATTTCGGTAGTAGCCACAGAAAAGGAAAAGAGGGGGCATGAGTAGAAGATTTAGAAACTGAAGAGCTCTCTCCTCCCTCTCTATCACACTGCCTTTTACACACACACACACACACACCTCACAGACATACACAAATGAAGGGAAATCACGTTACCAAGCATAAAAATTTCCCACCTGCTGAAGTTGGTTCCTCACCATCTGCTGCTGTTGAGACACAGATCAGGAAAAAGAAGGAGGAGGGGAAGAGAGAAAAATTATATTAGCTTTATCACAACAATGTCACAGTGTTCAGTGCTGCAGCTGCATGCAACACTGCTGATTCAACTATATTATTAACTGCGCTGTACGCTACCATGTGTGCAACAACATTTGACATGTAATCTGAGGTAGCATAAAGCCAGACACACCTGCTACCTGTAGGGTACACCATCCTGCCAACAGAAACGTGCCCCCGCCGCTGTCACGAAACGGAACCTGGCACAGTGTCAGAGCCCATCCCCCCCCCCATTTATACACTGCTACTATGCTACGTCCTGGTCGGTGGCCTTTGACTAATACGTGTTCATCATTCTGGACCAGCGTAGGATTAGCCCCTGTGGCATACATCCTTGCATGCTGCATCCTTGGCTGCCGAGCCCCCTCTCCAGCTCCATGGCTGAGATTTGGCCTGTCTGCCATCATTACCACAGCCCTCTATCTCCATCATCACTTGTAAAAATGTGCCAGAAAGCTGGACGCAGTTATAGAAGCAGTAGAACAAGGGCATCAAATGCACGGGATGACAAATAAAATTGCCACTATTGTTGGGGATGAAATGTGTTACAGCTTGAACCAATTCTCTTGGAACAGGTTGATGGATGGATGGATAGATTAATGGATGGATGGATGGATAGATAGACAAACAAGAACTGAATGTTTTGGGATTTGGTGCTTCACATTCAATATGCACGTTATTTCTCAATAGCTAATGATATTGCCTACCAATGAGCATGCTCGCTTAATTAAAGTATGATTCAATGTCATGTACATGTTTTCATCCACAGTGTCGAATACTAATTAGGTATTAGCATATGGAGAGGGTTAAGGCCAAATAGATCATGAGGCAGACAGGGAGACAGTTATGGATGCCAGCATTTCACGCAGCTGCAAATGCATCCAAATCCATCTTAGAAAACTAATCAAGTCTCATTTCCAATCAGAACACAGAGAAACATGCACAGAGTAGATTTTTCTCCTCCTCACAAACCAAACATCAGCACTCTGTCAGCCTGTGTTCCCTGTGGTGTTTTTGGATGTGAAAATAAAATCGCTCCACAAAGTGCTCTCAAAGGGTTTTCAAAACTTTTATATTGCCAATCTAATTTAATGTGGTACCTTATTTCTGGAAGTAGAGGGGGTGGGCTGTAGTCAGTGTATCTACTAAATGTCTAGCAAGACAAGCTGTACTGACAAACTTAAGACACCCTTGGAACGTATGATTTCAACTCAGACAGCAGCCGCAGATCTATTGTCAGCAGCGGCAAAACCAAAGGAGAAAATTAGTCACTCAGACACCATTGTGATAAACAGATGGAATTAAAGAGCGAAACTCCTTTGCCTTCGACCGCTGCTTTAAATGTGAGAGGAAGCTTTAATTCAAGTCATAAGGAGGCAAAGTCGAGCACTTTCCCAACCTCTCATCTGTTTGGCAGCAGAAGTTCCCCTTTGTGTTTTCCTGTGCACATGAGGCAATGTAATCCCAAAACCAAGCACATTCCACGCTTCACTTAGTGCGGTTTTCTTTCTCCCATTTCCTCTCTCCTCTCTCACCACTGGGGTCAAGACACACACATGCAATCCCGCAGACGTGTACTGTGTATAGCATGCATACAATTACACACTCACAAAGAAAGAAGAAAAAAACAACAACATATGCCTCTGAGTGCTGACAACTATTCACACCCACACATAAATACACATGCTGAGAAGACAGAGATACATAAAAGTACGTTTTTTTTGGAAGTGTTGGAATGGTGAATCATAAGAGTGCATAAAACACAGAGTGTTAGTTGTACAATACAGTGGGCAGACAAAATATATGTCTTTATGTCTCGGTTGTT
Organism: Lates japonicus; assembly: GCA_033238685.1. Lineage (NCBI taxonomy): Eukaryota > Metazoa > Chordata > Actinopteri > Centropomidae > Lates > Lates japonicus. The sequence goes on along the minus strand of BRZM01000124.1, from coordinate 367,951 downwards.
GATGTTCCCTAGATGAGTCAAAAACCTCATGCCATTTGCATCACGTGGCCTATTTCCCACGGAAATAAACACCACTGATTATGTATCATTGTCTGAGAACAGACAATGTATTCCCCATTTAACAAATATCATAATCGTCATTAAAACAACAGCAGCGGTCATTCGTTGCCTCAAATTACTGATGTTTATACTTTCCTGGCAAATGACCTTTTGTGGTCGGGGAGAGTACTTACTGTCCCCTCTAAATAGCAAAAAGCAAAGACAATGTGACATTATTACAGCAACAACCTCTTAAGGAGGAAGTCGGGATGGATGGTTGGGTTAACAAAGTGTGTGATTGTGACACATGAGCACAGTTCATGGCCCATCTGGCACTAACAATCAACACTAGTTTCTCTAAATCATAACTAAGTAGTTTCAGATGCCTAGCCTTACCCAGACCTTAACCACAGAGCGGACTTGTATAGTTCTGGGTTCGTCATATTGGTTAGACACTGACAAGTGACATATCTGGCTGATGAGGTATGAAGAATTTTTAAAAGTTTTGTTGCAGCCAAGGTTTAGTTTAAAAGTGGGTATACTAAAGGTGCTATGTTTTCATTTAACAACACCCAGTTTTAACCACTAAAAAAAAAATCTTACTACTCTGTTAAGATACATACTGGATTTACTAACATCCATGCTTTGTAGAAAGGATGCAGGGTAGGATACTGTTCAGTGAATCAATAAATGGCTTCACAGACTGGTTTTGTACTTACTGACTGTGCCCTATTCCTATCTTTGAGAATTGAAATGTTTTTGTTCATCCTGCAAATCCTGTAAATCTAACAGATCTTAAAACTTTCCCTCCCCATAAAAGTTGTCATCAAAGCTAACCCAACGCGTTTCCCTCAGCAGTGGGACTATAAACACATCTATAATGAATCTTGAAACAATCATGATTTACCACTGATGTGTGCTTGCGTCATACTGAATCTCGAACAAATGGGATGACATAAACACTAACATTAAGTAGCCAGTTCAGCTTACGGTCCATCATGAAAAACTGGTGAAAACTAAACCCCATCCACACATTTGAGCAGAGACAATACAGAACATCAAACAACTCAATCTTCTCCTATATTTAGTAACATATGTATTCCGCTAACCAACGAGCTATAATTGAGTCTATATAATACTTTAAATATGTTACATGTGAATACTATTGGCTAGAGTCTAAGACAATGTAATTTTGCGGTTATAGTCCTAATATTATTAAGATAAACAGATCAACAGACAGACAAGAACATTACATAACATGTTGTTCCATTTTGTGCAACAAATACTTGACACTTGGATACACCTTCAGACTGCACTAATAAATTTGTAAAACATGGTGGTTGCGGAGATGACTTATTTAAATGGCCCCTCCTCCTTCACAGGAGAGGGTCCTCTCTGTTGCACGATAAGCCTCCATCCTGGGACATATTGGTTTAATCTGACTGACAGCCAGGAGGCAGTAATAACCATCCATAATCTAAATGGGAACCAGCCACCCTGTCCAGCACGGGGCTGATATGACCTCAAGGTGTGCAGCAAAGATAGAGGGGCCGGCACGTAGGACGAACAAGTGCAAAACCCTTAGAAAACACACCTACAGTACACACACACAAACACACACAGGGAGGAGGATATGCATGCATATATTTAAGTATATAGATGATGGTGTTCACATAGCTGTAACATGACAGACAAATGTGTTAATATAATCTTTCCTTTCAGTCACCATTAGCAGCAGTTTTAACTTTTTTGGACAAAGGACTGAAACCAATGGACCATTTCTGTCAATGTACTTGTCAATGACACACTGTGGGCATGGCCCTCAACAGTAACAACCTGTTGTTAAATATATTGACCAATAGCATCTTATTATCTGCTTGTCTTTCCCAATAGTGTCTTGGGCTTCATTTATAAAACCAATGTCACCAAAAAAGTCCCTTTATATGAATCTTATCAAACAGTTTGGTTTTTATCAGTCACAGTGAGCTTAAAATGGTGTGCAACCCCATCCTATCAACCATAAATGGTTAATTAATAAATGAGTATCAACATGCATATCACTCAGCTCATTCGTTCAGTTTTAAAATGTGGGGTAGAGGTATTTCTTGTTGAGATTGAGGCCACATTATGAACTGGTCATACTGCTGATATGACAAGTCTGAAAATCTGTTATGAGGCTTGTCACAGAAGTGAACGCTGCCAACTGAGAGAGCTGAAATTAAGAAGAAATTGTTGGACATCAGAAGTGACAACAAAAGTGCATCACTCCATCCCTTTAATAAGACTGCATCTTCAGTGATGCTGTTTCTGAGACATAGGGTGACAGACCTGCAATAGATTCTCCCTGTGCATCAAACACAGGAATCATCTAGTTCCAATTTATATCAACAATGAGTGGCTCACTGTGAAGGCCAGGAGGGATACTGAGGAAACAACTGAGTTGGCTGAGGCTGGCCTCAAAATCCAGCCGCCAGGTTATATACAGATATATACTGTAATTAATATATATAGCTAGTTTTACCAACAACCCATAGTAAGGGATAGCTGTTCAAGAGTGTGAGGTTTGCAGTGAAATCTGGCTTAACAGAAATATCTCCACTTAGTTAAGGCTGATCAGCAGGGCACAGACCATAGCCAGTGATCTGATTTCCTCAACCAAGCCTCTGATATCAATTTCAATTTAGTACAAAACTGAACTAGAATTTCAGTAAAACTAGAAAATAAAGATCCCTATCCTCTGTACAAACCTAATGCACGTCACATACACGTCACATACTGCACTTCAACATGCCATTTAAAGACAGAGTGAATAACAAGCTTGCTATTAATGTACTGTATCACCGGTGAACTGGAGATTCATAGAGTTGATGACGGATGTGATATATTTGTATGAGGTGCCAAGGGGAACAGTGGCACACTTGAAGTGAATGAGAGTGTGAAATGCATTTGGATCACCTCTGATAAACCATGTGATCACAGTTTCACAAGCTGACAGACACCTAGAAATGGAATCGGGGGGGCAAAACACGAAAGAAGCCTACAGTACTCTATCCATTAGTTCATCACTTAGAACTTACATGACAGACATTCTGCTCTCTATGATTTTCACAATAAAGTGCTTTTGTCTGGTCTGGTTGTGTTCAGTTTTTTTCACTCTTTAATGTGGCAATCTTAAATTTTAACAAGTGAAAGCTCAGCCCTACTTAAATTTCTGACAGCTGCGAGTGTCATAGCAAACACTGTAAGTGTAAATGATTTTTCCGGCAGTGAATACAGACGACAAAATGTCTACTTTTCTCTCAACATCACTTGTGGAGATGACAAAAGGTTTGGACTAGAAAGATTTTTTTTTTTAGAAAACTTGTTACTTGCCTAAAATACCAATATAACAGGAAGGCTGAGTGATGAAATAGCGTGAACACTGCAAAGAGCAAAGTTAGTAATGTGAAGGTTTTATAAAATCTCTGTGGATGGATGATTAACACTGTGCTGTGTCAATTTTCATTAAAGAGAAAAATATGTAGAGTTTTAAGAAGTAACTGTCCATTAGGCTTAATGTGATGAGGTAAATACATTTGGATGGCTTTGAGTGGGACGAGGTTGCATGGAATATTTTACGTACTTTTATCACTGTTGTTTCCTTAGCATTAGCATTAACCCTATAACCCTGTAAGGCTTTCATAATGAAGATGAAAGTGTTGTTTTGATGTATCAACATTTGGCGGGGTGCAGGGGTCAACACAATGATTGCAATAATTGTAATTATGATAGCAGTCCATTACACAGTCGTGGGAGCTAGCATGTGTGTGTTTGATGACATTGACCTGGTGGATGTTTTGTACTAAAGCTGTGGAGGAACTTTAATGTTTAGTTATTTACAAGAACATGCTCTTGCTGATCATTAGGTGGTGTGTGTGGTGTGAGCAGTTGCTCACCACATTTTCATATAAAGACATTATCGAGTCTATACTGCAGTTGCTAATATTACTCCGCTTATGGCACCATCGCAGAAATTTCGGACAGATCGATAGCTGGAGATACCTGAAGACGATACTGCTCCTTTTTTTAAGAACCAGTCAAATTGTCTGCACACAAAATAACCAAAATTAAGTAAAATGTAAACTATTATCCTTATATTGTGACCAGCACATGTAGGCATTACCTGCAGTCAACTTCTTTGAATTGATCATTTTGGCAAAAAATAGTGATTAGTTGGGATTTAACAACTGAAAATCCCCACCAATATTAGCTGGACAGCAACAAAATTGAGCTCCCTCTGACTTGATGGCTCTGCAAAGCTTATCACTCTTACCTTCATGGCCAGTGGGCCTATGACAAAGTCAAAAACAATCCCGGTAATGGATCGTATTCCCATTTAGCAGTTGGGCTGTCACTGCTAATGCTGGCAGCCCAGACACCACTCGCTGGGGCTGACAAATCCTGTTTGTGTCTGTCAAGTGTCTCTTGTTATGAATCTCAAGCAGTGAAACTTTTTTTTTTTCGTTGGGAGTTTTCATGTTCCTTTCCTAGCATTTGGCAGAGAGTGGGAGATATGAGCTGTTTTAATCAGGATACAGTAGTTTGAAAGAAACTGAATCCAAGAAATTATCACAAGAACCAGTTTAATTTGCCACAGGACTGCATTTAATTACCATGTGATTCAAGTCACAGTTTAAAATGTTCCATGTGTTCTCAGCCATAAATGAGCAGTATTAATTATCACTATCAATTTGCCAGGCAGCACAGACACACAAATTGTAATAGACTGGTTGAAATGGTAATTCTAAGTAGGAGTTGCCATCTATATAAGTAACACAATTCAGCAAATCGGCATTTACACTGTCAGAAAGTTTAAATGCCACTCATATGACATGGTCAGAGTATTTGGGAGAGCAGACTGGACTGTTGAAATTGCGTTAACACTGTTTGGTTAAAGACAGTTACAGAACTCAGTCCAGCTGGCAATAAACACTGTCAGAATTTAGATTTTTTCTGACAAGAAAATAGAAAACAATGTCTGAACTGGTTTGTTGCAAATGAGGATTTCGTTAGCTGCACTGTGGCACATATGGCAATCTGTGTAGATGTGCTACATTAGCACCACAGATATCACCTTTCCTTGTACCCCCTACCCACCCACACACACGCTCACTCTCCAACCTCCAGCAGATGCTCACCGCACATCTATCTCCCACATAACATCACCCTTAAAAGTGTGTGTTCCATCATAGCAGTACTTATTAACATTAAATCATCTTGCTATGGAGTGGGTGGCTAACTGTGAAATGACTCACAAACACAACACCAACAATAATTAGGGAGGCATTGTTGATGTTCCTCCAACTAATGACAAGGAAGTGCAGCAGCACATCCCTTTTTATCAAGTGGAGTGGTAAACATTATCTCTCTCTAAGTAAATAACCCATCCATCCTCATTTTACTTTTTTTGTCAGCAGAGCAGGAGTGCAGGATAAAGTCCTTTATTAATGAGTGGCTCTTGACATGTGGTTTAAGAAGACAAAAAAAAAAAAAACCCTCCACACACTCCAGAATGAGATCAAGGATTTCTGGTTTTAAGTATGTAATAAAACATGAAACAGGCTGTACAGTACGAAAAAAAACCCAACAACATCTTGTTGCAATTCTCCTGACAAATACTACAAACTGCGGTAATATTTTTTGCTTTAGAGCTGTAATTCCTAATGCGGTGGTGAAAACACTGCCAAAACAGTTTACAATGGGAATAAACATGGCACTCTATGAAGCAGTGATGGATGATATGCGTTTCAAAATCCTGATATTAGTTTATTAAATTTTAAAATTGGCTGTAGTAGAGTCAGCCTAATAATGTGCACTTTATTCTGGAGGACATGTTAAATAATGCCAAATCATTGTAGTTTCTATAGTGCTGTCAACAGCAAATAAAACTTTATTCTTCTACAGGCGCGTGGTAAATAAAACAAGTATGAAAAATGACTCCTGTCTTTTCAGCAAAATGCATTAAACTATTGTAATATATCAAATTACATAATGGAATATATGACAATATAATATTTATCTCAGTTACTTACGCGTCTTTTAGGCTGTATCTCATCATGTACTAGTTTCACTACCAGTCAAAATAAAACAACACCAAATGGGGAGATTCAATCAGTATTCACTAGGAGTCTTTGCTAGCATTTAAAACAAATGATAACATATTCAGAATATTCATATCATAGCCTTTGAGATGTACATATTGAGTTATTCTGTCACAACATCAACATGAATTTAACAGACTGATCTGAGCTGAAACAGAGCAGTGATCTTAGAGTAATTTTCGTTTCACAAGAGTGCCCGAGTCAAACAAAAGAAACCATAAAACTGTTGTAAAATCCATAACATCACAGACTGTATACTGTATGTGATTGTTTTTGAAGGGGATGTTCAGTCAAATAGAGCATCAAATTGCTATTCCAAGCATAACATAAAAGAGAAACCCATTGGCTCAGGCTGTCGACAAGGAAGTGTTTTTGTAATGTGGTCAATACAGACTGGAGACATATCCAAAGCCTGATTCATACTGTGTTTTCGACACACAATCAATATGTTTTTGAAAGTCTGCTCTTAAGTGTCAGAGTGCAAAACCAAGTGTCAGCAAATAATATATGTTCTCAACGGTGCTATGGTCAGTATTGATCGCCAATACCCTATAGAAGGCTACCTCAAGAATACAGAAGCAGACAAAATTGACAATTTTACCAGCAAGTGTCGATAAAATGCGAGATGCTGATGCTGGTAACTGAAATTGTGTACAAATACTGAGATTTAATAGACTACTCAGGCAACGGACAGAAAACTCAAACATGCTGCACTCCATCCAGTCTGATAACAAAACAATTCATTTACAGATTAATTATTGCTATTCTTCCAGAGATAATTCCAAACTGAATAACGGTTGTTGCTCTGTTTAATGAGCAACGACCAGATGCCTTGGCAAAGAGGCTGATATGCATGGCAGTGTGTGTGCAAATGTTCCTTTTCAGCAGGGAGATGTTCTTTCTAAAGCATGTTTTTGCTTTGCGTTCTACTGTACTGCAGAAATTATCTCATAAACCTGATGTTTTGGTTTATAAATATTGCATATAAATGTCTTACACCTGTCTCTTTACTCAGATAGGCAGGGTCATCTGGGTGAGTCTAGGGGGACAAAGAATTTACTACAACTTGCTGGATTGAAAGTATTGTGTTTCCTGAATTTTGAAAAAAAAGAAGCCCACATGAGCAGTTAAAAGAGCATTATTGCTGCAATCACAAAAAATGTTCTCATAAAAAAAGCAGTTTAAATATACAAATGCCACAACACTTCCAATATGAACATGAGGTCAGATCAAAACCCTGGTTCCTCTGGTTTCAGTTTTTGTGGCTTTTAAAACAGCAAACAGAACTTCAAGCAGAACAGTGGATATATACAGAGAAGGTAGGGAGGATCAGGAAGAATGTATATTTATTTGATCCTTGAATTCAAATGAATAATGCAAGTAGGGATTATAACTGCAACCATGTCAAGGAAAAGAAAAAATGGAGGAGGGAGGTACGGAAGAATGAAGGGAAGGACGAAGAAACAGCAGACTACAGGAGCGCAGGCCAAGCACAACAAAAGGCAGACTGCCACCATTTTAAAGGAACAGTTCATACCAAAATGAAAATGCTGTCATCATTACCTTCACCCTCATGGATGTAAGTAGGTCCAATTCTGCCGAAGTGTGTACGACCAGTAAACAAAAGCAAATAAGCTCCTGAGTGCTGGAGAACACTGACCCCATTATGCAGCACAAGCGGTTTCCAGAAATGTTATGGTAATTTCCCGCCCCTTTTGGATCACAAACTGCAGTTTACTTCAATTATCTGAGAGGGAACTCTAAAGGTTAACTCCTATTGTTTTAGAAAAAAGAACTGCATATATACACAGGTTCAATTGACATAATGAGCATTTACATTTTTCATCCTTGGGTCATCTGCAAAACAGGAACACTTTATCACATGTAAACCTATACAATTTTAAACCAAACTGTTGTTGTCAAATAAGCTCCATCTTTGTAATTTGTGGCACAGAAAGCTGCTGTCACAGGCGTTGGATGCACTTAACGCAAACACCTACCAGAGCTGCCATCTGTTCTAGAGGATTTAGTTCTCACTTCACTACTTGACACTGACAGTATGATGTACAGAACTGGTAAAAAGATTTAACTTTCATTCCATTTCTTCCATCAATACTGACTGTAGTAACAGTGATGATATGGGTCTCATAGCTTTTAGGTACTTTTACTTTACTTTATTTCTGAGGTGCACTTAAGATATTTTAGCAGAATGAAATCCTCAGGGTGTTAAGGTTTTTCCTGGGCCAATGATTTTGCATAAGAAAGAGGTTTAAAGGTCATCATGAATACTCTACCAATATGCAGCTCTGCTTTATATTCAGTTGAAGGGCCTCTGAAGACAGAGGAACTGTTCATGCAGAGATCTGGCTCATATACATGTTCTGTGGAAAGAAAAACCAAGGGAAACCACATCACTGTAAATCAGCATAACTGACATGATTACCATCAGAACAGCTGATACTGTTCATGGAGGGGCTGGAAAAAGTGCTTTAGGGCTTAGCAATATGGTGATCACAGTCTGTGACCAGTAAAAAACATATCACACAGCCCCCGAATATATACATTTATTTATATTGTCATGATACAAATCCAATTTTTGAAATCCAAAAAGAAAGAAGGCATCAATCCACATCAAGTGATCACTTCTTCCACTGTGTATCTTGTTGTTCCCCAAATGACAACAAATCCAAACTTGAAAGGGTAAACTGGATCTTTGTTTTCTTGCCAAGTGAGCATCTGAAGTGTAATTTGTTCACATCAAAGAAGTGAAGAGAAAACCCTGACTCATTCCACTGTATTCCACATTGTTAGTGCAGAAAGGGAGGAGGGGTGAAACTCTCACTCCTCCTAATTGGATGTAATAGCTAGAGGGAATAAGTTCACTTTGGCCTCGGGGAGGGGAAAGCAAGAGAGAAAAGATGTTTAGAGAGGGCTGAAAATGCTAAACATCTATGGAAGAGTAGAAAGACAGACAGTGTGGTCCTAGTGAGCAGGATGTATACACAGTCTACTGTTCAGAAACAGCTCCATGAAAATAATAGAAGAAAAAAAGAACACAGAGGAATGTGGACTAGAATTAAAAGGCACCAGAGATTTTGAAAAACGCGTCAAACTGACAAAATGGGTATTGATCACAGAGAGCATGCTGACCGTTAAGCCTGTGAAAGCCTTTGGGAGGACCTGGTCCAGAGAGAAGAGATCTAGGTCTTAGTTGCAGGGACATTTGAAGATGAAAGAAACCTTAGGTGCTCCTATGAAGTCAGTCAATTGCTGAGGGCAGTCCTTTAAACTTCTCCCCTCATTGAGTTAAACAGATTTCTACAGCTAGTGGAACTGAGGCAGAATGGGCATCAGAGCATCACAATGGGTATCAGTGTTTAGAGACGTACAACCAGTGATTTTCTCATTTCAAACAGGTCAAAATCTAAGGGCTCAGTCAGACCAGCATTTTAATAACGGAAATTTCAGAATTAAGTCATTTCACTGTGGTAGAACTCACTGCCATCAGTCATTTTGCTCGTGGCTGCAAAATCAATCTGTGCTGAGCTTTCATGGTGAGATCAGTTTTGGTCAACTTTGTTATACAAATTGGAGCTGCTGACTGATTTCAAACTGACATGACAGTGCTGACGTTTGAAGGACCGATGACCAGAGAGTCCAAAATGAGAGAAACTATAATATTAGCTCTGTAAAATCATCTGATTTCACGTAATTCTGCAATGTTGGGACTATAAGCAGCTCCTAAAAAGAGATGTGGCATGGTTTGTTGTAAGTTGAGAGACATGAGTGGATGGCCAGTTAGCTTAGTGCAAAGACCGGCAGTGTCGGGGGTTGGGGTGGCAGATAAAGCCACAATATGTCATCTCCAGACATCATTTTATTACATTGTGCTTTAGAGGATGCAGGTATACAGGTTTTTGTTACATTTGGACAGAACCAGACAAGCTTCAACCTTTTTCCAGTCTTTATGCTAAGCTAAGCTAACCGAGTTAATGCTATTCATGTACTATTGGGCAACAACACAAACTTTTTCTTTCAATTCCATCACTGCTCCCACCACCGTACAATGTGATGTAAGCTCTGGGCAAGCGCAACCAAAACCTACAGCTGTCATGGACCAGAATCAGCACCCATAATCAGTATGTTGTGGTTGAGCTTCGGTCACAGTGAGGTTAGATGCTTCACCCAACGTAATCTTCACCTCAAAGGCTTGCACACACAAAGTCCTCTCTTTGGAGTCCTTGTCATAAAAACAACTTCTGTTGCCACAAAAGCCTCAGACCATAGCACTCAAAGGAGTGGGGATCTTTCTTCCCAGCCAGAGGTATCCTACCCTCTTAGGTCTGGGTAAGCTCAAACCACTTTCTCTGAGAAATGCTTTTAATCGTTTAAGACCACCTCCACTGCTCCTCTGACTTCATACTGGGAGTAAACTAAATTTACTTTTCAGACGGTCTGTGCTGCAATACATTCCCACAGGAGTCCTAAATTCCAGATAACACCATCAAGGCTACAGTGCATGACGTGGTTAAGACCTAAACTGTGCTCGAAGAAAAAAAGGGAGGGGTTGAAGAAAAAACAAACTGCCCAGCTAGCTTCTTTCTTTTCTTTAGTGTAAAGGTCTCCATCCTTGTTAGGAATAAGCTGGTCCCCCATTCTGCCCTCTATTGCTCTCATTACTGTGCATCCTGCCTCAGCCAACTCTAAGCCCTGCAGAGGTGCGCAGAGGGCTTTTGTCTGAGGATAAGATCGATACTTCTCCTCATCATGGGCCAGGGGCAGTGATAATGCACTCAGCCCAGGGCCTGGAGGGTTCACAGGATTTTGCAACAGCCTGGGACCAAGGACTCTAGCTCTCCTGGTGTGAAACTGTTACCCATGTCTAGTATGAAACACGAAGTCACTATGGAATAAAAATGTGCAATGGTTTCAAAACTATGGTGACATTTTAGGCACACATATTTTAAGAGACTTGTATATCAAGGATTTTGTTAATCCACAGAATGTGATTAAATGAGACATTACACCATGCTGCCTTTATAAATCACTATAAAACACAATCACCAGCTAATATAAATGTTAAAAGGTTACTCATTCACTGGCTGCATCATGCCTCTTTCATGAATGCCTAATACATCTAGTAGTTAAAAATTGGATTCGGCCACCTTTGACACACAGTCTCCACAGGGCAAAGCCCAAGTGGTCCAACCATGCAGATCCAACACAATACAAGGTACCAGAGTGTTTTTCTTTCACACCCAGCATCCTGCCATGACATTGCAGGCTCAATAAAATGTACTATCATTTAAGTCTCTAACCACCAATACCAAGCTGAGACATAAGTTAGCTAACCTTTGACCGTCCTTAGTTGGTCTCACATTGTAAAGCCATTTATTTTATGTGACAGCCTCAGCAGGTAACCGATAAAAACTGCTCAGGGGCAAGTTAACTGCAGGGGCAGTATTTCTTTTAGCTTTACTATCCCTTCAGGCCTATAGCATGGAGTAATTAATGGTGATTATTAAACTGTATATACTGTTGCATGTGTATGTGATGCAAGTTTTTTAGGTGTGGCTTGAATACTGAGTTGACGGATGCGACTCCCCCACAACCTAATGACGAAAAGATATATACTAGTATAAATGATGGAATTACAGTGTATCCCACACTATGAAAATATTTTAAGAAGGTCTAAAACATAAACATGCCTTGAAATTCTTATCTGTACACACTTTTACTAATTTAGCTACTTTTAAAGCAGATAACATAAAACTATGGTCACGCCACTCCTATTTTTAAACAGAAAAACAACCAGAACAAATTAATACTGTCTGAATCCCTGTGCTGTTGTAAATCATATACTGGCAGGAAAACATAACATCAAGGCCATATGATGGATGTTGTTAATTAATGTAATTCATAAACATCCTATTTCAGGTTCTTGCTCATTAAGAGCTAACAAAGCTCATTGGGTTTAGTAGACATTTTACTGGATTCACAATATTATTTTCAATAGCCTAATTACATTAGGAGAGTAATATCATTTAGGTAGTGCAGTGACATTCAGTCTTAAATGGTCGTATTTGTCAGATTATGGCTGTGATGTTTGCAGAACATTAAATTACAAACACATGTAAGTGCCTGTGCAAAGCTGTGTTCAACAAATTACAGATTTCCTCATCCTAAATAATGGACACATGTTCAAAATGTTCTGTTAACCTCCTGTTTATAATAGTGTTTGTGCTTTCTTCCCCTGATGAGCATTGCTGGATCTTTCACCATCCATCTAAAGTTCTTGTGATAATTATGTATGTCATTTTAAAAAATCAAGTTAGCTGAGTTTCTGGGAAAACACACACTGTAGGTCTGAAGGGAGTGGTAATGATCAAATTCACTCAGTATTTCTGGTTGAGTGGGACCTATGAGTGACACCTCCTTCGTCCTAACATCCACTGGGCAGCTGATGTTGCCGCTTGTGGCTCAGTTCACGATCACAACATGCTCTCTCCCACTCCGCTTTTCTCTGCCCCCCCCCCTCTGCACGCTCATTACAGATGCCCTAGTTTGCTCGTGAGCCAGGAGAGCCTTGCTAGCCTCATTACAAACTTGGACACCTCCCATCTTTTGTACCTTTTTTCCAGACAAGATCTCCCACATTCATGCTTGTATCCCAGAAGTAGCATAAAGAGATTCATCAAACATGTATAAAGAAGTGGAGCTCACATCTCATCTGAATCTTACACAGTAACCACTGAAGAGGAAGGTGTCTGTGATGGAAAAGTGCTGCTACAGATTAATGGGCGAGGAAATAAAAATGGGCGAAGGGAAAATGCATTTTAGTAGAAAACTGTGTCACTAATTCACAGGATTAATGCATATTCAGCAGCACATGAAGGCATTTCTCTGACCCTGTTTGTTAAATGTTTACCTCATTAGCTCTCTTGTTGTCATGATGTTTTCCATGTGCCATTTTGGATGAAAGGGAAATTATGCCACACAAATACACTCAGTGACTGAGCAACCCTCTGATTCAAAATTCACAAAGGATGCCACTAGTACGGCAAATTCAAATGTTTAGTCTTTTTTTGCTGCTTTTGCGAATGTGTGTAAGAGACAGGGAGACACAGATAGCTTCAAAGAACCCATCACAATTTTGATAAAGTCAGGAAAAGCATTTCATTGAATGTTTCCTTTTTTTTTTCTTGATCACTACACTGAAGGAAACATTTGTGGAAATATGCTTGTTTGCTTTCTTTTCAGGAGATACAAAAGAAGATCAATACAACTCTCATCTGTCTGTTCGATGTGTAAATTAGCTGGAGCTAGCAGTCAGTTAGCTTAGCATAAACGTTGGGGACAGAGGGAAACATGTTACATCTTGTTTGTTTAATCCGTACAAAACCGTGTAAAAATTTCAGCTTACTGTTTTACAGGAGCTTATGTGCTGGACTATCTCTAAAAGCAGTAACTTTCTGGAATCTCTATTTTTAAATGTTGTTTTCTACAGATTAAACTAATGACAGATATGAGAAACTATTCCTGCAAAATGCATTCTGAATGTCATCTTATACATAACATGTTACTTAAGGCTACAGTATGTACATTTTTCTGTTATATTTTAGTGAAATATGCTCCAAAACATATCTTAATGTGGAGAGGTACTGTCAAAGGCCTCTGTGACCCAGACTTTAACCAACCAATTTTCCCAATCAGGGAAGGCCAAAATCAGGGGAAGGAGCTCATGACTGTCAATCTGTGACTGTGTGATTGTGCTTCTGGCCCCTATTCCTCTTGTACCAAGGTTTCAGGCTAGCACCGGCTAATGCTAATAAAACACTGATTTCCGGAACTACAGTTACCGTCCCAGGTAGTCAAAGGCACACTGGTTTTACCTGACCAATAGCAGCTCTTTCTACTGTTTGATTAAGTTTGTACTTACAATTTCAACTGTGAAAAATGTTAGTGAAGTGGTACATGATGTTGCTCTACTGTATATGCACGTTAGAAGAACATGAAGAAGTAGTTACAAACCATCTTCTGATCCATGTTCCACTCTGCTTCCACTATACTTCACACCCGCTGGCTTAAGCTGTGCATTGTGTGTACTGAAAAGGGCAGGCCTTGACAAATTGAATTTTTTCATCCTGCTTACTCCTTGGTCAGTAAATTTCATGTAGCAGGCACTACTTGTTCAAAGAGCCTCAGTGCTGAGCAAGACAAGGCTCAGTGTGCAGTAGTTTGATCAGCGATAACACACAGTCATGGGTGATTACTGAACATCAACATATTATACTGTAGCTGCTTTACAGTGATTGTTTTGTGTCTGTTTAAATAAGCACTCAGTTAATATCAGATCTAGAAGCAAAACTGACCTGGAGAATGCAAATAAATTATCACAGACTTCATCTTTACACACATATTGGAGGTGAGGAACTGACTTATGACTAATTCAAACACAAACAAACAGGCACATACCTGCAAAATCAACACATGCTCCACAATTCAACACAGGAGTCCAGTGCACAGTGAGGGGACAATCCAACCAATAGATTTATTCATAACAACACGCCAAATCTTTGCCCTGCTGCAGCAGCCACCCAACAGAAATGGTTTGATGTGTTATAATTATAACTTCTAGACTTTTTGTGTCTGTGAGAGAGAGAGAAAGACAGTCCCAGAGAGTGTGAGATATCCCACAAAGACTCCTCTTCAATGCACTGAACCTGGTTAAAAATACACACACTGTGATTTAAACTTCTGAACTTCTGCTGTTAATTCAACTTGTCACATTCTTCACAGCTACAACACTAAACTCAGTACAAGATTTACAAGCGCCGCGTTCACAGTGTATTTCAGCATGATTTTGCCTGCAACTGCAGTGCAGCACACCTACCTAGAACAGCTGAGACAGGTTAGAAAGATCACACTGGTAAATATTTCATGCACCTCAAACAGTGGTGAATAATAGAGAGACCATACCATCAAACTACTGGGTTTAGAAGCAAAAAAAATAAATAAATAAAAAGAAGTAAGTTCAGCATGGTGAAAGATGTCAGGGGAATTAGTTTGGATGTACAAGATGGAAACAAAACAAAGTGTGAGCAATATTTCTTTAAATAAAACCTGTAAAGACACAGTCAATAAGGTCTGTGCAGTTGTACAGTTCGTGGATCCTTTTAAAGTTTCAAGGGCTTCCATAGTGCATTGTGAATGACACATTCACAACATCTGTTATTAAGATTTCACTTGTCACATAAAAAAAAAAAAGTGACACACATAAATCAATAAATTACAATTCATTACTACCTGATTGCCAGAAGGCAGGAATGTATGTCTATCTATCTTTAAGTGTGTTGGTCCTGTGACAGACAATGTGTCCAGGTTGTACCATGACTCATGCCCAATGCATGCTGGGCTTGCTTCTTGTGGCCTTTGCTGTCATGGAGAGGAGCCTTTCTGGTAATGCAGAAGGCATTATTATCTTTTAATATAGTGACATAAAAGGACCTTATCAGCTGTTGGTTCATTTTTAATAAACCTTCCACTCCTTTTAACTGATGTCCCACTGACATCATGAACTGAGGAGAAGAAGCTTCACAGCAGAAAAATACAGGCTGAATAAAGTCCATTGCTAAACCACATCACTGTCTGTTGGCATTAAGTTGAATTCAACTTCTCCCTGTCACCAAGTCTGGGAGACCACCAATCGTACTGCTCTTTGTCACTTCCTGTCTGTCAGTGCTCATCTGAAACTAGTGACTATAGGGCTGCCTTGTCACTTGTTGTCACCGCCTCAGACTCAGAGAAACTTAATTGCACATATTCCAATTTGTCAGCTGCCTTGTGATTGCCCTTGCACTCCTAAAAAGAAGAATTTGGAGAAAAAAGTGCATCTAATCATCAGTTTCATACCTGCACCCAACAATTACCAAAATGGCGCAACTTGCTGCAACCCTTGCCCTTTTTTATATGTGACAATGGACCATGATTACACGGTGGGGTAGATGATTCTTTCTCAGTTTTCTAATGGGCTTTGCTTTGAAGTTTGAAGGTGAGTGGCTGCTGTTCACTGAACTTCACATTAAAGGGGATTTTCATTCTGGCTCTAGGTTCTCTGTTTCTCTCCTTCCCTCTCTCTCTACCCATGCCTGGTACTACACGCCCCAAGGGTAATCTAAAACATCTGGGCTGGTGATATTCCACTTTAAAAAATTGCACTTCAGTTCTCAATGGATGGCATATACTTTATGCCATTACCTCAAATAACCCTTCTGAAAAGTACTTGGCGATAGTCCAGGGCAGTTTGCTCATATTTGAATCGAAGCACAGGCTTTCAGTTGAAATTGGGCATGCACAGACTGATGATATCAAAGAACATATCAAGAACATTTTTTTGTTGTTGTTTTTTTACTATTCCTTTTAACTAATACACCCCTTCTTGTTCTCAATCAATCACTCACCAAACACCCCCTTGTTGGCATTCAGCACAATTTAGCGTAAAAGCAGGCTGGCTGACATGATAAATAAAGGGTTGCTGTTTTGTTTTTTGGCAAATGAGTGAAGTCTGGCTGCACATCCATACTTTGCAAAAGAGCCAGAATTGCTGCCTAGACTTTGTGCAGTGACATTTCTGGGTTACCTCTCCGAGCTTCGAGCACACAAACCCATACATCTGTGCACCCACCAATGCTGGTAAAGCATACAGTGCACTCGGTGCAGGTACTGACATAATCAAATATACGTTAAAACGCTGTAAACTACAAAGCTGATGATGAGTCTGGGAATGAGATTAAATGCTCAGATCGGGCCTGTGTCTACTACTCATTACCTGAGTGAGAGGTAAATGAAAGAGATTATCAGAAAGACAGATGGATGGAGAGAGAACAGTAAAAGATGGATTGCACCCGGTGCAATAAAGTTTTAGATATGAGTATGAATTGTCAACCAGTGACCACTTTTTAATTAATTTAGGTGAACAGGTATCTCTTTTTAGCTTCTGTGGCATCATTTGCTGTACATTCATGCAAAAGAGGAAAGGGGTTAATGATTCAATTTAACTTTATAACCCTGGTGAGTAGACTGTCAGATGAGGCTCATGATTTAAGCATTTCTCCAGAATAGGAATGAGTAGCCTACATCTCCTTAGGGCTTGTTGGAAATAAGAACTTAAGCCACCTGCACCCATCTGATCTCAAATAAGTAGATTGGGCTTATTGAAAATGCGGTTGTGTTCCAGAGCCCAATGGAGAGACTTTATCAGACCAAAGCAAAGCTCATTGCTTTAACTCCCCAATCATATTTTGACTAAAGCAGGCTTAACTTTAGCCTGGAACAACTAAAGCATGCTCGTCCAATAAATACAAGCAGAAAAGTCGCACGCTTTGGGTTTACTTGAAAAATTACCTGCAAAACCTCACCCTGTTACAAACTTAATATGAGCCTGGGTGGCCTACACACACCTGACTTCGCAATAAAACTGAAAGCATTACACTCATATTGTTAGGACAGAGTCTTTGAGAGGTGGAAAAACTATATAAATTACAAGCACACACTCAAACACTGAACATAAAAGAGATTTTATATCCTCACAGAGAGCAGATATTACATCGCAAAAATGTGTCAGGAGCTGGCTTTTTGTGTAAAGATAAAACGTTCAAACATTCAAAGGTCTATGTATCATTCATCCGCCCATGTTCAATTTTAATCTCACTGTCTTAAAGCTTTGGTCTCACAATAAAGTCTAAACGAGCTGAAACTGCTCACACCTCCTCAGATTTTACAGGCTGCTGCAGTGCCACACTTAATCCAAAATAATGTATTCTGCTTATTGATCTGCTGTGGAAAGGTGGACTCTTTCACTCATGGCCCCAACACTGATAATGAATAGCTGATGCTGTTCTGACACCTTCCTGACAAGTATGGGTGGGGTCCAGAGCGCTCAGTGGCCACTCCCACAACAATACAAAAATTGTGTTTGGCTCGCATTAGGAATGCACTGAAAATCCACCCTGGTGCTTGTCAGTGAGTTTTGCATTCCTGCTTCCCAGCTCCCTTCCTACACACACACACACAAACATGTACAAGCCATCTAAGTGATATCTTAAGAGGCTGACTCACTTTTAATCTGTATAGCCAGGTGTTTAAAAAAAACAAACAAAAGAATTAAAGAAGCAAAATAGATTCATTTATACAGTAAATTACATGGCCCAGTTGTTGGAGCTGACTGCAGGCTATAACTCGAGGTGCTTTATTGTTTGTTTGCAGTAAACACAGCTATTGAGTTCATGAAGTATGAAGTGAAGTATAACCTAGCGTTTTTCTAATGCGATTAGCAAAATGCACCCAGACCACCTCAAATATTTTGGATTATTTTGGAGAAAACTAGAAGCTACAGTACATAACATACACTTACTACAATAAGCATTATAAAAAATATTGTGGTGTTGACACTGTAATTTGAAATCATTCAGGTCTAATGAGAAATTACTCTGGCCTCTATATTAAGCAATTGTGCCACACTGTGATAAATGTATAGAATCATATTACATAGCAACATTTTTGAAAAGGTTATAATAACTTTAGAATAATATCAGCCATATTACCCAGGTGCAGCCAGCAGCAAATGTATGTGAGTAAATTAAAATATGCAGCTAATTATCTACATAGCTAATAGTCCTTCCAGTTGAGTAACTGTGTAATCATTAGCTTTGACTTTTTGGTATCGAGATGAATTTCAAAGAATGCTGTTAAATGCCAGAAGTTGAATTTATCATTTATCATATTTCAACACCCTATTAAAGTCAATTTGTTCAGGCACATACCGTTGCCTCAGTAAGTTATGTAACTTGTTATCTTCCTGTGGTGGTAAAGCGTTTATACTGCAATTAAGATGCAAAGGATGCTGGGTAATACGCATATTTTCTTATGTTCATCGCAAGGTGTAGTCACTAAACCACTGATCTGCCACAAGTCACCATCTGTTGACAGTAAGGTCAGCTGCTGGTCAGTAATGCTGAATAGTGTTGAACTCTACTATACCTACACGTCTGATATTGACACCTTAACATGTAACTGCAATATTGTAATGCCAAACAATAATTTGATTCCAACTGTGCCTCTTCTTCTTTTCTCTTTACATAATATTTCTTTTAAAAAAAGAGACCTGAGTCAAGAAAGTAGTGAGCCTAAGCAAACTCCTCCAAACAGTATGTTACAAGACATCACACAACTTCATTATCTGCTATTTTTTTGCCACGCACGCACTGTGGGTTTGCACTGTGGGCTTGCTTGTGCCTCCAAAAGTTGAGTCATTAATCGTGACCCAGTGGGATTACTTAAAAACAGCATGCGGTCTTATGAATGTTCAGACTATGAAAGAATGGGCTGCTGCTTGTTCTTAGCTGAAAAAGTGAAGCACACTCAACATGAACTGACACTACAAACGCAATATTCATATAATCTTTATCTGTTTCAGAGGGCTCTCTCTGCTTCTTCTTCTTCTTTTTTTTCCCCTGGCACAGTCACGGTCTGAATTTTCTGACACAGGCATTAATAGGATGCTAAGAAGATCACTGCTTAAGCCAGTCTTCATAACGTTACATGCTGCTTTTAGTAAATGATAGACCTTTAACATGTCTGGGAAAAAATGGAATCAATGTTTCCAGAGTTTTGTGAATAGAAACATCAGACATTGATTTAAGGATTAGGGAAAAACGGAGAAAGTCTTGTGTGAAAGCAGGCTATTTTTACTGCTGATAAGTCTTTGTATTCTGTGTGATGCGTTTAAGCACTGTTCTTTTTCACTCCCTGATGTACCAATGCAGAGTTGATAAGCCTGAAGTCACCTTGAAAATCTAGAACTTGGCCTAAAGCACAGTTACCAACAACAATACCTGAGTTGAATGACAGAGATATGACTACACGGATACAAAGACATAACACAACAACACTGACACATTCATTTTGTCTCTGTCTGAAAGCTTATATGAGTGTGCACAAGCTCAAACAACTTATTTTACCACTGTGCTGCCCAACCTCATCTCAGGGCCATATTAAAGTTCTTTGGTAAGCACTTCCTCAACGTGTGTCCTTGCAACCTCTATAACTGTCCCCCCAATAAGTCAAGCATGAAATGCAGACAGGACAACAGAGGCCCGACTACAGCAAAGACAAATAGCACTGTATCCATTAACTTGTCAGCATAGGAGACAAATGAACTCTCCTTCAAGTATTAATGGGATTACGGAGCATCTGCACTGACAATGAATAGGCCAATCAAGTTCTGCAAACATTAAAAAAAATAAAATAAAATAAAGACAGTAGCCAATGTCACCACAGCAGCGGGAGAAGGCTCTGTGGACATACTGATCCTATGTTCTGATATCCTATGCTGCATTTCCTCATGCCTGAGTCGTCATCCATTGAGTTGCTTTGATTCCATTTGGTTATCATGGATGCTCATCTGACAGAGGTCTGACCCCTCTCCACTGATTGAAGACTCTGCCATTTAAAACCAGAGTGAAGGGCACTGTAGAGGTAGGTCGCAAGCCATTGTTATTAAAAGTCACCTGCACATCAACCATAACCTTCAGGGGCCGGTGAATGTAATGAGCTTTTAGATGGATCGCTATCATCTGCATACACTTAAGGAGAACACCTTTCATTAATAGCTCCAGCTGTTTGAAAACACAAGCTTTAGTGGAGCAACCAGTTGACTTTAAATAATTTAAAGTAAATCAAGGACATTTTAAGAATTCATTCAGTTATGTATAGTATATTCCTGTATACTTCCAAGAGTTTTTTAGACTTTTGTAGAAAAGGCCAATACTAGGGCTGCAACTAATGATTACTTTTATTATCTATTAATCTGCAAATCATTTTCTCAATTAACTGTTTTGTCTACAAAATTTAAGTAAATAGTGAAGGGCCCCTGCCATAATTTCCCAAATCATCACATTTGAGAAGCTTTAGCCAGTGAATGCTTGGAATTTTTCCTTGAGAAAATGACAAACATTAACCATTAACATTAATCAATCATCAAAATACTTGTTGATCAATTTTCTGTTGTTTGACTAATAAATTTACTCTCATAATTTCTGATACTCTAGCTAATACTGCACTGCTACAGTAATCTGTCTACAAATCTGACGTTGTGTATCTGTAATGATCAATACACCAGAAAATTCATGACCATTCTTGCCCATTGTGCATCCTGTAGTAAAGTGATGCATTCCAGGGAAATTTAAGTGAATCAGGTGTTCCATGGCCCCATGATATCCCCAGCAGTATTAAGTTACATCCAGCCAACATTTGCATCCCTCTCATTCCCAGCCAGGTCTTTTGTTTATCCAAATGTACCAGATGTCATTCCTGCTAGCAAGGAATTAGCCTTCTGTCAGTCGTTCCCTCAAGTTTTAAAACGGACAAATCTACAGTCTGTGAGCATGATGAGCAGCTGATGAAGTCCATCTCAAGCCACAATCATTCTAGGAACAACAAAGTTTCACAATCAGTTGTGTGTTTTACAAACTTCTTCAACTGCTTTAAGCTGGCAAAAATCTTTGAGCGAAATCAACAATGACCAACAATATTAACACTAATCATTATTCACCAGTAGCGGACAATCACATTGTCTCTCCAGATCGCTGTCCATTTGCCTGAAAAGCTCTAACTGTGCAGCCATTATATCAAGACAGAGACTAAAATTAAGATGCATAAAATCCATTAAAGCCAACTCTCAACACAAGCACAAAAGCATCTTACATTTCCATACAGAGGGGCCCACGAGTGCAGTCATGTGCTTTGTCCGGGCAGACAGGCGGGATCCCAAACAATGTGTGAGAGTCAGCACCAGTAACCAACCAGAGGAAGTGATGTATTGCACACTGACTTGGAACAATGCAGTCTGTTTTACCTGAAGGCGAATGTTTCTACCCCATCAATTTGTTTCAGTGGGGAGAGGCGCCCTGTGACATCCTCAATAGAGTGTTTGTTAGCAGCTGTCTCTGAAGACACCTGCTACCTTTGAGCAACCAGAAAAGGTAAGCAGAATGTAGCTTTTGTAGTAGTCAAATAGATTTCTAACAATCACAATGCATTCTTTCTATCTCTTTCTTTGTGGCAGGGAGTTTGAAGAGCTTTGGAGCCATTTTTAGCCTGACTGGGATGGGTTTTTTTTTTCCTCCAGAAATCCCAGAGTCAGACTGATGAAGCTGTTTCGTTGCTAAAATAGCTGCCTGGGTGACCAATATGTCTTTAAGCATGCTCGCACACAGATCAACTATTGTTAACACCCTCCTTCTCCTCCTCAAACCAGCTCCTTGCTGTGGATAAGGTTACAGCTGCACTCAGTTTCAGAATAGATGGAGAAAAAAAAATCCCATTACAATACCACAAATTTAACTGGGATATGATTAATTGGGGGACTAGTTCAGGGGTGTATTTTTAACTCGCTGAGCCTTGAAACAAGCCGACCCACAGCACCACGGCTCCCTGCCTTTTTCCTCTGCATTCATTATGCCAGCCTACCGGGGAGTATCATGTCTTGTAACCGCTGACTGTGAGTTGACACTACGAGGCTTAGGGAGCCTTAGAAACTCTGCTTAAGGCGCACTCCTGGTGTAGAGACTGAGGTCTGTCTGACATGTGTGACTCCTGAGGCAAGCATGTTGCTAAATGAGTAGAGACAGGGAGGATGGCATGACCCACTTCCATAAGGGCTACACTGCTTTCTTTAAACAAATCCCACAGGTACTGCTCTGCACTGTTCATGGAAAATATAACAGTGGGCCAAAAGCTTAAATATTCCTATCACCACCAGACAAATGGAAGGGCAAAAGAGGGGAGGGTGTGAAATGATTTGAATGCTGATTCACTGTGTCAGGTGAATCTATAAGCTTTCAACAATCTCCCCTCTACATAAAACAGTCTGACAGTTTCTGGAAGGACTACATTAGACTTGGCAATGCGCAATTAACCTTCTCGTGATGTCATCCTAGTCAATAATGTTACCGCCATGCAACTAATACAGGAATCTCTCTGGCATATCTCCTTTCAGTGATAACATCTGGGTCTGTCTATAGCCCGCTTTTTCCTAATTCAGTTTGTTAAAGAGGGAAAAGTGGTGTCCTTCCTGTCTTAATCGAACGGGGCCATACCTGGACTGGACTCAGAGCTTCTGTTGTTTTTTTTAATGCTGTGGAAGCATCAGAGAGGAGCAAGGCAAAAAACAGCCGAGGGTGATCACTGCGAGGGCGCACAGAATACTGGAGCAGAGCACATTTCCACCTTAAACGCGCGCTTGATTCACGGACCGATTTCCCATCCCTTTATCACAGAGAAATTGCGCACGGATAAGACATTCAATCATCCGTTCGATCGACTCGAACAAGTGCCATTTTAACATAAGGAAACCAATTAACTGACGAGTCGTGCATGTACATTACAGGCGGTAGTTTTCTGTTGCCAAAGCGTGCTGATGGATTGCTCGTATTCCGCAAAAACACACAGCTTCTCCATAGACGCGCAGTACATTTTGCTCAGCATATGGGCTTCCCTGTTTTCTTTTCTTTTTTTTCCTTTTTTTAAATAATCTATTCCCTTGGTCACTTTTAATATGTCAGGATGTTCCGCTTGCTATTGATCAGTTTGTGGTGCTCCCACGCAAAAGGGATACAGTCGTGAAAAAAAATGTTTTGACAGCCAGTCACTTTTCCACTCACCTTTCACATGCTGCGGGACAGCGGCGCTCAGACACAGGGCGATGGAAAGGAGTAGTAGCGGTCCCATCCTCTCTCTCTCGCACCGAACAGGTCTGACTTCCAAGGTTACACGGAGATGTGGTAAAAGAAGAAAAAAAAATAGCCAAAAGTTCTCCCTCCTTCGCTCTCGCTGAGCTGCAGGGTGGCCCCCGGGAGCTGTTGTTATATGTCCTCTCAGGTAAAGTCCTCCTCTGTGATAAAGTCGAGAGAGACACACTCGCCACCTGGATTTTAGTCGCGCAGGAACAAGTGAACTGTGCCTGTCGGGTCCCTCTCTCGCTCTCTCTCTCCCTCTCTTTTTCTCCTTCTCTCTCTCTCTCTCGCTCTCTTTCTGTGTTTTCGCTGCTGCTGCCTTCTCCGCTCCTACCGCAGTGGTGCGATATAGTGGAGAGAGCGACGTGTGCGCTCAATGCTACCGGACAACTACTGTCAAGCCACTCGCAGTTAGAAAAGCTACCACTTCCTGCTCAGACTTCCAAAATAAAACCCGGTAATTAATCATTTTTTTAAACTAAAAAATACGCCACGTCTTATTCTGCAGAAAAATGAAAATTAAGCTAATATCTTATGTTTTTTTTTTTTTATGGGGCACGAATTTACTTTATTTTCCTTACAGTCTTTTGAATGCACACATTGCAATGCCATGTGTGTGAAGGTGTTTCACTCTATTTATTTGTTTATTTAATTTCTAGGAATTAAATCATCGTCTGCAAATTCCACAAAGTAACAGCTCTCACTTTTTTTCTTTTCAAAGTAAAAAATAGATACATGGTATGTTGTTTTGAAGCTACAATCACTCAACATCCGGTTAGGCAGTGTGAATTGACACAGCTTCCAGGACATTTGTCACCGGGGGATGTGCGCTCCACCGTCGGTCACAGCAAAACCGACTGGGGCGCTGTCTCGCTGATAGAGACAAGTCTTCCTCCTCCACCTCCTCCTGAAGAGCACTTCTTCCAAAAAGCCTGCCGGGTTGGGACTTTAAATTCTGTATAATCAGCCACTTCAGCCTTTCCTTAACCTCTTTTTTTTTCATTCCCAATGGTTTCCCCTTTTCAAGCCTTAGGAAGTTTGAATGCTCACCGATGAATTTAGCTGTTTCAAGTACCTTTTCCCTGGAAAGCCTTGTTGAGTTTTAAAGTGCAGATACTGAACCAGCTTCCCAATGCCAAGGGGAAAATGTTACAATTATGTAATGTCAGTTGGGTCTTGGCTAAAATAGCATTGTGATGCTTAACAAAAGTTACTTACAAACAACATTCATAAATACATTTCACTGTGAGCTGTAGGTCTCAGGTGTAAAAGGCCTTTAGAGTGGTGGTATGTGATGGTCAGCGAAACACAGTGTAACAATATGTGAGTTGCCTTGATTTCAAGGACATTAAATGTAATATGTGTGCCTGCATGGCAACATGCTTCTTATGTAACCATGAACGGCAATAAGACCCTTGTAGACAATTTCCTAGCCTGCTTTTCTGGTTGAAGAGTCACTTCAGATACATCCATTCAGACACTATAGACAAGGCACTGATGAACTAAACTAGAATGTAAACTGCTGTAGGTATCTCACTGGGCTGTGGCATTTTATAAATTAGATTATTTCACACAAGGGTGGCGCCCCACTGATTGTTCTCACTCCATGTGTGATATTTCAATCACTACTGATAGGATTTCGATGGAAACTGCAATTAAATGAATCTGACAATTACACTTTAAAATCTAACCTGATTACCATGATGGGTACAGTGATTCTAGGCACAATCAAGTGCTCATCTTCACTATGTTTTTTGTTTTTTTTGCATATTTATCATATTCCATGAACTGATCAATATAATATTAAAACAGGAGGGTAGAAAAGTTGTTTAACTGTGCTCAAAATGTTGAGATGTTGGTCAGAACAATGTTCTCCATTTGCTAGGACACACGTTTGGATTTGAATGTTCTCCTCAAGTGACATTTACTGTGGGTCAATAATTGGTACATCAAGGGAATGCATTATCTTTAGGGGATGTTATGCATTCTGTCTAACGCCATACTTGTGAGTTCTGTTTCTGTTCCCACACACTTTAGTAAGACTTTTTTACACAACTAAAGAGAGAAAAAGGGGCAAGGTTCAGACTTTAAGCTGATGTCATCATCTGGACATCCCGCAGTTATCAGTCTGACCTTGAGGCGTTTCCGAGCTCCTCATCATGAATCATGAAAGATATCAAGTGTCTTATGGTTTAATGTAGATAGAGACCTATAACTGTATCTACTTGGTCAAGACTCATAAATCATCTGCAGTAGCCACAGTAAAGTCTGCTATCATCTTAATGAGACACCGCCCTCCATTCCTACGATTACACCACCTCTCATTGTTTCAGGGTTACCAGGCACCGTATCCATAGCAGATCATTCCTAGTGTTAAATGTGATCTCTTTAAAATGTATTATCATTAAGGAGGATTATTAATGAGAAGAAAACAACTGTGCCCTGAAATGTCTTTAACAGCATTAGCTACAACTTATGAATCCACCACGGATATCTTGCACTAATCCTGCATATCAAGACATCAATAAATTGTTATTTCAGTATTATCTTTTGTTTGGAAGTGGATTAAGAATGTGCTCTTTGAATCGGATAAACATAATAATACCTTTTCTTCATTTGACTGGCTGGTGTCCATTTCCAATGCAAAACTCCAAAAGAGTCCTCATTAGGCTTCAGTTTCATCTGTACCAGAGAGAGAGAGAGAGACATATCAAACAACAGAGATGATCAGAGAGGATTGGCCACCAGCTTCAAGGCTTGCTGGTATATTTGTACACTAAGCACAGGCCCCTTGACCTCCCCTCAGTTTCTGCTGCCAGCCTACACACTGAACACAGGTTCTACAACTCTATTCCGTAAATCCTCCACAGTAGTACGTCTAAACCTCCGCCACCGCCAGGCCTTCATTGAACTCAACTCCTCTCGCACTCTTTTTGCCCTTGTCTTTCCCCTGGCTTGTCGAGAAGGCTGAGCTCAGACCAGCGAATCCTCCTCAGCCCACATCCATCCTCATTTAGACCACGGGGACCCATTTAGGATGAGCAACGGGCTGGAAAACACAGTGACCTTCTCATATTTGACTCATTTACTGCTGTTTTTATTTCACCCACTAAAAGTGGACACCATGTTTTTTATTTCTAGCAAAAGTTACATAGTTGGAGAGGAGTGGCTACCGTTTCCTCTTCCAGCAATAATCCACACCTTCAAGGTCACAGAGATTTTATCTTTTTATCCAAATGGACCTTTAGGACACAGAAATAATCTCAAATAGAAACGTAATGGGGGGGAAGGATCTATGAATTCAGACTGAGCATGTACTACTGGTATGAGGCTTTATTATCTATCATGCCCTCAGCATTTTCATAACCACCATTTTAATGAGGTTAACCTCTTTAAAATGGTGGATAAGGGGATAACCACTTTTTTCCTCCTCATCTGTCTGTGTTCTCATCAGTGTGCTCCCTCTCCTCTCCAATTCTCTCTGTCTCTTGCAGGGGTGGGGAGGGGAGAAGAGATTTTTTTCATACCCACTCGCTCCCTCCTCCTCTCATCTCCCTTGTCTCCAGGTTCTTGCGCTCTCCATCCCAATCAGGCTGCCCCCCCCCCTTCTAGCCACAAAGACGGCCTACGGCATACGTCGGAGAGGGAATGAACAAGAGACAGCAAAGAGAAAGAGTTGGCGATGGTGGTTAGAAGGGTGGTGGTGGTTGTACAAGTTGCGTGGGGGTGGTGGTGGGGGGGCGCTCAAAGCAGGATAGAAACAGCGAGAGTAGTAAAGGAGATGGATGAAGAAAGTGGGAGAGACAGAGAGAGCGAGGGGCAGACTAAGACAGTCAGGAAGGCACGCAACACTACTAATTAGATGCTCTTGGAGAAGAGACAGTGAATTAATTCCAAAGAGAATATTGCATTGTATCTTCTTTTCCCTTCCTCTCTCAGCACTGGGACATAGAGCAGAGTTATGTTCCCCCAGCAGGCTTCTCTATTTCTCTCTCCTCTCTTCTTTCAGTCCCAGGCCGTTGATACCACTGGCATCAGCTCGTGCTTTCCCTCTCTTTGTCATTCTGCTTATTATTATACTTTTTTTTCTGCAGCAAATACACTGAGTGCTAACATTACAAATGCGATGAAAATTAGATTTTGATTGAGCCATGATTGTAATGTTCAATGTAAAACTACTTTGAGCATTTTGTCATTGAAAATCAGACAAATTGCACAACAGCACACAATAGCACCGAGTATTTAATCTCTAAATAATAAAAAAAAAAGAAGAAAGAAACAGCTGTCAAGATATTGCATTCACATCAAAAGTATTCCTTTTTCTACTCTTACAATGTCATCCACAGATTTTTTTTTTCTTTAGTTTTCCAGAGTGAATGAACCATGATACATCGCCTCACAAGAAACATTTTCCATAACTCGCCCCGACTGTGTGACCATAATAACAATGATCTGCCACTGTGCACCCCATCCCATCTGTTTCCACTACAAATACGTCCAAGGCAACAATCTGGTGGTTGCCTGAAACACTGGCCTGAACCCCCACATTCACAAACCTGCATTTCTTATTTAAACTACAGTTGGAAATCATAATATTTGGCTGGGTTTGCTGAGTAGTGGGATATGCTCCACTGACGTTCCACTCTACAGCGTTTTTGTCAGTTTGTGCTGAATACATAATGGAGTGACATATACCAGGTTTAGCTGGATGAATGACATGAGCTTTCACACTATTCTAAACTTTCCCCCTTATAGCATATTACCATTGTTTAATTACTGAGTCATTTTTAGATGTCTGGCAGAAATGACTTAATGAGTAGCGTGCAAGAAACCCTACGCTTCATTCACTGTTTCCAAGTCTTTAATTCAGTACAGCCAAACTTCATTTCAAACAGCTGAAGATACCGATAATCACCAAATTTAGGATGTGAAATTAAGTGTTTCAAACAAACAATCAATTATTCTTTGTCTAGCTCAGCGAGGCTCCTTTTAACTAAACTCCACAGATTCCACAAATCAAGAAGACTTAGCAGGCTGTTATTTTAACAGACTCAAACTTCTTGTTGAGATTTATTCAAGCATTTAATTACAGACATCTTTGTTTATCCAGACATTCAGGATTCAGTTTTGATTATAGTTTGTTGACAGGTATCGTTTGAGTCTTGACACATTCCAGATTTTGTTCAAGTTACATAATTGCTGGGATGAAGGGGGAGAATTTTACCAGCCTGCCAGTCGAAGACTTATAGTTTGTACTCGTGGATTGAGCAAATATTTTCTTCACTGGCTGAGGCTTGGGACTAAAGAACAATTTATAGTGATGGCACTCAGCCCTTTACTGAGGACTTAACTTCAAAGCCTGCATAAGCGCACACTGCTATCATGACGCACAAAACTGCAAGAACTGCTATACTTCAATACAAACACACAAAATGGCTAATGGTTAAAAGCATGGTTATGTTGAGGAGTGTTTTTTACACCACAATACCACATATCATCAAAGGCAAATGGCTCGGAGGGACTATAATTCTTGTGCAAAGATCACTATGCTGTTTATCTCGTGTGTAACAGTGTGAATTGTGGGGAAGTCCTCCCAACCTTCTCCTCTGCACCATCGTCATCAAAGACCTGCATGACCCAACCCAACGATCCCCACCCTTTCCTTCCTCCTGCCACCCTTGTTCACTATTAGAACCAGAACCAGCAAAATGCCCCCTGAAAGGTATCATACAGGCCAAAGAGGAGTCTTTACTGATCAAAAGGGCGACTTCATTTTGTAGGAATCTGGAGTGAATTGAGTTAATTACAACTTGTTTGGCTTGATCTGATTAGTATTTCAGTCATTCAACTGTTCCATTGCTGGCAGGTTGATCAAATCAACAAGCACAGTATACTGAGATACTTGGCGCTGCTCTGTTCTGCATCTTTTCAGCTGTAAACAGGTATAAATTTAGAGCTAGGATGAGTGATAAACATTTAGCAGTAATGTGTTTATTTG
Source organism: Lates japonicus (assembly GCA_033238685.1). Taxonomy (NCBI): domain Eukaryota; kingdom Metazoa; phylum Chordata; class Actinopteri; family Centropomidae; genus Lates; species Lates japonicus. The sequence continues at coordinate 337,982 of BRZM01000124.1, read as the reverse complement.
ATATAAAGGCTCTTTCATAGCAGGTTTGCAAATGACATTGCTGTATGTTCCGTTACAAAGCAGGAAGACAAATTTAGTTATTCCTGGTAAGTATCCTGTTTGACAAGAGTGATTAAAGGCGGTATTTTTTCAGTGTCAGCAGTGATGATAAATCTTGTTTGAAGTTTGCTTTTCAGCAATAAGCAGTCACAGCAGGCCCTTGTTTGCCCTCTACACTAACCTCAGTCTAGACAAGCCTCTTAAAATCTACTCAACCAAGACCAAGAATATCTGGCGAAAATTTGACTCACAAGAAAATTGGGTTTTGATTTGGACTTTCCTAATGTTAGAGCTCCCAGGGGTTTACTATGAAGCTCTTGTCTACAGGACATAGACACATGGGTGATTCACTGTCTTTGAAGAGTGAGAACAGATATTTTAGCCGAGGTAATAGAATCAGGGGAATCATTGGTCTGTGCCACCATTGCCTGAAAATAAATTGTATCAGTGGTAATATGTGTGGGATAATGGTGAGGGGTTTCAGGTAAGGAGACATCATGCTTCAGTGAACTGCTTATAAAACCATTTACTGAGGCTACTTAAGGCCTCTGTTCCAGTGGAACCATGGAAAGTATTTACTGACACCCAGAGGGTCTCACATATTATCAGGCTGCACACAAAAGGCATTTGGGAATCGCAAGGAGGAGTATTTGTGTTTTTATTGCTTGTTGCATAAGTGTGTGTGTGGATTATTTGCTTGTGATTGAATGTGTTTGTGTGGTATTTAAAGTGTCATAAAAAGGGCAGACAGACAACAAAAGCATTCTCTATGCAGTCTGTCAATACTGCATAGAATGCGTCAAGTACATATTTAACCAATATGGTTAACTACTGTAATTTCCAGACTATAAGCCGCTACTTTTTTCACACGCTTTGAACCTTGCGGCTTAAACAATGATGCGGCTAATTTATAGATTTTTACGGGCTAACGAGCTTCATGCCGCAAAAACATTTAGACACCTGCGGCTTATAGACAAGTGCGGCCTGTATATGTACTTTTTTTTTTTCTTTTTAAATTTAGTGGGTGCGGCTTATATTCAGGTGCGCTCAATAGTCCGGAAATTACGGTACCTAAACTGCCTATGTAAAATGCATTTACATACATGATGCCATCTCTTGATCTCATCTGCACACCTTGTCCAAGTTTTTACACTTCAGTGTTTGTAAAAAATATGATGATGAGATGAGACATAACAAGTAAATTTGTGAGCTTACAGATCCTGGTCGGTGGATTTTGTCCCCTTATTTCTCATATTTTCACACACTTTAACATGAAATAAATAAACACCACCAAAGATTTCCTATTTACTGTCTTTTGCTTGTTTTACTCAGCTTGTGACTTTATTTAACCAGGTTAGTGAGCATCAAATTTTACAGATGTTCCGCTACTGAAAGAGCTTTTTCATACTTCTCTCAAAGGTTTCTCGGGGATTCCAAAGGCAACAGCACTGAAAACACACTGTAGTTGGAGGTAATGAGGTAGTTGCCTCTGGCTCTTTTTTTTTTTTTTTTTTTTTTTTCTGAAAATAAAGAGAATACCTGGGTCTGGATTGTGTGCAACTTAAGTCATTCATTTCCAATGATGTTTTAAACCTTTGACTCAAAGTATGACTAAATGTTTTTGTGCCTCTGAGCACTCTTTTTTTTTTACCCACCGCCCAGACACCATGATGGTGATGATGATGATGATGATGATGATGATACATCTTAAGCCAAAGCACACACAGTCACTCTGTGGGTGGAAAAGGAAGAGATGAAAGAGAGAAACAAGAGGTGACACTTCATACGAGGCTTCCAGTATGGCAGTGTTTACTTACTCACATATGAAAACTTTATTTTTATTCTAAATTGAATTACTGACTAACTTGAGGAAGGTGCTGACAAACTGCAATGACAGCAAATGTCACAGCTTACTCAGTATCAGTTCTGTTGTTATCTTAATTTCATTGTTAAATTATTTGTGGCAGGATGTTCAGTTCAGATCAACTTATTCTTACAAACATTTGAGCAACTCAAAACTAATGTACACTGCAAACTGTATTATTGAATGACTTTGCAAGCTGTATATTTAATAAGTCAATAACTTACAAAGGAAGCTGTGTTGGCACGTGCCTTGAAAAATACAACAGACAGGACTCAGAAAAGGAAAGAAACAGAGAACAGTCCAAGGTTATATTCTCTTTTTGACGTGCATCCCAAACTGAGGACCCCATTTATAATGGAAACAAACGTCTGGGTATGTTCAACAATCCAATGCCCTTGTATTAGCAGGCTACAGAGACATTCCTTTAACTGGTATTGACAGAGAACAGTGCCCTGGAGACCAGCTTCCTTGAAAAGCTGCCTTGTCATGGCACACAATCAACCAGAACAGATTTCTTTGTAATCAACTTTCAATTTTGTCCCCCCCAAAAAAACACAATAACCTCACATTATATAATCCTCAGGTTTATTCGGAGAGATAGTAGGAGGGTAGACATTTAGGATGAATTCCTGCATCACCATTGACTGCCATGGCAAAAACTATTAAATGATCTATAAGTTAAGCGGAGCCAGGGTGGCCACCGACACAACAGCACTATTGGCCCTGGGTTACAATCAATATATCGACCGTGCCTGCGGATACTGTCCCCCTTTCTCTGTGGACTCTCCCACCATCATGTGGTCTGAGGCTGAACACTGTAATGTGATAGCTGTCAAGGAATGTGTCCATTCTCACCCAGCCAGGCATATAACAGTACTGTTTATGCACCCCCACCAGAATATGTAAATAATTCAGAGGTTATGCAAGGGATTGTCTGGACTGTGCCTGTGTCAGGCAGTGAGAAACTCTCTCCTAGGTGAAGGAAGATTTTCAATTTTCTCACCCCCTCTCTCCCCACCCTCTTTTCAAAGCAATACACTTAACATTTTTTCCATTTCAATTCAAGAGCCATCTTTGAGCAGTGTAAGCCTTCCAAAATTTGTGTCTTTTTCCCTTAGAGATCTGGAAAACAGCGGTGGGAACCGAGGACGCTGTGAGGTAATCAGCACGCTGCTGGTGGAAGTGAAGCTGGCGATAGGAAATCCGCTTTTCCTCGATAAGGAGATTTCAGGCTCTCGTGAGACTTCTGAAAATGCCAAGTTACAATACAAAGACTATTATTTCTAATGAATTTGGATACAGTTCAGTTAGGCTCAGCCCAGCACTGTAAAATGTAAAAAATAAAAATAAATAAATTAAATGAAGACAAACTGTCCACAGGAATGTACAGTATTTGCTGCCAAAGCTTTAATGCCCCCTGTCACTACTGGTTTCAAATTTGATTTGTACATTCTCATCCTACATACAAATTGCCACTTGGATCATATTGCTGAATGTCAGCAAACACAACAAAAAAGTCAAATATGTCATTTAAAAGAGATACAGTGCCAATTTGACTTAATGAAGATGTTCAAATGAACTCGAAGTACCACACTATGCAGAGGTACTCACTTTCAAACTCTTACAAAAAAGTTCTTAACATCAGAGACTGAGTCAACTTAAGACTCAAGAAGACCTGCACTCAGGCTTGACTGACAAAATTATTAATGCAGTGCATAATAACACAGGGGCTTTGAATTAACACAAGGGCTTTGAATTAATATCCGAATCCAGGCTTTGAATGATCATTTTACAAGGTTACACACATTACCTACTGTGAATCAAAGCTGGTCCGTCGGTATAACAGAATCTGTGCAGGTGAAAAGGTCTCCCCTGAGTCCCCACTACCACCACCCACGTAGGTCTCCATAGAAACTATGAATCTCAGGGGGTGTGAATGAGATAAACAGACAAACAAATACATGTCTCTAGTTGTGTACTGCATCTTTACTAGAGTTAATTACACACATGTGGATTACAGTATTTCTCCAGATGTCCATGGCTGATATTTACCCATTTAAATATTTTATCTGAAAATCAGTTAGAAAGGTGTGAACACACACACACACATGATCTTACAAACACACACAGACATGTAGGTACAAGCTGTGAATCTTCCTTAATGTCAGTTCTAAGTCAACAAATGATCAGGAGCACAAAAAAGGTGCTTTGATCTGAATCTGACGTCAGTAGTCTGACAAGAGAATGCCTTTGAAACCCCAACCTAGACAATACAATCAGTTACTGTATATCAATTCTGAATGGTTCAGATAAAGGACACACAAAAAAACAGAATTTAAGTCAAAACATATGGTGAAGTGCCTTCTCCTTATTTTCCAGAGACAATAAAATCACTGAACTGGCAAAAGCTCTGACTGTAACAAACCAGAATGCAAAATACAGAATTTTAAGAAAGCACAGAATCGAGTTGATTGTATTTTGTAATCCACACACATTTTTTCATGCCAAAATTAAATACAATCAACTGTCTAATCACAGGTCCGGTCAGGGGAAGAGTTCAAGAATGTCCGAGACTGTAAAAGAGTGCATCTCAAGATTCATTGTTTGCAGACCGGAGAGCCTTGTTGGCAGTCCAGATCCTGCTCGACTCAGAAATCACAGTTCTGAAGTTTCGTTTAAAATGGGGGCTAGAATTCAAACAGTGCTCTGAGCTCTTTAGGGCTGATCGAATGTGAGATCGGCTTTCGGGGGCCACACCTTCAGGCCTAATCCCAAGTAAAGGATTAGATTGTTGATTTTATTTCTTTCCTGCAGCATGAAAAAGAACACCGCCAGAATCAGCTCAATGCCACTTCTTGCCAAATTGCAATCATTACCTCCACCAAGGAGGTTATGTTTTTACTGAGTGTATTTTGGTTTGGTTGTTTGTTTGCTAATTTGTCAGCAGGATTTGGCAAAAAGTATGTTACCAAACTTCAGCCAAACTTGGTGAAGGGATAGGGCATGGGCCAGGGAAGCAGCCATTAAATATTGGGACAGATCCGGTTAAAGGGGCAGGCATTAATTGTTTACCTCCAAGTGTTAGAACTGTCACTTTTTCTCTCATGCACACATCCAACTTTTTCTCTTGTTGTTGTGGCATAAAATGTTGCCGCAAAATGAAATGAAATTAATATGAAATTTCTCAAAACTAAATGAAAGTACCTGCACTTAGTGTTCTACATTTAATGATGCTGCAAGAATTGAAAACAAACATAAAAACATCTGGGTTTTTTTTGTTTTTTTTTCCTTTTGGCAAGAAGAAACTGATGAAAAACGTAACCTCATTAATCATATGTTCCGTTGAACTAGAACAAAAACCATGAATGGACATTAACGTGAGGTACGTGGCATTGAGGTGCACTCATGTATGTGGAAGCACTGTAGAGTGACCGGCACAATGAGAACCACTGACCTGAGACAAACTGTACTTTACATGGAACAAAACTATGCAGGCCTCCACGTGTTTGGACCTCTCTCCTTGTTTTTTTTTTTTTGAGCAAGTGTTGGCAGCGCTTGCGTACACGAGACTTTGGGGAGTTACACTTCCCAAATGGTCTGCGTGTTTTTGTAGCATCTGAGGAACTGCAGCTGTTTTCCATTCAAGAGTGAGTCTACTTGGCTTTTGGGAATTTGCAAGGGGGTTTGTTTTTGGTATCAGACGTCCTGCTGACATATGAGTGTGTGAGCGTGTTTAAGTGTATAATTTTACACTTTTCAGATAAGGAGAGGAAGAGAGATATTCTTGGCATAGCAACTTACTGTAGAATTCATAAGAGGCACAGTCTATAGGGCGGGGATCACATTCTGATGCATTTAATAGCTTATCATTTACTGCTAATTACTGTAGGCATTCAACGGATTATTTGTTAACGTACATGTGATAATTGGAATAAACATTTGAGAACAAAACTGTTAATAGGATGAAAGGTAGTTTTGATAACAACAGTTTGGACTGCAGAACACTGCTCTAAGCACATCAGAGACTCAGAGAAGAGCATATATTCATCTAAATCCCCAAAGGTTTTTTGAGAAAATCAATTAATTGTTAAACTCACAACATCTCACTGTTGTCACAACTGATGAGTAACCGTGCTGTTTATCAGTTACCCCTGAACCTCTCTTTTGAGTGCTCAACATTTTGTCTAAAATAAAGCACAATTTTCAAGACTAGCTGATGAGTCTGATTCTTGTTTACAGAATCCTACCTTCTCATGATCACCCCCCTCACCCAATAGATTTCTGTCTGACTGATCTTCTGTCGCTTCTGCCTCACTCACACAGTACACACATACATACACACATCTAATACTGAAGACAATTGAGCCCCTTCTCTCGTTTTCTGTCAGTGCATCTGTCACAGTTGCTCTTTTAAGTGTTTCTGTCATGCAGGAGGGATCCTGCACGTGTTGCAGGTCAGACTACACGTGAGCATGTACCATTTGGAAGAAAAAACAAAACACAAAACACAGAGCTGCTCCATATGTTATTCACCTACCAGATCATGGGGTCACACTGGAGTTCTGTATACTCCATGTATGACTACATGGGGCAAAAGACAAGGTTCATCTGTGGTAAAAATGCATGGATGCATTTAGAGTGTCTACTGTTCACTCCTTTCAGTTTGACTGATGTTTGGATGTATGCCACTGAAAGGAAAGGATGAATAATGACTGGGTCTTGCTGCAGTTTAGGTTATTCCCACCTGGGCTATCATATGATTTTCAAAACCTGTGTCAAAATGATGAGAGTTATGCAATGAACAATGAACCCAACTCTCCTTACATGGTTCATCTTTAAGAATCATTACATGAATGATTACTTTAAACCATTTGTTATAGCCGTGCTTCAGTTTTGTGATTATAGGAATGGAATTACACAGGTACTCTTTGAGATTATTGTCTTCTGTCCTTATGTCACAAATCAACAGAGTACATGTAACTGCATCATACTATACGTATATCACATACGTCATAATAAAAAATAAATAACTGTTAAAATGTACAGTACAGTTAAAATGAAGGGAAAACCATAAAAAAATATACAACCATGCTCACATATATGAATCCTTCTGGCAAGCATAAAGGAAATGTGCATGCCTGCAGAGAAAATTAAAGTGGTTGGAAATGACTTAAATTATGTCTTTAGACTGGAGGTATTTGTGAGTTTCAAAATTCAGAGCAAGTCCTCTGACACAAAGTACCATAAAGGTCAATTGTCCCTACCATCGGATATGATTCATAGGAATGTACCAGTGGCATGTATACAGGACCTTCGTTGTCATGGCAACAATAATAAACCTGCAGTTAAGCTTGTTGGTTTGGTTTCACACAAAAATGAACAGTCTCTGCTCTGCATCACCTAACTTGCTCCTGTGCTCCTGTCATAATTAGTACGGCCACTAGGTCGCCTAGCAATAAAGCTAACTATGGGTCGTCATAAGTTGCTTGCACAGACGACTTATTGTGTTGTTTTGTATGCTAGTTTTGTACAGGACAGTCTCAAAATTCAACGTGAAGAAACAAAAACAAAAGGAAAAAAAAAATGTTTTGGCTAATCCAACATTTAGCTAGCAAGTGAAAATCCTGTATTTTGTAGTTGTGTTCCTGAAGACTGTTTACATGTCTTTCGGATAACTCTTGCATGTTGATATATTATGAATAACTCCTGAGCATTGCAATGGTTTCTAACAATATTAAAGATTAGGTCTAATGTATTCAAAATCCACCAAAAGCTGTATCAGCCTCAGCCAAAAAAAAAAAGAAAAAAAAAAAAGACATTAATTCACATATGTAAGGAAATGAGAGAAACTTTTTTGGTGTATGCAATATATGAGCAACACTGCAATGAATGAGCAGCCATGTTTGAGAGCCACATTCATTGTGTAATACATTCATGTATCTACTTCAATCCAAACCCGCCATCAGATCTGGCAGCAATGTCTGTACATCGCTTCAAGAAGGCTCGTCAAGGGAATGAAGTGGCACTCGTGACTGAGTGCCACTTCAAACCCTGGAAACTGGTATTTTCCTGCCCACTTTATTTTCCGTATGGGTGGCTCATTTCCAGGGGGTCTGCATGCATAATGTCACATCACTACTGAGCATGTTGGAAATCCAGCCCCAATTTTCTGTCTCAAACGCAGCAGACTGATAAGTCAGTGGCACCAGTCTCATTCGTGTAGGTGCCCCGTGGCTTCGTTGTTTCCTCACCTTGAGAACAAGAACACCAGATCCCCCAACTGCCAGACAAAATTCAAAAAGTGTCCAGGCGATTCAGGGGCTGGAACAAGACTAGTTTAGTGCCACTTACGCTTATCAACATTTAGTTCTGTCAAAGTTAATGCACCGTGCACAAAGTTTTTTTAATTGCATTTTTATCTCACCAGGTGCCAGTCATGCCTTTTGGGGCTTCATCACAATAGCAGTACATGTATTAGAGGGGCTTTCTTGGCCTAAATTAAGACTCTCAGACTGCACTTAGTCTCATGCTGTGAGCTTGCTGGGGGAACTAGACAGCCTGAGAGGAAGTGCTGCCTTAGAGGCTTGACTCAGGGCACAAAACTTGTCTTGGCAGTACATGCCAGATTAGCAAAGACATTTGCTATGAACCTAACAAGAATGTAAACAATTTCATGGCATAAAGATAGAAATGAAAGGTGACATTTTTGATAGTAGTTTAAAACTCAGTATGTTTACATACTGCAAATCAGACATACAAATAAAACTCATTTGACAGGCAAACATGCCAGTGTTTAGTCAATACCCATCGTGCCTAGCTAGGAACTGGAAAAAAAAAAAAGACTGTGTCCTGAGTGTATCTTAATTTTTAGATAGTGAAGGAACAGGTTTTTTTTTTTCCTGGTTGATTGAGTATCTTTTATATCTTTGCATATTAAAAACCAACTTGTATTGAGCAATCCAATTATTCAAGGTCATCTCATGATATCACACTCCTGCAGCACATAAAGACCTGATTTGAGGTAGATGTTTTGTTTTTGTTTTTTTCCTTCTTTTTTAAAAATTCTGCTATCAGTAGAAAACGTGATGGAGACAGTGGTATTTTTTCATCTGAATTTCTTTTTTCCTTTTCTTTTTGCAGTTTACATATGCAACCACTTGGGCTGATCCATATTGTGTTCAAAGATGTGCAGTAATCTCAGTTGCCACCAATGGTCAGTGATATCCAGAAAGCAGCGGGCACTCTGGCCATACAAATGGTTTTATCTCTACAGGCAGAATATTTTGTATGCTCCAGGCTACTGTTGCAGTATCCTGTCTTGTGGGGGTTGTTGACAAACACTAGAGGGACTGCGGTGTGTCTCTGAAGGTAACTCTGCAGAAATACTATAAGGTTATGAGCAATATAATTCACTTAAGCATATGTAATCATTGATTGTGCTGTAATCATGACCATGGAATGCATACTAACTTGACATATGATTTAGCTATGTGTTGTGGGTTTGGGGGATTAATTGCAATGCTCTGTGCTTATTGCCTACATGTACATGATTACAGCAGAGAGGCTTTTGATTTAATCTATTGAGAGATGTCAGTGATACCATGCCACAGCACTACCTTTGGTGTCACAGAACACAGTGATTTGACGTTCAAATGACTGAAACTTTAATCTTTTCTGCAGCCTACCTTTCAAAGCATGTCCAATCACATTACAGATGACCCTGACTACACTATAATTAAGTCTGTATTGGGTTTTCTTTAGCATGGATTAAGTTAGAATAGTTTGACATTTAGGAAAATATGCTTATTTGTTTCCATGCTGAGAGTTAGATGAAAAGATTTATACCACTCTCATGTCTCTGTGGTAAATATGAATATTGCCAGCAGCTGATTATCTTAGCTTTGCACAAATACTGGAAATAGGAGAAAACACCTGGTTCTGTCCAAAGGTAGCAAAATCCACCAACCAGTATTTCTTAAAAAATTCTCAAATCCAAATCCAAAATCCAAACTACTCCTTTAAAGTTGTAAAAACCATCCATTCCACAAAGTATTTCTATTTTAATTTTCTGTATGAGGTGGTTGAGTCTCTTATTTACATAATTTCAAATGCATTCACTTTTCTGCTTCAACTCCAGGTTGCAAAATGTTTTTAAGTCAGTTATTATGACATATTTATCCAAGAGTGTGCATCAGCAGTTCCCATGTTCCTTCCATGTAATTACAGCATGTAAGGGGGGAAATAACTGAACCTTCACAAAGAATGGTGCTCATGGCTGGAAGCAAATGTCACACACTAAAGATACATGCTGTAATTAATATGTTGTATTAAATACAAGTTAAAGCACTTGAACCTAGACTGAACATTACTCAGAGTTAGGGCAAATATATTCTGTCTCAGCAGGGAGAAATGCAGTGGAACAGACTCCTAGCGAGTTCATGTATAAATCTTGGAAATGGTCCCCGTTATCCTTTACTGACCTTGGCATGATATAGCTCGATGACAGATACACAGCCACTTGTTGTATGGATATGAAAAGCAATTACATCATTGTCCTTTTCATTCATTAGACATTGAAGACACAAATATGGAACTGTTACTGGCCACCTTTTTACTGCGCAATGTAATTCCCCCGTCTCTGAACACGGTGTTTTGTTTTTGTTCTCTTTTCTCACTCCTCGCTCACAGCTTCTCACTCTGGGGACATCATGTGAACAGCACAAGAAGCTGGTGGTGGGTGTCAGGAGAGTTGTTGCTGATAATGTGCACGGTGTCCCTGTGCTGTGTGTGTGTGTACGTGTGTGTGAGTGTGCTCCTGTGTGTTTCTGCTGTTTACATCAGTGATATGTAGAGCGAGACAAAGCATGAACAACGTGTGTGTCTTTCTATTTGTTAATTACAGTGAGTGTGTGTGGTTACCCATGACTGGGTGTGCAGGGGTTACCATAGATGCTATTTGTTTTTCTGTCTAGTATGTGCCTTTGTACAAGCTCTTGTGTTAACTGCGTAATCGTTTATTCTTAACCAGGGCCTTATTTTCTTTTTACTACGGATGAGGTGAAGACTCTTCTTTTAGTTTTTAATATTTTATTTTATTTTATTTGGCACCTTGGAATTAAGCTGAAATTATAAGGGCATAGTCACTGTATTCATAAAATCATTGTCAAAGTCATTTTTCAAGCAAAATTTGGAAAATTTGCAATTATTTCTTGAAAAGTCTGTGTTTTACATCACTGTAAATTCAGTATCTTTGGATTTTGGACATTTGGTGGAACAAAACAAGACATTTGAAGATGTCATGTTATTGTTTTTTTAATATATATTTCAGATGACGATATTGGTTAATAACAAATAAAAAAATAATGATGATGATTAATCGAACTAGTCTTAAACTGGGTTATTATTCTTATACCATGTTCAAAACCAAAAGCAACAGCTGTGTTAAAATGCTTTAATTCAAATGTATCATGTTATTGATTTGTTGTTGTGGTGGTGGTGTTCTGGCGCAAAGTGGAAGTATTGTTACTAAAATCCAACTGTGATGTTGGGTATAAGGAAGTTGAACCATTTAACCCTTAGAGGTGAATGGAGCAATGCATTTCTTCCACAACAGATTTAGTGAGGCATTGCTCTTTAAGAGCTTTGCGAACTTGCCACCATGAACCTTAAGACCTTAGGAGGGATGGATCTCTAAAGCGAGTGGCCCCTGCTGCTGGGTATTTTATCACAGTCAATTTAATGTTTCCGTTGAGACTGGCCTATATGAGTATTTTAAGCTCATATCACCACTACTCCACCGACTGTAAACCACTGTAACAGTTTTTTTTCCCCTTCTTTTCCTCCATGATATACAGCACAGAGCTTCAGGCTTTGCAGCAGTGACTGTTGCTGCTGTCCTTATGTCTATACTGCAACTTGTCTAGCACACTGCATGTAATTTCTTTTTTCTTTTAGTGTTGATCTTATCAATGCCCTGTACCATATAATGAAAACTAACATTGCCTCTTGCAAACACATCGCTGTGTCCCTCAAAAACACAAGTGTACCGTATAATCCAGCACATCAGGCAAAGCCGAAATGCTGAGTCCAAGAAACCTGCTTTCTGCAAACCGCGCTACCTCCCGTTGCCTTTTCTGCTTACTCCTACACTTTTATCTGCATGCAATATTTACCCAAGACATAGGCCTTCACCACACAGACAAGAAGATGCTGGCCCCTGGCTCCCGATTTCTCGGCTTCCTGTTGGATCTGAGCTTGATTAATATTGCTCGCCCATTGAAAAACCTATCCATAAAGTTGTCTTTGATGATAAATGGGAGCCGTGTAAACAGGAGACGTGGGATATGTAAATGACTTTGTCTTTGGTGTGCTGCTTGGTCCCCAGTCAGATATCACATGGGAGGATTTGCCATGTCTTGGATACAGAAGAGAGGGAGCTTGATATGAAAATGGTTCTTGGGGGTTTGTGCTCATGCAAGCATGTTACAGTGGGAATTAGCTCTCCAACTGATGCACACAGTTGTTCTATCAAAGGAGACTGTAAAATGAACCCAATATATGATACTTAGACATGACTTGATCACTGATGTCTTAGATTTGGAGCAGAGGCTTCTTTTATTTGTAAGGAAGGAGAGACTATAAGATCTCTTTTTATGGCTTTGGCATTTACGCAGATTGGGTAGTAGCTGATGCAGTGCTGAAAGAATGATCATAATAAGCAAAATTGAGATTTATTCAGATTAAAAGCAAATGGTGCCTGGAGATATCAATGGCTGGGTGGCTGCCAGTGGAGATAAAAAATAACATGTCACTATGAAATAAATAACTTTTTCAAATTGTTAAAGAATTTACTGCATCATAATGTATATTTCTCTGGTTTATATGCATTTCTATTAGTTATACTTCACCTCCCTTTTGATATAAAGTCATCTTCAAAACTTGGAAAAAAAAAGACTGAAAAAGTAGTACATGTATGCTGTTTCAAAAGTAAATATCTTGTATTGCAGAAGAACAACACTATTAAAATGTTGTTTCCTTAAGGCCTGATGTGTATTTAAGCTGGTAGTGGTATTATAACACAAATACAATTTAGCAGTAAACAGACCAAGACCACTTTAAAAGCTATCTGAATGCAACCACTCAGACCGGTTTGCTTTTAATGTCCACCCTCAAGGTTGTGTGGGTTTGTCTTAGCCACTCAGTTATCTCCAACATCACTATTTTATTAACAGCATAACTTGGCTGACCCTGATCAAACCTCAACTGAGACAACGTCAAACGACAGAGCATCCAACATGACTCCTGGGGGACAATGTCCATCCCACGTCACACAGCTCTGTCTCCCCACTGAGATAGTTTACAGTCACACCGCGCGGGGGTGGTGGGGTGGGGACCTATCGATTCCTAAAGGGACATTTGCAGGAATTCACAGCCCACTGCAGACCAGGCAAGAATCTTTAAGATATGAGAGTAAAATTTATCTGTTGTGGACAGTGCTGAAACCGGGTAAAGACTTTGATTAACTGTGAGGTGTCATACAGTCAGGATGAAAAGGGTCCAGATGGGGAAATGAGCCAAGTTCATAAAACTGACAGATCCCCTGAGTGGGAAAAAAAAAATCACGCTTGTAAATATTTCATGGACTGTAGTTTATGCATCGTACATGTAAAGGTATTTTGCAATGTAAAGTAAAACTGATTCTGGTATTCTGTGAGCAAAGAAAAACTGCACTGGGGAATTCTGGTGTTTTTATTTAGAAAACTCCATCTTGATTGAAATTCAAACCAGTGTGAGGTCAGATATACAGTATTCATGCTGCGGTCATCCTTTTAATATGCAGGACTGGTCAAAAGATTTGATTGATACAAAGAAAAAAGAGAGAAGGAACAGGGCTGTTAGAAAAGAGAGAGCATTTTAATGGTTCAGAGAGATGAGCTGTTGTTGTAAGCACTGACATAACTTGGACGATCACTGAGCGAGTTTGGCTTATTTGGAATAAGCTCTCTATCTACTATCTGGCAGGAAGACAGTCACTCATCATTTCCAGGAGGCCATCTTGTCAAAGGGCCTTTATTTATTTCTCTATGTGGGGGCTGTGTAATAGTTGGAGGGGGCCAGACAAACATAAAGCACTATACCTTTGAAACTTCCTCTCTCCTTTACTGATAAAGTGACGCGCTTGCCTCCCTCTTTTATTTTAGATCTGAACAGATTTATTGTCACCACCTCACAGGGTCACTTCCAGACTGGTACCAGTAAATCAAGCTCAGCTTTATCTCTGCGTTCAACGCCCCTTTGTGCACAAATAGGGAGAGAGGAAAAAAATGAATATGTAGCTATGGCAGAGACCGGCTATAGGAACATCCAACGTATCAATTTTAAGGAGAACGGAGGATGTCTATGATGTGTGGATGTTAGTGTATTCATGATTTATTCATTTCCTTCCTCTGGCTTCACATGCCAAAGGCATTTTGCTTTGGCTATCTCCAGGCATAAGCGGATGTCTGTCAGTCAGCAAAGCAAAATTGGAGAACCAAACAGACTGTTCACCTACTGTCTACCTCTGCAGGGAAGATAACACCAATGCTGGCGCGCACTCTCACATAGACACTCACTTGCCCTGTACTACATACAACACACAGAGACAGATTCTTATTTTGTTGACTGCAGAAGATTCTACGCTAAATATAGGATGCAGTATTGCAGCAATGTGCATAATGCAGGAACATTTTTCAGTTTATACTGCATTAGGGCCTTTAATGTGACTGCACTTTTCTTCAAAACAGATGTAAGAGGCATCATTTACCTTTTCTGACCCACTTTTCTGTTTGTATTTCAATGAAAGACAGTTCTGTGTTAGAAATAACTACTTCAGTGTCAAGTTCAGGGATGATATTTGAATAAAAAAACTGATGATTATGATGATTTTTCATGTCTAAAAACAGCATGAATGAATGATGATGACCATGAATTTAAAATGGAGTAACAACTGCAGATAGAGATTGTAGCCTTTAAAATACAGTTCAGAAAGACACACAACAGGTTCCAATCCAGCTAATCATCCAGGCAAACTGAATTTACTTTTGGTGTTGTAAAAATCTCACTACACTCACTACAGCGGTTGGGTCTGTGGCTCGATGATCTGCCATCTGTGAGTCTTGAAACTACTTTTGTACAAAATTTATAAGTGGAGATCAAGTCACCAACGGTTTGGTACCGTGCCAGGGCCGGGGACGCTGGCAGAAAAGTAGCCAAACACTACATGATTGAATGATGATTGGCTCAAGCAGCAGCAGTGTGAGGAAAACCTCTTATCATGTCTGAGCAGACTTCCAATACTTCACTGCCTAATACAGCATTAGTGTGCCAGGCCAACATTTCATTGTTTTGCTAGTATGACTTACATTATATTACAGAGAATGAATTCAACACAATTGACTACAGCTCCTCGGCCAGTCTGACTCAACCGTAATTAAGTGAATATATGATGTGATACACTGTTGCGCACACAGTCATCATAAAACAGAATAAAAGATCTTGCTCAATATCTCCAAAAACTGGCAAAAAATATATACTGATGGATAATTATTGCAGGGACAGAAGCTACATTTACTCACAGTGTATGAGCTACTAAATTAAAACTGTTAATTCATTTGCATGTTGACAAAATAAAGAAAGCTTGTTTGCTTAATTTCATCACATAGCTTATTTGTATCTTATATTTAAAAAGTCAGACATCCTATCACAACCTGAGGCTCATCCCCAAAGTCACTGACCTGTACAGTATATAAACAAGGCATCGAGCAAAACAAACATACAGTAATAACTAAACAAAAATGATCTGCCATGTGATTTGCCTTTAAGTATAAGACTGGTCATACAACAATGAATCATCATCCCAACCTGAAGGCTTCTCTCCACTCAGAACTTCCATTAATATTGCACACTACACTTTTACAGCAGCCTATTTGTCATGTGTCATGAAACTGCAGACACTCTCACATTTATAATATTTGTAATACCAGGGAGGCAGACATGCACGGAACCATAGCCCGCAATGCTGTAAAATTACAACTGGTTATGTGTTGACTGAAGAGTGACAATTCGAAGGTACTCTCATCTGACTGAGGTTTTTTTTTTTTTTTTTAATGCTTAGCATAACATATTTTATGTAGTATATGATTATGCCATTATGTATTCCTGAATAGCTTCACTATAGAGCAACAGTAACTGATATGGATTTACACAAACAGGAAAGCAAAGTAATGCAGCAGTGGGATCTTTATGAACATTTCTCACAACTGATGAAAGCTGATGAAAATTGAAATAAATACAATTACCAGTGCTTCTACAACCTCACTGAGACTTTCGCTATGAAAGTTAAGAGTTTCGGAGTTGGCTATAAAATTCAAAAACTCAATAACAGCAACCAGCTTGAGTTTAGACTACTCAGAGTGCTGCAGGTCACGGCAGCTCAGAAGAATTTTCTGCTTAGGAAGATTAAAATATAAAAGGCACATGTGCTCTTGCTTAATCCTACCCTTACGATTAAATAAATACATTTTAATTGTGTGACACTTTGCAGTCATTGACTGTCTACAGACATTATTCCCAGCACTATTAAAAAGTCATGTTGAAGCCCTTGGCCAAAACCAACCATTAATCCCTGGTCTTCCTTAGTAAAGTTCTTAACAAATATGCCTTTGGTCTCTGCCATAGTTTGAGTCTTTAAGAAAAGCCTCTCTGTGTCCACTCTAAATACTGTAGGCGGCAGGGAATGAGTGAGTGAGTCAACGAATGCATGCACCTACAAATAAAACTGGTACCGGTCCCACATGTAAAATTTATAAAGCTGGCCTCACAAGGGCAAATGTCCCTGGGCTCCAGGGCCAAAGTATGCACGTCTTCAGCACAGCCACACTCTGCACTTGCTAGCTGTTCTGAATACTTGTCTATGGTGCATAAACTTTGCTCTCCATTGCACATAGTCGAAGAGGCACTCAAGCTTAGATATACATGTTTAAATGCATGCATGCACAGAAGGCTGTACTCTGGCTGTGGAATGGCAAACGTTGCTAGAGTTACAAATCTGGTGCTGGCCCCCCTGGGGAGGCATGCCTCACAGTTTGAAAACCTCTGGTCAACAGAGTGTTTGGATGCACCATATATACACAAAAACTGATTTTTCTCCTGCAGAGATCTACTGTATGTAATGGTAATGACAATCTGTCACTTACTCTAACTTTTAATTTCTCTTAAAATTATTAAATATACTGATATATATATATATATATATATATTAAAAGCTACATTACATCATTAATGGCAGTGAAGGCACTGAAAAGGTTTTGTTTCAGTGTCTTCACTTTTTTTTTATTTTAGCTCAAGTGAATCTTTACAAACTTCATTTTCAAGTATACCCTTTTGTCATGCCCTCTTCACCATCTCTGCAACAGGGGTTCAAATGTATCATTACATTTTATGGCATGATCATAAACCAAACAGACAATAAACATAAATGCGATACATGCAGAGAGGGCCCTAACATCATATTGGCACCTGGGTCTGTTTATTGCAAAGCACCTGAAATGCTTTAAAATGGAAATTGAATTTACTCCCTTGGAGATTTTTGATGAAAGGATCTTAGCTGGAAATCGAAGTGCTTATCAAATAGACGGTGTGGCTGGCAGCTGCTACAGAAGTTAGATTTGGGATGACCTCATAGATTCCCATGGCTCAACACTTGGCTGGAAATAAGAGATGATGATAGATGGGCAGATGGGCAAGGAGACAGGGCACTGCAGTGACACAGAGGCAGGGAACAAAGCTAATATCAAGAGAGAAAAGTCATAACCAAGAGAGAGACAGACTTTTTTTTTTTTTTTTTTTTTTTTTACAATGGAAGCAAACAGTGATAGAAAGATTAAAAGAAAGAATTTCCTAAATCTTTTATTGGTGTCAACACAACAAGACACCAAATATAAAGGTTCAACACATGAATTCTCAAATATGTGTATGTATATTAAGCATTATTTTCTATTAATTCCATTTTGTGTAATTCCATTAATCAGGTAGTAGTGGTCTTCAGGCAATGCTCTGTAAGATGCTTCATAAAA
Source organism: Lates japonicus (assembly GCA_033238685.1). Classification (NCBI taxonomy): domain Eukaryota; kingdom Metazoa; phylum Chordata; class Actinopteri; family Centropomidae; genus Lates; species Lates japonicus. The sequence goes on along the minus strand of BRZM01000124.1, from coordinate 319,964 downwards.
GGGTAGCTTGACACTGCTGTCATAAAAAGAAATCTGTAACATAATTTTCTGTGTCTTCTAATAGGCACTGGGCCCATCCATTTCTTCAAGGGCAACACAAAAGGTAGCAACGACACATAAAATGATTGTGAGTGATCATCTTGGCACTCCATCATCCCTAATGCTTTTTTTTTTTTCAGAATCACCCACAATTCATCTGACATTATTTCTGCTTGTTGATGAGATTCTGTAACATCTCTGTCATGCTTTTCAAATCACTAGGTGAAAAGGGACGTTGTCATCCTGGAAAACACCATTCCCATCATGACAGAAATTCATCACGGAGTGAAAGCATTGCATTATAACAGTGCAGAAAAGCCAGAGGCTTTTACCTATGGGAGACATCTGTGTAGCCATTAATGTGACTTCTCTTGCATGTACCAGAGCAAGATAATGAAACTGTATTGTAATGAAAATACTTATATCATATATAATACTTATTTTATATACTTATATATATATATATATTTATCTTCTTTTTTAACTTCATACATCAAATTGGTATTCTGTGAATACACTTATATTGTATTTTTTTCCCACAACTCCTGTCTCCTTTAAGTGAGAATGTCTATATTTTAAAGAGTCACAGAAACACTCTCTAAACACACACACACACACACAACAGTGAGGGCCTGGAGAAATAAAAGGCTCTAGACTTTTTCCATAAACAATATTATCCTGTCCTTGAGCAGAGGCATTATTCCATTGAAAGCATACACTTTATATGTAAATGCCAGAAGTGATGATTATGTTATTCTAATCAAAATAGCCCTTTAATATTTTATAAGTTGTGGGTGGAAAGCAGAAAACAAACTGTGGCTGTAGCACTCAGCCCCTCACCGTAAAGCCTGCTGTGACTGCTAACTGCTGCCTCTGTTTGTGTAGAGAGGTGTGGAGAACGCTATAAGCCATTTCTGATGTGACTTTTTTTGGCTCCAGATAAGTGACTGTTACACTTCTAAATTAGCATGTTTATTGCTTGTTGTTGCCCTGCCATGCCTGTTTGCATATCAAGCTCTTAGTCCATATACCCTCTGTCTGTTTGGTTTGAAGTTGTGGGATTGTTAGGCACACGTTAAGTGGAACTATCCCTGCTCTCAGAGCGACAATTGTTCAGCTGAAACACAGAGTTTCACATTATGCACTACTGATCCTCTCTCATATTCCATGTGCTCCCTTGGCCTCGTTACAAAAACGTTTAAAACCTTAAAAAGGGGTATGACTCAAAACCTGCATTAACTTATTTTTTTGCCTCTTTGAGGCAGAGCAACAAGTTTATTTCATGTCTCAAATATCTTCAGCCACTCTTTAGCTGCTAAATGTTCCAGTATATTCACAACCTAGTTGCCTGCTTTGTCTGTTTGCCATGAGGTACTGCAGGTAACATACACTGCTTTGCTTAAAACAGCTGCCTGCTGCAGCAAGAAATGGGGTAGATGGAACGATAAACTGATAAGATGATAAAACACACCATAGAGCTATTGGGTGAGGCAGAATTAGGTGATAATTCTCTCTGGGTTCAGCTTTCACATTACAAGTTGCCATTTGTTGATATAAAAAAAAAAAATACTCATAACTGCAGCTTTAAAGTTGCATTTACATGCTAAGAGCAAATCTGCAAGTCTGCAATAGCAAAATTCACAAATCATCAATGTAAAATGCCACCTAGCACCTTAAAAAATGTTTTAGTGCTTTAATCATACTATTACCAAGTACTATTATAATGTACAAGTAGTGTTGTGAGATAAGGCATCATTTGAGGTGTAGCCAGAAGTTAGGTTACTGACCCCACTTTCAAGCTTTCAAAACAATGATAAACACAGTATTTTGAAAGGTACACTAATAACACTGCAGCTTCACCACACAGAAACCAGATTTTGACCCATGCTGACCTGCAATTTACCTCAGGTCATAAATATCCCTGTTCTCCAAGTTCTGTTTCTCTGCTGCAGTGCTTTCCTTCTGCATGAATATGAGACAGAGGGGGAGTTAAAGATGCTGCCGGGTCCCCCAGGTATAAGAAATTAGGTCATGTTTTACAGAGAGATGAGAGATTTCTGTGTACAATATACTGTAGTAATTTATGCAGGTTTTCAGGGTCTCTCTCCCCACAGACTTGGGTGTTCTATCTCAAGATCTTTTTTTTTTTTTCCCCCTCATCTCCACATACCTAAAACAAATCAGTCACTTGAGTTTATTTTTGGCATAGCTGTGATACAGTTAATTAGAACAGAGGAACAATGCTTTCTCACAGCAACTGTATGAAACATGTTTTTGTTTTGAGGTCTAAGTTCCAGAGACAACGCTACATTATACATGAGCCCTACATCACATGTCATACTGTTAGAGATAATGTCACCCTGACACAAACAGTTTTCTTTTTTTCTTTTTTTTCTGTTGTTGCTTTGTTTTAGCTGAAAATCTTCAGTGGGTGCCCAGGCTGCACAGAGGAAAAACACTTGCTCATCACTGTAGCGAACCAGGTTCAATCCCTGGCTCTTACAAACAAAGTTGGCACTGTTCACCCCTGGGAAGCTGGTAATGGTTGGTTAGGGCTGGGAAAATAACCTTCATAAATGAGGAAAAAAGTAAGAAAATGCAACAAACATAATTCATAGCTTCTCTCAATAACTACAGAACAGAAACAACAAACACCACAGATGCAGTAACATCAATAAAGTATCAATTTAGCTACCTAACAGTCATGTGTAATGATTCCCTTTTGTACTGAGACATGTTTACTTAGCTGGAACAAAGCTATTTCAGAATAAGCAAACGGAATACAATGAAACATATATCATGCTGAGAGACAAGTTAATATGACATGAAACAACTTCTAAATAAAAGAAAAAAGTTTCGCAGTTATCTTGGTTTTTCACAGTGTGGCATACAAATATGTGCACTGCAGATTAAATGATAGCATCCTGTGTGCTTACAAAGAAAATTACAGGTTTCCATTTCACCAAGGGCTGTTTTAAAACATAGCGAAACAATAATAAAATGCTATTTCCATTGCACAAAGTATTCCACAAACCACATATTGATTAAAAATGGTTTTGGCCTTGACAGAAATGGGAAGAAAGCTGTAATGTAGGTGGGCTGTTATCAGATCAACGCACTGTAAGCCTTCAGTCTAGACACCCTACTGTATATCTTCCTTTTTTCTTTTTTTTTTTTTAATTTTATTTTCTTGCTGTAAAAAGAGCATGACACAAAACTACTCTGGAGGGACCAAATATTATTTTTCTTACAAGGTGATACAGGTTATCTTTGAACTGTTCTATGTCTTTTTAAATTTCCTTTTGGGTGACTTCAGTCAGGGACAGTGGAATGAAAGGGTGAGGACACAAATTTGACAGCAAGTATAAAATGATGTTGCCTAATGCCTAATGTTCCATTAAATATCACTGAAATCCTCTGGCTTTTTCTTTGAGATACTGTGCTAACTAACAAACAGGCTAACCAGACCAAAAACAAACCCTCCATGGCAGGGGCTCCATTCACTGCTATGGGAGTTTATTTCTAATGGCATCCAAGGTTCTGACAGTAACTGAGGCATACAGAGTAACCACATTAGAAAACTGAAGCCCAGCCTCCTTGTCTGCACTGTCTGGAACATTCTGAAAATGGAAAGCAAAGTCAAACGGTCAAGCAGCCAGACAGAACCAATTTCAAGTTTCATAATGGACTTCCTCAATAGTTTTGGTCGCTTTGCTGGCTCACTATCACACAACAAAGAGCTGCCATTTTGATGCTATTGTTTTATGTCTCCTGTGGTCAAAGCAACTTTGTACTCCAATACTGTCAGGAGGTTTTTGACCCATAATGACAGCTACAGCGGCTCATAACTCACATCAGAGTACTTCAGTGATGAATGCTGTCTGCCCTCGAGTGAACCCTGATGCAGATTCCCTCAGCGGTCTAACTGGGGGTGGTGTTGATCATAGTGCTGCAGAACCATGCATTTCAAGCACCTCCCTAAGTCAGCTGTAGAATACAAACTCAATGTGTAGTTGGGGGAATGGGGGTGGGGGGCGGGGGGTAGAAAAAAAATGCATCAACATATTGCTGAGTGTGCTAAAAAGAATCCCATCAACTGTGAAGCTGTCTGGAGTGGCTTATACTCACAAACACAAACACACGCACACACATACGAATATGCACCGCTCATTAAGGCAAGCTATTGTTCGTTCTTTCTCAGGCTAGTGCGGTCATATTAACTTGAAACAGTTATGCAACAAGATAGTCTAAATGCATGACGGGACAAATCCTGCAGCGAGACATTCACTGTCATGTAAGGAGACATGGAAAATCCATAACAAATCGTTTACTGCGGCGTGTTTAAGAGTGGACTGTTGCCACATCGTTAAAACCCGAAAATAAACTCAGTCAATAATGTGCTTTACCAGATAGATTTATTTTACAAATGCTTCTGACACTTTTTAAAAAGGATATTCAGTTTTTGGTTCACTTCTCAGAATGTTGCTTTGGATTCTGAAAAAAGTCTTTCCCTATAGCCCTCTCTCCACTGTGGATGAATGTGGGCCTAATCTCTTTTTGGTTGAAATTCTTCAGAGCGCCTCCTCCTTTCTCTCTCCCTCTCTCTCCCTCTCTCTCTCTCTCTCTCCCTCCCTGCTGAGGTGAGCAAAGTGACTTAGATGTGGTGACAGTGAATGATTCCTCAGTGCAGCTGTACAGATGCAGGGAACAGCTCAAAGAGGCTTATGCACATTTAAGGGTAGCAAAAAAAAAAAGAAAAAAAAAAAGAAACACTTTTACAGTGGGACAGAAGGCTTGTGATCTGAACATTGGTTGATTTCAGCATAAGTACCTTGGTGGTAATCCAACACCAACACATTTGTTCCGCATGAGATAAACACTCTTTAAAAAAAAAAAAAAAAAAAATCTAGCCTTTATGTAACTCTCATGGAACTACCACTCTGCGTATGATATACAATGTCATAAGAACATGTAATAAGCAAGGCTGGATGTAAGCTGTATCGTGTATACCTAGTACGGCAATGACTATTAAACCTCAAACATATTCCACCTGCAGATTGTGCGATAAAACTGAGATTGATGACACCACATTAGTTATGTATAACCACCACTACCACCACCACCTTCTGTACTACTACTCTCTTTCTTTCTCTCGTATACACCCTTCTGGAGGACTTACTTACTACTACACCATTACTCAATCCCCTCAGGCAAAACCTGTGTTCCAGGCCACCCAGCCCCAAAATTGCTCATGATCTTTCACCACTGGAAAAAGAGAAGAAAAAAAAAAAATCACAACTGGATGACTTATTTTTAGAGCTTCGGTGTGTGATGAATTGTTGTATTCATGCACTTTTGCATTGGCAGCAGTTGCATTTGTATCTTAATGGTGGATGCCTGTATTATGTCATCCTTTCATCTTACAACAGTGCGCCATAAGCTTTTTAGTATATGCAGCTGTAGTCCACGTCATTTTTTTTTCCTTTTTAATAATGGTATGATCTAATTTGATGATCCAGTGAGAGAGTTCAAAGAATGGCTATTTGATTAAATTAAACAAAGCGAAATAATACAAGACCTTATGGAATAAGGGCATTTACTTTGGAATCCTTGGGGGATGAAGAAAGGATCTTTTCCCAGTGAATTTATCACTGGTAGAATTCCTGGAGGTCTTATGGAGCTCTTGTAAATCATCTTTTCGATTCTGGTGATGGATGGGCGTTGGGGCCCCGAAAGTTAAACTACGGCGCTTTGGGACTCGTCACATGTTAGGAAATGTGATTTTAACCAATTCTGGTGAGAAATGGCCTGCTGCTCATAATTCTTCCTTTCTCCCCAGTGCATAACAAGATCACGTTTTTCTGCAAATGCATGTAAACAGGAGACAGAGGAGGGAAGGCTCTGAGAAGGTGACTATATGTGGAACTCACCCACATATCTTTGTTTGCTGGTTGTTTGGCGAGCTGTGTTCTTCATTTCTATTATCTGTGCTCATTAGGGTGACAGAACTGTGAAATTCTCTCAACTTTAAGCTCATAGGTGAATGATTCCTTTTAATCATAAAAAAACTTAATTAACTCCACAAAAACATGTAATTTGCACAGTTCTCTCAGCAATTAAAAGTCTGAGGTTTGCTCTGGTGTCAGAAGTCTGTCTCAGCTCTCTCTGTCTGTTTCCAACCTCATTTCAGAACGGCAGTAATTGGTAACAAGACAAAGAAAAAAAGTTTGGTTTGTTTGGAGTTGCACTGATTTGAACTAAAATTAACAAAACTTTAATAAACACATCCACACAAATGTGATCTTATTTGCTGTTTTCACTCTTCCCTAATGTATAGCCTGTAATAGTCAAATAATTGTGCATCTGTGCCAGCGTTGTTAAGACGTCATTATATAGAATTCTTACATATAGTACATATATACATATAGTTGTGACCATTGGTTGTGTTTTGCACTCTCTGTACGTAACATTAGCCAACATTAGTTTTCATTATAAAATTGTTAGAGTGGAACTCTCATCTTTGCAACAAGATCTACTTTGCAGAGAGTACGGTTTCAGACACAGCCTGAAATTTGATGTAGAAGAGATAAAGTTAATAAAAATGTAATAGAGCTGAGGCTAGCAGATTTTCAATTCTGATTTTTGTCCAAAAATGTTGAACAGCACAGACACTTTGTTTTGTTGATTTATAGGTGAAGTGATGTGAAGTTGTTTGCTATTGATTAAAACTGGTGACATTTTGAATAGATGTTTTTTTAGACACCTACATAACTTACATATAACCATTGTTCAGTGGATATTTTGATGACTACATTTTATCATATTGTGGCAGGTTGAACAGATTCCAGGTTTCTGGACTAAAGTATCAGTTTAAAAAAAAAAACATAACATAAAAACATAATTGGGTAGATTTACAAGTGATATGCAACTGCAGTAATTGTACCATATTTGCCTCTCACTACTTCCCCAATTAGTCTGTACAGTCTGAGTGCACCTTCAAAGCAATAAAATGATTTCATCAAAATTATGCATGCCATTTTTTCATGTTAATGCTGTATCAATTAAACTGCATGTCACCATTTTACATGTTAAGTTTAATGCCTTTCAAAGAATAACAAATGGACAAATCTAATGAGTCCCAATGCTTGTCAACTAGGAATGAAAAGTGGCAGAAGAAAGCGCGCTGGTTTCAGCACAGCCTAATTTAACATTCACACAGTAGTGTTTAATGACACCTGGAAGCAGCCCAACATATCTGCAGGTCTTTCTGCAGTTGGAAACTGAGCAGCTCTACTTCAGAAGCTGGAGGTTAAGTGCGCGGCTCAAGGGTATCTCTGAGGTACCTGGTGAGCCAGGGGAGAGCCTGACTTATTTCAAGATCAGATTTCCAAAGCTGATCAAGGATTCAAGAATGTTTCTTTACTAGTCAGGCTGGTCTAACAAACAGAGACTTATTTAAATGGTTGTTTGACAGAATATACAGCAACTGAATCTTTGAAGGTTGTTCTTATGACTAAAGGGGCAATAAAGTGTTGATCATCTGTATTTTAATATATCAATGTGCTTATTGCTCTGCTGCAAGATTAATCGGATTAAAATCGCAAACTCGATTCAGAGCTCTATGCAATCTCATTTCTAAATGACAACGATTCTGCGGCATTTTCATCAGACACCCACTGCATCAAAACGAATGCTCCTATCTCCCCTCAGCCAAAAACAATGTGCCATTACACCACGATTCAGAGCAGCAGAAACTCAAATAAACCCGGCGAGAGCGAGTAACAGCTGCTAATGACAGTGTGAGGCCAGACGTTGTGTTAAGACAAATGGCAAAATGAATCCAGAAGAAAACCCCACTGATGACACTGTGCTCGTGACGAAAAAAGATTAGCTAGTTAATACTACCACTTTCTCTTTTTCAATTCTTTCTGTCTCTCCCTTTCGGCTCAACCAGGTATTCTGCAACTTTATAATATTTCAGCAGCGGCAGCTGCTACAACATGTATATAGCGAAAACACTGCAGACAGACACTGTCAGCCGGTTTTAACTCGTCTTATCACCAGTAGTTTCCGCTTTAGATGTGCGGATTCTCGCGGTGGGCATGCAGCTGTCAGCAGGCAGGTAGAACTCACCTGACACTGGAGCGGAGAGAATCAGAGCGAGTCACACTGCCTGCATCACACTGTCGTTCTGCCCTACGTTTTCATACAGTATCTAACTCTAAAGTTAGTTTTGTGGTTTGGTCATTTTAAGACAAGATTTGGTTGTAAAGTGTACAGCCAGTCACTCTGTTGCTCCTGCAGTGCTCTGTGTGTGAATTCTGAGGCATCTAAAAAAAGGGCAAGGACATTCTGACATATCAGGGTACTCCTGACTAATGTATCAAATAGTCGCCATTTAGGGGGCAGCCTTATACAGTTTATTACCATACCTGACGAACTCCCCTAGACACAAGGAAATTACAGACGTGATAAACTACCACTTAGCCAAACATTCAATTCAATTCAATTCAATTTTATTTACATAGCACCGAATCACAACAGAAGTTATCTCAAGGCACTTTTCATACAGACCATGTCTAGACTGTACTCTTTAAGATATGGCCTGTCCTATATCAGACACCATTATACTTTCTGTTCTGCTTCCTCGTGTAATGGGTAAATTAGTGCAAAAAACATGTTGGAAAAAAATTGGGATCATGATTCTCATTTTTTCCAGAATTGTGCAGCCCTACTCTATACTCAATCTTGAAAACACTGCTTTTTTAAGAATCATCCACTCATAGACCATCACTTTTAACATTTACAACTGTATGTTAACAATGACCTGAATTAAAATCTGGCATCGTTTTCAGTAACCACATGTTGCCTTTTTCACCTTTTTCATGCTGAAAAGTTGATAATAATCATGTTGATGTTATTCTTAACTACCAAGAAGAAATGAAAAGAATGACTAAAATGAGAGGAATTTCTTATTATGTTACTGTGACTAAATAGACCTGTATTTAGAAATTTAGAAACACATGTTCCTTTGTATTTATCTGAATAAAGTGATTATATGAGTTCACTGGGTCATACCTTGTGGTACTAGAATGTATTTCATAGACTGTATGCTAAAGTTGCACATGTATACTGTTAAATATGTCTTGTTACCCTGCAGTACTCCTAGGGTGCATAATTACTTTGACCAATTACAGCACTGTACTTATTGGCATTAAAACACAACCTTAAGTTTCCAGTTAAGGTTCAAAAACTGCAAAGAAAATCCATAAGAACCTCATTGTATCATATAACCCAGTAACCATTCAATGCAATCCAGCAATCTTTTTTTTCCATTACAGGCAGATAGTGAATAATAACTCTACAAAATAGAGGGGAAAATGAAATTCCTATTAGCTCTAATTACTTCTCCCATTTATCCTTGGGAATGACATGAAGATTAATGAAGCTCTCCACTATTTTAAGCAAGGTTATTTAAATGAGTGATTTTACTCTCCTTATATCATTGCATTAATCTTAACATAAGACAAGTATGTTTCACTTTTTATCTTTTTTTATTATCATTCAAGATCCTTCTTAGTATTCTTTACCATGCCCTTTAAATAGCATCCGCAGGAAAGTGACTTGAACTGAAATGGCAATAAATTGTCTGTTGGTGTTGGGTTTAATCCAAACGTCTTTTCCAAAATTTAAATTAGCATAATAGCTTTGGCCCCTATTCTTGTGATCAGAAGTATTTTGGATCAGCCTAGCGGGTTGTCCAAACTCATGTCACGGAAAGCAGACAACAAGAGTTGGCAAACTGCAAAACATATGCACAATATTTTGAAAAAAAAATCACGAGTAATTACTAGGCACAAGTCAAGCAGGATTTAGTCACTTTAAAAATTCATATATATGCATTATACATTATGTAAAACGTACTATTAAAGTCCCTGTTTAGTTTGTGTGAAATAACTGAAGTCAGCCGAGCACAATAAAGAAAATTTAACAGTAACTCAAGTGAGTGGTTTATAAGTTAGAGTGCTGAATGAAAATAAGCTTAACTGCATGCTGTGCTGAACTAACTTAAGAGGGAGCAAATGCGTTAGTGGAAGTCCATTAGAACAAGTTCTCTTCCTGTTAATCGTCCCTCTATGTTGCTCCTTCTCTATTATCTCTCTGTCTGCTTCTCTGTCTCTATTCTCACTGCCATCCTCCATATCTGCCTTCTTGATGGGAACATTCACAAAGAGAACAATCTTTGTGTTGTGTGTGGTAATGGAGCAGAGTTGAGTGGAGCAGAGATGGCAGGGGAAAAGTGCCAACTGTGCCCTCCTACGCAATAATATTGTCATGTTAGATTACCCATCAGCCTGTTGGCACTGCCCTGCATCTCCTTGAACCCACAACCCTGCTGAAGAGCAGCCAACTGCTAATGGTGTTTTTCTACAGAGAGCTGTTGTCTGCATACAGTGCAGTGTGATATCACACTCACTCGTGCCTATTAAAGCTCTTCATTTTGAAGTATGTTTGCCAGTGTGCTTTAATGTGATCTATGCAGTGTATCACCACATTCACTGACTTTTTCTTGTCTGTCTTTATTTTAAACAGTGTTAAAATACCTTCATATATACATGTACATTTAATCATTGCAGGAGCAGCCACTTTACAGTGCCCCTGAAACAGTTCTACTGGTTCGGTGCCTTGCTCAAGAGTACTTAACACTGACAGGAGTGCTATACATCACCAGCCAACCTTCATTTGCAACTCACAGCTGAAATATACCTGCCTGTCAATACTGGGTATCAAACCAGAACTCTGTCTGAGCCTTTCTGCCCCCCATAAAAATTGTATTAATGCTGGTTCAGGCTGTAAGGGACTAACTCACAGTTTTGCAATGTGTCAATTCTGAACTTGGTAAATGATGACAGTCCACTTTGTTGGTGCAATTACACTTGTGATCACATTTTTGGACAAGTTCAATATTACACGACTGGTGTGTACAAAGTGCGAAGAATCTTGTGCACACTGTCACAACACTGAGTCATAAATTTTACATTGTTTTATTAATAAGAGACAGATTGGATGACAGTGCCTCACAGCAAAGTTCTTTCTCTTCACCCACACTAAAGTGTGGTGGCGTCTGTCTACTGCACAACCACAGGGTTCCTTAACATTAATAGGTGATCAAATCCAGAATTGCCAATGTATTAAAAAAAAAAAAAGTCTACCACATAAATGCCTGGCTGGAAAATTACCAAGTTGCAACATGGCTGGTAGCTGTGATAAATTCAACCAAAGGACAGTTACTGTTTTCTAATTATAGTCATACTTCTTGTTCAGGGCATTAAAGGAATCTACACCAGCAAATAACAGCAATTTTGACAGTGAGAGCAGCAGCACGTTTACACTATAAAAGATGAATTAATGAAAATTAATTCATCTTTTTAAATAGTTATTGGTTATTATTTAGGACATAAGCCACCCTTTACCATGCAGTTCGTAGTGTGCTATTAATAACCAGAGTGAGATAATAAGATCGGAGATGTCAGGGAGAAGCTACACCAAGATGGAGGTGAGAACATTTTCTCTGTTTCAGTTCACGTCTCTGTCTGATGAGCTGCTACAGTAGCTTCCTAGAATATCTTCATCCACAGGATCTGTAGATTAGTATTACTAAATCTAATCACTACCAGTGAGTAACTCACACAGCCATTGTTTTATGTTTTGTTTTGTTTTAAATCCCAGACTGTCATGACTTTAGGATGGCACCTTTAAGGAATATTTACACTGTTTACATGATTTAAGGTGGATCTGAGCCCATGATATATGGAAAAATGGCTATTTTACAGTTCTTGCCTTTATATCTTTCCCTCTGTGAATTAAGAGACGACTCTAAAGGACAGCTAACCATAGAATTTGCTCTACATTTTTACCCATATTTCCCTTACACTAAATAAATGTTATGTTGGCTCTGGCTTGCTTAAAAAGGAAAGATTTAGCTTTATGCAGGTATAAAGTCTCTGTTAAAATGTCTTTATCTTCTTGTCAACATGCATTCCACATGGGCTGCTATATGCTGGCAATTCACTTTGTTCACAGCAATCTTTTGTGAGTGAAGAAAGAAAAAAACTGAGGGGGCTGATGTGTAAGAAAATGAGAACAGATATCTAAATGTGGTTAAGGAAAAAAAGTTAATTAGTAAGGCATACATACAGTTTACAGTATGTTAAATTTGCATGCATGGCAATTTATGAATAAAGAGTCGGTAAAGATAAGAAGGCTTGTCTGTCGAGAAATCAATAGTTGATTCATGCAGTATTTTTACAGCTACAGTAAGGAGCTCATGATCTCTCTTCCATCTTCCATTTACTTCAGAAAATATTTCTATATTTAGACAACAGCTTGAAACCATGCATTTATTTATTTATTTTGCATGCCACTTGTAAAATCTCACACCACTGTATTGCAGCATTTTCAAAGCCACATTAACTGACAAGGGAAATTCAACAGTAAAGTAAGTTTCTCATTGGCTATGAGCAGGACTACATCAGTCATGGATGCAAAATATTTGTTCTATGTATAGGTCATGATTTGTACCACCATTATCATGATAAGTATCACCATTTGAGTGTTACATATTGTAATTCATGAGACTGAGGAGGATAAGAAAACTGATTTTATAAGTATAATAAACTGGTTACAGTTGGAGTCTGTCTGGAATGTATTTTAGCCCTGGTAACTTTTAAGGAATACGTTTAGTATGAGTGGGTAACCCTACAGCACAAATCAAGATGTGTGTGTGTGTGTGTTTTTTTTTTGGTTTTTGTTTTTTTTTGTTTTGTTTTTAAGCTGCAGGTCTGCATATTTATAACAGTAGGGCAACATTAATTATGTTCATTAATCATGTACTTATGTCTAAGTATGCCACATGAAAAATGGCTTTGAGCCTTCAGTGTGCACCAGGCCACCTGTGGATCACCACAGTGTGTGAGTTCAACACTGTACTGTATACTGAGCTGGTGCAGAGGAAATACATAATGTTAGATTTGCCTTAACACTGACAGCCGGAGATGGCATCAGTGAAACAATATCCCAGAGGGACAGATGGATTGTGGCTTCCAATGAACAAAGCCCATTTAGGACAAACAGATTATGGGGTTTAATGCATTTTACTCCCTTCTTTATTTTCTGCATAATCCGCTACAATCCCATTTAATTTCATTGGCCTACAGATTATTCTGTCTTTAGAAATGTAATTGTCTGGCTCTAATGCAGTAGAAGACATTACATGTACGTGTCTGTGAGGAAAGGGGGAAAAATTATATCTGTATTACTGCATTTTCTCTTGTATTAAATGTTGCTATACTGGATCACTCTAGCAACTTTGGCAGAAATTGCAGTAAATTCTAACAGTGAAACAAACAAGCACTGCAAAGTCCATAGCTATTCATTTCATTTTGTGGAGAAACAGAGAAGAAGTGCAGAATGTGGGCTGATTTAACTGTAGAAATTAATTTCATCAGGGGGTCAGCCAGACAAGATCATTGACCATGGCAGGTCTTTGATTTACTCTCAGTGCTGTACAATGAGGACTTGTTCCCTTCATCGCTTCATATTCTTCTGATGAAGTCCAGCCCACTACCCTGTAAAAGTGACAGTGTTATTGTTTTATTTCCCTCACTCAATACATTTAATATCCGCTCCATGATGAATGCATTTTATACTGCTGTACTGGTTAGAGCAATGAAAGGTTCCAAAAAGAAAGGCCCTATCAGTGTGGGGATTTGTGGGCATTGCCAATTTCTTAAATGATTGACTTATTAACACATTTCCTGCATTTTACTTTGATGTTCAGGTTTGTCAAACCAAGTCATTAGGCAGGGTGAAGAGAGGAGGTCAAATTGCAGGAGAGTTCATCAGCATCAGGACACTTTAGTGCTTTATTATTATTTATGGGCAGGGAGTAGTCCTCTGTTATCTCTGAGCTGTGACTGTCTGATTCAGAGGGAGAAAATATATTTTGAATTCATAACTTGTTTTTATTTGAGGTGGCAGTGTTTCATTTTTCTTTGAAGGAGAGCGAGACCACAAAAACAGGTTACATTTGATAAACTTGTCAAATGCATTAAATCAGTGCAATCAAAATGAAAAGGGGAGGTGCATGTTAATGAGGCTGTATGTCTTCAGTCTAACTGATATTATTAATTGTGCAAATTTAAGAGAGAAAAATAATTATTGATTTCAACAGGGGTCTAATTATATCATGTTAAGTATTTAGCAGGTAAGATACTGATGCAAGCTGAATCCTTTTCTTTTTCTTCCATGGCATTTCTAACGAGGTGGGGACATGTTCAATGTGTGTCTTAGTTCTTAAGATACTGTGCCATTGAAATTATTCCTGAACATTACACTAACAATTTGATACCCATATCTTAATGCACCATTATCTTGCATAATTCACAGTGATTTAGTGAGTTGTTATTCTGCTGGACTGCCTGAGCAAACAACTGAGTGACACTTAATCATTATTCATTTAGAAAACCATATGTGACAATTAAAGGATGAAAATAGCTAATGATGCTCAAGTTGTTTTTGACCTTATTTTTACTCCATTAAAAGTCCGGGCCATTTATCAATTCCAAATTATGCTATTACCACGAAAACAGATCTTGGAAATGTCACCGCTACATCTATTCATTTCTCAGGTGTGAAGTGATTCATATTCCATTAAACAAATACATAAAGAGTGTCTATCTCTCTAAAAATAAATTATCCTGACCTTCATAAAAATGAGATTCTAAATGCAAATCACCTCAGCGGTCGGAGGGAAAACTTCATCAATATCTTAGACATGAATACCAATGATAAATGTGTCTGCCTAGAATCAATAAGTCTCTGAAGATCCTGTATACAGCATACCATTTACTATTGCTATACTATTACTACATACTATAAAGATAAGTGTTTGAACTTGATTAATGTGATATGAATATATTAAAATTGTTGTGAGGAAATTACATATGGAGGAAAAGCAAAGTCAAGCATCCATAAACTATAATTAATAGATTTATTGAGTGTTTCACTTCACAATCATCCAGTAGCACACACAAAATGGCAAACTCCCGCAGTCAATAATCCCCCTGTCTAGATGAGGGCAATTCACATTGAAGACTATGGACTTATGACATTTGTGCCTCTTCTCTTGGCTTGGTCACAAAATATCATCGAGCTTCCCGCAGACCCCCAAAGTCCATCACTGCTCAGAGTGGCATTTTCAAGTCTAGCGACAACAACACAGAGATAACCAGTGGAGGAGATTGGCTAGTCCATCACTGCGGGCCACAAGGGCACCATCTGAACGCACCAGAGTCCTGCTGGGTAATCAGTCCCCATGCACATATAATTTCTCTCTCTCACTCACACGCACGCACACACACACACACTCTTCTGAGAGAGATTGCCTAAGAAGCCGAGTGGTCTGAAAGACGAGGGGAACAGAAAGAGGGAGCAGCTATCACTCACAGGACAACTGCTGAGTACCCGTTCACAAAGCAATATAAAACAGAGCAGCTACTTGACCAAATCATTTAGACACAGAGACACAGTGGACAGGAGGACGACTTGACAGTGAGTGACAGTGCTTTCAAATGTTTGTTTTTTTTTTCTTTTTTTTCCTCTACACAAGTGCTCACGGCAGCATCATCCCAGCTGACAGCTGTTTTTGTTATGGAGTTGTCAAGGTGTATATAAACCTTCGCAACAGTGTTTTACTCCACTAGGTTTTTGGTATGTTGACAGATAAATGATATAGTTCTACTGATGTGGTTATAATGGCAACGTCTCAGTTAATGCAGTGCTCTGGTAATTCAACTTCTGTTCCATCTCTGCTCACCTTAAACTTCTAATGGAAAAAGTTTTCACTCTGTTGACAAGCACCGACACTGACGTGTGTGCACACACCCCCACACCTACACCCAAACACCACAACAGCCAAAGTTTGCTTCCAATACCTTGACTTTCCTTAAATTGAATTAGAAGAAAGATTATCTTAAATCAAAAGCATTTTATGTGCCCAGAAATTAGCCTTTCAGGCCACTCAATTTCTGAAGGCCTAAATACAAGTCATTTACCCTCATTCATTTCAGTGAGGCCACTGTGTTGGCACAGCGGTGGTTACCAATGCAAGGGGATTTGGCAAAACAACAACAACACTGGACTGTCCAGCTCATATTTCTGCTCGATGTATTGCAACATCAACAAGGATATGACTGTTGGCATGAGAAATTTCCAGTATTATGAGCCACTGTGCAGCATCTGATAAGCTTTCAAACTCATGAATCTGTTACTCAAAGCATCCTTTCTGGATTATACTCTGGATTATCCCTCCCATACCTGAAGCAAAACCAACAAACAGCTCCTTGCTTTTCCTTAACATAGGGCTGTTGGTAATTCCAGTTACAATCTCAACCCTGAGGGGCTCGCCCACAATCCAAGCCACGTTTCTTAAATACTCTTAATAATCTTTGACCAAAACGTGAACAGAACAATATTTCATAGCAGTGCCTCTCTGGGATGGGACAAGACAGCAGCAGGAAGCTGTACCTCTGAGGTGCAATTCCCGTTCCCCTTTTAAGCCTTGTTTGCATAAGTCCTATCCAATCAGGCTCCTAGGAGATAAAACTCAAAACTCAACCACTGGGTATGCCCTGGGTTCAAATCTAACCCCAAGACATTTTGGTTCCTGTTATCTTCCTACATCTTCCTCTTAGTTCTTTTCTAGGAACGGGTATTAACCTTTGTTCAACCAGGTAATCTTATTGCAATTTTGATCTTTTTATTTATCAGTGTAATTCAGTGGAGTAACTTGAGAAATACAAATCTGATTTTGCTATGTTCACACACAGCAGCACTATCACCATACTGACCTGAACATTTACGGGCCTGGATTTATAGAATTTGTCTCTCGCAAATATGAGAAGATTAATCGACCGAGGCCTTTCAGCACTTACTAAAGCTTCGATCTCCTCTTGACAGTAAACCTCAGTGTCTTACACTGTCTGCTCTGGCTGAGGAGGTGTTACGCAGCTGGATTCCCTCCAACCAATTACACCAGTCACTTGAACGAACAGGGTGAATAGTGACAACCTGTAATTATCATTCTAAGTATTTTCTGAAGAGATTAATTCTTTCTGCACCAATGTGTCTAATCAAGATGGACTCTGCCTGTGCTGACAAATCAGAGGGGAAGAGATAGAGAGGAGAGGCATTTGAACACAGGCCAGCAACCCTACCCATCCCACCATCCCCCACCCCAACTAGGGACTCTCATTCAAGACTCATTGTTCTCAAGTTTTTACTCCAGTTGCTCTTTCATTTCTATCCCTTTACATTTCCCGAGTTAAGTGCAGTTTCCATCCATCAACTAGTTGAAGGTAAAAGCCTCCTCTGGTCTATATAAAATATATTGCCATATAAAGTTAGAAGAAGTTATTTATACCTTTCTTTGATTAGAAACAATCAATATTTTAATGAGGTTAAACTAATTATTGGAAAAAAAATAAAAGTTTCTGAGGCTAGTGGTTTCATTACCATTGTGCCTAATTTCATCTAGACTGTTATTGTGTTTCACTTACAAGTAAAATCATTTGATTTATCCCCCCAATTAAGGGTTAATTTCATAATTTTCTAATGGAATTCAGCCCAGAGACTGGTGGCAATTTGTTTTCATTTGCCATTTTCTTCATGAGCACACAAGGAAATGTCTTTGTGACTTTGAACTGCACCTGATCATTGGTTGACTGAGGTTCACAATCACTTGAGGACCCATGAAGGTTAATTTAGGTTAGCAATAGAATTGCTGGGCTAGCTGAGACAGAGAGTATTTCATCTACTTCCTTATTATTTTTTATACTGTTCGCTTTGCCTTCACCTTCAATTCAGTTTTTTGTTTAATTATTCATGGGTGGTGCATAATTTATTATACACTTGTTTATGCATGACTTGTTGCCCAAGGGTGTCGTTGTTTTGTTTTTCTTTTCTTTGGTGAATGTTTGAGACATGCTGTAGTTTAGAGGCTTTAGTTGTAAAATGCTCGGTGCAGCTGCTTTAAGTTTAGAGCCTGCCCTTGCTAGCCAGAGGAGGAATGAACAGACTTCTGAAAGTCTTCTACTCTTACCCTGCTCTGAATAAAAAAATTTAAAAAAAAACAAGAACTGGAAAACACACTGTAGATTTTTCAGTTACATATTTAAATATTCACATTCACTGATTAAAACATCTTAAACAACTGCACTGCTGCAAATTTGTTCTGATAAATTTGTTTGTAACTTAAATTTGGAGGCTACACTTCAGACTTTTAAAATTACATTTTTTCCTTGTTTACAGATTATTCACAACAATATGAGTGTTGATATCAGTCTTTGTTTCAACACAAAATGTTTTGGTACAAATGTATTTCAATCAAAATCTCAAACTATGAACCTAATGGAATCATAATTACTCAACCCCACATGGTCAGGGCCAGCTAAATTAAGTGTGAAAGGATGAGCTAAAACCACTCCTGGGAAATCAGATATTGATCTGACATCGCCAGACTCTTCTGACCTTTGACCTTGAAAGCTGCAGGTGTTGACGACACTGCTGTGTGGGCTATAATCCAACTTACACTGTAACACACAGGTCTGTCGATAAATCAAAAGCAAAATGAGTTTGAGCAGCAGGGAGTTGCCTTCAGCTGTGAAAAACTAGCATCAAGGGTCAATGTTGTTATGATACAGTACATTACAGCACTCATCACTGCAGGGACCAATAAGAATAATTTGGCCTTTGTTTGGATAGCGCAGCCTTTAAAACGGTTTTTACTTGTTCAGTCTATTTTTTATTCAATTGTTTTAAATGCATCACGTCAAACGTGGAAATTATTTAATTTAAATCCATGTTTTTCAGCTTAGCTTGTATAGCATATGATTGGAGAAATAAAGACAAAAGAATATATTTGACTACCTTTAAGATTAAAGCTAAGAGTATCATGTGTATATAATTCATCAGCTTGTTCCAGCTCTCCAATGAAGGTATATGATGTTCACAATAAGTGCAATGTTCAAACCCATGATTCCATGTATTTATGGATGCACACTTCCATAAAATAGGGATATTGTATTATTCTATACACATTTCCCCTGACATATGTGGTATCTTTGAAAACATCTGAATCTCTACTAGAACTTTAAGTGAAAGTCTGCTGTTTTTTTAAATGGCAGGCTTCACAGCATGATTTTGCTGGCATGACGTGAAGAGGTTAACGAATAGATGAATGTACTTACTGACTCACTCATCACAATAGCACAAAAGTCAAGCAGGTCAGCCACCAGTTCCTTTTTGTACCTCTATCTAAATGGGACACAAGCTAGAATGCATACAGACTGACAGACTGAGTTACAGAATTCTAGTCAAGTCTATTGTTCAAGTGGACACCTAAGTACTTGTAGTGCTGCCCAAATCCTACCTCCTCACGCACCATGATAATGGGTTTGGTCACAGTTCTCATCCTCTTAAAGTCGACCACCATGTACCATGTTCTTGTCCAAATTTAGGAGCAAATGATTCCTGCTGCACCACTGCACAACGTTAGCTGCCAGTTCCCTGTACTCCACTTCCCGCCCATCTTTAATACACCCCACCACTGCAGAGACATCAGACAACTTCTGCAGGAAGTGATTCTGAGTTGTACTGGAAATCTGAGGTGTACAGAGCAAACAGAAATAGATACAGGACAGTCCCCTGGGGCATTCCTGTGTTCCTGACCACCACATCAAACAGGGAGCTCTCCAGCCAAACAAACTGGGGCCTATTGGACAGACAGTACTGGTAACATAACCACAATGTCAGCTTTCAAGGTCGGAACATTGACTTTACAATGAAATCCATGAGGACACCATTTGAAGGAGAGTTTGAGAGACAGACAGAGGCATTATTCTTATGATTGATGGGGCAGAGAGTTCTCTCTAAGGTACTCTGTGTTTTACTCCCGATCTCAAACATGAAGAGAATGCTAAACAAATGAATCATTAATATCTTCATCTTGTGTCATTGCATGGCAAACTAAATATTGGGATTCTGTCAACAATTAATTTGTATTGTACACCATCTAATATGAACTTAATCTATCTATTTCTGTATACCAGAGTGGCTGTGGCAGGCAGTCAGGCACAATGCACTTCAGTTCACTGAGGAACAGGTTACAATTTGTCTCCCATCAGGGGCATAGTGGCATAAAGCATCAGCATTCTGATGTCCAATCTATAAGGAAATTCAGCAACTTTTAATCCTTGGAGCAAACTCAATACAGAACTAATATCATGTAGTGCTGTAGCTCTGAATAAATATAGTTGTAACACTCATCTTTGCCACCCCTATGATTATCATTATGAAAACTTGTGAAAATAATCTGCACAGACAGCAACTATGAAAACAGATTAGTGCCAGCAGGGATTGTTTTTAAACAGCCCCATATGAACTTGTCAAATTTATATTAAATTACTGAACTTCAAAACGAGAGATGTGCTGAATAAACAGATTTCAGAAGTTTGGATCAATGAATTCATGTAAATGTTTTAATTATTTATAAGCTTAACTGTCAGATGCACACTAATTTCCCAATACAATTTTATTTCTTATATTTTCCGGTTTCTGACAAACCAAAGAGAGAGTTATTCCCTGGGTGCTGACTGAAGACCGCCCCCTGTCTCCAAAAATCCAGACAGTAGGCAATAATAAATTATGTCACCCTGTGCCTTACCTATTTCCTCAGCCAATAAGCTTTATCCTCAAAACACAAAAAAGGTGATTTTGCATGTGAAAAATGTAGTTTAGATTTAGATACTTCATCAACACTGTAACAGGTGGGTCTAAAATCAATTTAAAAAAATAAGCAAAATGAAAAAAAGCGATACTGAAGAATGAGAGTAATGATAAATATTGTTCTGCCAGTGATACTATATGATACTATTCATCCATCCATTCATCTTCTTTACCTGCTTATTCTTGCTGATGGGAGCTGGAGCATGCACCCAGCATGCAAACTGTGGACAGGTTGCCAGTGCATCACAGAGCTTACACACACACATAACATTCACACCTAGGGGCAATGTAGAGTTTCCACATCACCTGATCTTCTCATGTTTAGCCTGTGGGAACCTGTCTGGACCTGGATGAGAATATTGCAAACAGAAAGGCGCAGCTGTGAGGAGACAGAGCTAACTTCTGTGCAAGCTGAGCAGCTAAACTGCAGTCCACAAAAAGAAAAGAAAAAACAGTACCATTCCAGTACAATACATATGACTCAATGGAGAAAAAAGTTGCCTCAGTCTCACTGAGTCTTTTGTGGTTTGCTAACATCAATCTGCTACAGCAGATTATTTTATGGCTCATTTCAATCATTGAGTTTGTTAGAGCATAAAATCCTTCTGAGGTTTTGTTTGTAGAACAGACAATCTGTATCCAGCACTGTTTATATGTCTCATTCTTGCATAACGCGGCTACGGAAGATGTTGGAAAGGTTTATCTGAGTTGCCACTATAAAATACTATTTAGGCAGATTCTCTGTTCATCATCTTTCTCAACATACAAACAGGTGTTCAGCTGTACTGGATTTATTTTTTAAAAGTGCCAAAATAAAGAATGTGGAGAGAAATGCTGCCAAGAAAGAATTCATCATGGAAATAGTGAGCAGAGGGGAAGTATTCATCTCTCTTCACCAGTATTTGTAAAAGTGCCACGCCAGTGCTATAGCTAAAGTCGTGATCGATCTGCTCAGGGCTGCCTGGGCACGCTGCAGCAGGCAGCTCTGGGGCGTCAGTCATTGCTCAAGTCTCTGCTCAGGGTCCTGCACTCTGCTGGCAGGCCTGCCCTCTGTCCAACAATGTGAGATTGCAGCTTTTGAAATATTAAGCAGGAGCGTGGGGGAAAAGAGCAGAGTCAGGGTTTCACCTTTGTACACGTCAAATACACTGAATGTTATGGACCTGTGCCACGCATCTGACATCCACTGTGATGTTGAGTGGAGAGAGTGCCCCCCCCCCCCGGCTTTTAGTTCAGCAAAGCATAATGTTTGGCTAAAGAGCTTACCTTCGACATACAGTACCAGACAAAAGTTTGGACACACCTTCTCATTCAGTGGTTTTTCTTTGTTTTTAGTGTTTTCTACATTGTAGATTAATATTGAAAACATCAAAACTATGAAGAAACACATATGCAATTATGTGGTAAACAAAAAGTGTTAAACAAACCATGTTCTATATTTTAGATTCTTTAAAGTAGCCACCTTTTGCTTTGATGACAGCTCATGGCATTCTCTCAACCAGCTTCATGAGGTAGTCACCTGGAATGTTTTCCAACAGTCTTGGAGTTCCCAGAAGTGTTGAGCACTTGTCGTCTGCTTTAATTTCACTCTGCAGTCCAACTCCTCCCAAACCATCTAAGTTGGGTTTAGGTCAGGTGATTGTGGAGGTCAGGTTATCTGACACAGCTCTCCATCACTCTCCTTCTTGGTCAAATAACAATACATAGCCTGGAGATGTGTTTGGGGTCATGGTCTTGTTGTAAAAGAAATGATGGTCCCACTAAGCGCAATCCAAATGGGATTGCATGTCACGGCATAATGTTGTGGTAGCCATGGTGGTAAAGTGTGCCTTGAATTTTGAATGAATCACCAACAATGTCACCAACAAAGCACCCCCACACTATCACACCTCCTCCTCCATGCTTCACGGTTGGAATTACACATGTAGAAACCATCTGCTCACCTTTTGTGTGGATCACAATGACATGGCAAGTGGAACCAAAAATCTCAAATTTGGACTCATCAGACCAAAGTACAGACTTCCACTGGTCTAATGTCAGTTCCTTGTGTTTCTTGGACCAAGCAGTTCTCTTCTTGTTCTTCTTCCTCAGAAGTGGTTTCTTAGCAGCAATTTGACCAAGAAGGCCTGGTTCACACAGTCTCCTTTGAACAGCTGACGTTGAAATGTTTCTGCTACTGAACTGTCTGAAGCATTTATGTGGGCTCTAATGTGAGGTGCTGTTAATTTGTGGTTTCTGAGGCTGGTAACTTTTCCGGATTGACTGACCTTCATGTCATAAAGTAATGATGGACTGTTGTTTCTCTTTACTTAGTTGAGTGGTTCTTGCCATAATATGGATGAGAACAGTAGTGGAATAGGGCTATTCACTGTATAGGACTGTGTACCAACTCTGTGTGAGTGAGTGATGGTCTGTTAATTGACAACCATTCCAGGTGACTACCTCATGAGTCTGATCAAGAGAATGCCAGAAGTGTGCAAGGCTGTCATCAAAGCAAAAGGTGGCTACTTTGAAAAAAATATAAAATATAAAACATAGTCTGGTTTAACACTTTTTTTTTTACTACATTCCATATGTGTTCCTTTATAGTTGTGATGTCTTCAGTATTAATCTACAATATAGAAAGTCATAAAAACAAAGAAAAAACATTGAATGAGAGGGTGTGTCCAAACTTTCGACTGGTACTATACAAGTATACAAGGTACATGTGCATGGATGAGAGGTATCTTTTTTCAAGAGCCGCACTTCATTCCTCTTTTGTTTTTTTGTCTTTGTTTTTAATTAAATAAAACAATAAGCACACAAGATTCTGCCAAGCTCACATTAGTTTGCCTGTGCTTGTACGCATGTGTGTGATTGTGTCTATGTGCATGTATGTGCATGCTAAACCTGACAGATCTATCCAGAAAGCCCTGAGCTATGATGCTTTTCTCTACCCACACGCTCCCTGCTGCATTATAATTCTGATGCTCCAGGTGCCTCAATCTACTGATAAGGCAAAGCTCATAATCCATAAAGGAGCTCACAGAGCCAGTAGTTCTGTTTACTATTGAGGGACCAGCCTTTGGCAAATTGGGACTTTTTTCACTTCCATTTAACATATAAATGTATATTCATATAAGGAGATAGACACAATGTGTCCTCATTTATATACTGTATGTATATGTCTTTTTAATAGCTGCTTTAAACATACTGGTCATTTAAATTTACATGTTTCATAACACCCACAATATCAACAATATCCATGATATTACACACTGTGGAATAGCCAGTTCTGTCAATTGGCTCAACTAAGACAGATATATTCACATCCAGTGTCAGAATTTACTGCTTTTCTCCCCTAGCACACAACTCGTATTGTAGAACATAAAGGAACACAAAGGGAAAAATTCATTGTGGTGAAGTTTTGCAGTGGTTGGAGAAGCACAATGCTGAATTACAGGAACCCCTCAGGGGACGTACAGCCTCAACAACAGCTAGAAGATGAAGCTTGTTGTTCTGTTCTGAATACACAAAAGGAGAGATGAGGTGACTGCAGTGCCGTAATCTGAAAAGAAAACTTATTTTGGCTTGGAATGATTAAACTGTAATGAATTGAATGCACCTTTAAATACAGGACACGCATGGTCATTATTCTTGAAGACTCACTCTCAGTTTTTAATCATGTATGCGGGGCATTTAAAAGGGACAGTATGATTTTTGATGACCTGTACCTGTAGCATAAAATGACAATAAGATATCCTCAGCAGTGCTGTTGATTAAAGCCACTTCCCTCAGAAGTAAGAATACCTACTATCAAAATTAAATCTGGTGTTTTGCAGAACATTTCATCTACAAAGGCCACAAATTCTAATTTTCTGACTGAATTACCAGAAACAAGCCAGCACGTTTTGCTTTATACAGATGCAAAAGACCCTGATATGCAGTGAACAAAGGACTGTAATGTGAGAAGGAGTTACAAAATAAAAAGTTGACAGTATGATGTACACTTTGTGATTATAAGGATTAGAACTTTTTATTACCTTGACAATGTGTTCAAGAATTAATGAGAAAAGTGCTCATTCTAAAGTATGACCCCTTCTAAGTCATAAATTATTGATGTGTTAACATGTAAGCAGTATGCTATTAATCTTTGAGGTAGCCCAGGATGGACTACATGTTATTTTTGTGCTATTCCATGTTCTGTTTCACATGGATTCAGTATAATACATCAGATTTCATGACCTTATATACTTTGATTGTAAAATCTTAATCTGCAAGGACATAAGCAAATACAGGCATCATACAAAATAAATATAGTGAGATTTACAATATGAAATATTTATTTTGGTATCCTAAAAAATCTCTCACAAAATGGAGATATGCCAATAAGAAGACCATCAAAATAAAAGGTGTGGTACATAAAATATAGAGAATACAGGGGTTGTGGGGCCATTACTACGCCATTCAGTCCCTCTGTAACCGGAATGAAAGTTGGGTCCATATTCTTAGCAGAAAATCAAACACCTTTCCAGTGGCTGTTGGCCTCCACCAGGCATGTCCCTGGTCACCAATCCTGTTAGTGATTTTCATGGACAGGATTTCAAGGCACAGCTGAGAGAGGAGAAATGTCCAGTTTGGAGGCCTCAGAATTGCTTCTTTGCTATTTGCAGATGATGTGGTTCTGTTGGCTTCATCAGACCGTGACCTTCAGCATGCACTGGGGTGGTTTGCAGCCAAGTGTAGAGTGGTAGGGATGAGAGTCAGCACCTCCAAGTCTGAGGCTCAAAACAATGAATTGGAGTTTGAGTACGGTATCTTGGAGTCTTGTTCATGGGTGAGGGTAGGATGGAGCAGGAGACTGACTGGCAGATCAGTGCTGCATCAGCAGTAAAGCAGACATTATACTGGACCGCTGTGGTGAAGAGAAATGTTTTCCATGTACTAGTTGATCCAAACTTTGGTTAACTTTGGAAGTTTTGGGTAGGGACCAAACGAATGATATTGTGGATGCAAGCGGCTAAAATCAGTTTCCTCCACAGGGTCACAAGGCTCTGCCTTTGATAGAATAAGCAGCTTGAAGTAGAGCTGGTAATTCTTCACATCAATAGGAGCCAGTTGAGGTGGGCCGAGCATCTGATGAGGATGCTTCCTATGCACCTCCTATTGGTGGTCTCCCAGGCACGTCCAAGTGGTACCTGACTGCGGGGAAGATCACAAATACCCTAGAGAGATTGTATATCTCATCTAACCTGAGAACTCCTAAGGAAAATTACATATTCAGTAAATTCTCCATTAAATATTCATAGAGAATGAATTCAATGTAACAGGTAAGGTGGGAAAAAAAATCTGATACTGACACCAAATTTTCTTTAGTGGCTTCTAAGATACCAACAGTCTTAGGTTGACTGATGACAAAAGACTCAGATGTATTTAATAAGATTCCTCATCATATCAGCTGTGAGCTGTTGTCACAGCTGTTCTTCTACTGAATAAGCCCTGCCGATCTGTTGCTGGAGATTTCGGTAGAATTTACCAGCCAATTTCTCCAGGCCCAATACCCAGTGTACTGCGTGAACAAGCATTTCAGCTCTGACCTGGCCCAACAGCAAATCTCAACATGTGGATATACTGGCCCATCAGTGTGCTGCTCCACTATCGGGGCAAATTATAGCTCTTGGAGGCTATGACGTGGAAAAATAGCATGACAAATTGTTCGCGGGTCACCCCCAGGGAGTGAGAGGGATGAGACAGACTATGAGGAGATCTCTGGCAATATGGGCCTGCTTGCAGGAGAGACAGATATTTCTATTTTTGGCCCTCCTTTGTCTTGTTGTTTGTACACTTGACTATAATTTTCAGTTGCTGTGTTACTTCCAACCGATTTTTCAGGTGAAAGAACAGAGAAGGCAGAGTAAATTAACCTTTGAGGGGCTGCAGTTAGGAAAATCTGCCTAGAGGATAATTGGAGTTTACATAATAATTCTACTGTCATAAGCCTAAAGATATATATCCTATTATGTGATGTCCCTTTTGTGTTTAGGTATTTTAGATAAATCCCATCAGATTTATGGATGTAAATGAAACTGTGACATTGTGGCACTGAACAAAAATAATGACTCTGCGGACCACGCTGAGGAACTTTAAATCTAGACAATGTTGTTCCTCTTACATTGATTTAAATTCTGCTCCCCTGCGGCATTTGTGTACAATCTGTTCTCTACAAGCATAACCTTTACAAAAAATTCACTTGGCAAAGGTTGTGAATTATTCAATCTTATCTCAGAAAAATACCTGCAGACTAACATGTCAGGCTTTCACTTTGTACTATTTCTAAACTACAGATTATTGTGTTATGTTACTGTTGGACAAATGTTTACTAGCAGTTAAGGTAATGAAGATTAATTCTGTGCATGAATACAAAAGCACATGTAATATGCGAACAAATACATTTTACAATCATCTCTACTTGTGATAATTGCCTTGCATAAAATTGCATAGAATATATTTCTACATGGTCTGGTGCTTCCTCTGTTTTTGTGTTTATCATCTTATTTACAGCTCCAGTGCAAAATTCCACACCCCAATGAAAAGGCAAAATTAAAGTGGAAATTAAAACAGAAGAAAGAGAAACTTCAAAGGGAACTTGTGTTCAAGTATTTCCACAGCCTAGACCCTGTTAAGTGTTTATATGCTGGTAATGGTAACTGCACAACTTCTACTGCTAAAAAGAATGAAAAAACAATGAAGATAAAGAAAGTCATAAACAAGACAGTGGAGTGGAGTGTTACCTTTTTTGTTTCCTGGTGGGACAACAAATGTAGCCTCTAGCTTGTTACAAAAAATATTACACTATATACTATCTTTTCATCTTCTAAAACCTGGGCTTTGAACTGTCCATTTCTCTTGTCTCTATGGGTGTTTTCACACCTAAGTGGTTTGGTTTGGTAAAAACAAACTAACGCATTTGCCTGTTTAATGAAGATTACTTGAGCTGGCGTAGAAGCTGTCAATCAAACTGTGGTGTGGACTAAACAGACCTGAAAATGAGGGTCTGGCCAGACTGACTTATTTCTTCACGGGCTCTTTGTAACACCAGAAAACATAAACACACACACACTGATGATACAGGCTGATAGTCAACTTCAAACACCAAACAAACTGAACTACAGGTGTGAAAGTCACCTTAGAAATCAACAACAAAGAGGCATTTTGTACCATGATATTACAGCTTCAGTCACTGTGTGGTTGCTACATGCTTACAGTAACCATGGTTACCACAGTTAGCAATCTTGCATAAATATAGGCTGTACATAGCTTATAGCTGACACAAGTGGATTTGACAGTAGTTTAGCTTTTCAAAATCATTGCTATCAGAAAATTCTGTGGTTTCATGCCACAAACCACTGAAGAGTGGTTTAGGACCAGACCAATTATAACCTCTTTTGAAGTGATGAACCAGGTTGGGTGTGAAAAGCACCTTAAGTCACAGATTCTCTACCAAGGTTGTTATGTTGTGCTATTGGGGTCACAAGAATTATCCAGTGGCTTTTCATTTATCCAATATATCCTATGTTCTCCCTGCATGCTGGTCTAAGGGTCTAAGGTTTGTGGTTCTGGGGGCTGCTGACAAGATAGGTTTGTTTGCTTTGGCTTGCGGTTGTGTGATTCATTACAGCTTGTATTTTTTCCCCCCTTCTGTTGCTGTCTTATTTTGCTGTAGCTGTGTTTTCTCTGTAAAGTCCTTTGTGACTTCCCTGTAATAAAAGACTACACAAATAAATTATCTTGAACTTTCATGGGTCACATGTACAAAAAGGCTGAGAACTACTACTTTAGGTGTTAACCTAGACTTTATAGACTATTGCACCTTGATCACAGCTCCTGTACCTCCTCCACTATTTTTCTCCATCAGCCACATGACCTGCTTTATCCTGAAAACATTCCTCAAGCTGTCCTCTCTGAAGTATATATCAAACATCATTTCTCATCTCTAGACACTCTCCTACTACCTGACTGTCTGGGATTCATGACTCCTCTGTTGGTGGTTTTCACTCAGCGACTACAGATCCCTAAAAATTCCCATCACTCCCCTGACTCACCTCGCAAGCTTGCATCACCCATCAGCCCACAACCCAGATGGCTTGAAAGGGGCCTGCCTTGCTCTAGGGACCCCCTCACCAGCTGGAGCTACATGGAGCCAGCGGGGAAGCTTTACCACTCGCTCTCTTTGTTGGTGAAGTGGCAGGCTGGCTGTTCTCCCCTTTCCCCTCCCCATGGTGTTTCCACAACGTTAGCTGTAGCTCCTATGGAGAAGACACTGTAAGGTAAATAAACTCAGCCAGAACTGACTGATGTCTGACTTCAGGCTGGTGGAAAACTGCACGCTAATGTGCATGTGTGTGGTCTGTACTGGCTTTTCTTAACTCTCTCTGTCTCTCATTAATGCAATTCAATTTTTTTCAATTTTTTTTGTTTAGAGCAAACCTTTGTATATAATTTGGCACTGGGGGATTTGGAGGTCTTTGAGAGGTTTTAAATTACAAACAAGCAAAATGTAAACTGATGGATGGGACATTTTGCAACTGCTTTGCTGTAGATAATTGATGTTTGATTTTAGGGTGTCCCCTTTGTGGGTGGCGGTGCAAAGGTGTGAATAGGGATCAAATGAAAATGCTAACAGCCTTTTTAATTGTACAATGAAGGCACGGTAACACAACTCAACCCCACCCCTCTCTCTTTCTCACAGGAAATTGGCAGTGACAGCAGTGAGTGAGAGAGTGAACTCACAGTGAGAACAAGGCAGAGGTTTAATCCTCGATAAGATCTTAATGACATTGTACTGCAAAGATACTTTGTCTCCCATGACCCCGGTATACACAAGTGCTAATCATCCAACTAATGATCTTTGTTCTGCAGAAATAACAACTCTCTGCTTTTGTAGTTTCATACACAAACAAACAAACCAAAATAATATGCATAATATTTTAATCCAGTTCCACATGTGCTGTTATGCTCTTTCTGGGGTATTGTGGTGATGATGATGAATTTTATCAGGGAGCAATTTACAGTAGCCATTTGAATTCCAGGGAGGGCCTATTAACCTAAACTCACATCCAGAGAATATTCATGCTCTTCCACTGGCACACATCCACCCGACACGGAATAACTTGCCCCACTGAATCAAAGAACGGATGGCATGCCATGCTGGAGAAATTTACTCATTCTCTTTCACATCAGTGAAGCGGAAAACTCCATTCACTTATTAATTAATACATTTATTTACTTAAGAAAAATCACTCAAATCACCCATGCAATTTTCCCTGTGAATTTCCTATTAAACCTCTGGAAGGATTCAATGGGGTGAAAAACACTGGCTGCTGATGCAATCAGCAGGTAATACAGGGACAAATTTTTCATTCAAAGACCAGATTTTTGCAAATAAATAAGTAATGTATTTTGGAGAGCAGCAACTATTCATTTAATCTCTCTTTGAACATTTTTTTCCTTTCTCTCACAATAGTCCAAGAAATGTGTGCAAGTATTACCTAATAAGACGAAAATAATTGCATTAAAACTTCCCTAAACCCTTTACATGTTTTTAACCATTAAAGTGCAAAATTTTCCATCAGCTGCTACTGGGGCAGTGTCATCAGCACCATTCAAGTGCCTGTATTTTGAAGTTCTACTTGAAACCTGTTACAAATGGGTGCAAGTCGATGCAGGGGATGCTGTTCATTCTGCAATCATGCTTCAAATTTTCAAGAACTAATTTTGCTTGATTGGTGTTAAAGAAGTGAGAGGGAAATGGCAGAGGGTGGGTGATGGAGCTGATCCCTAGGGCAGGTGAAGCAGGGGACTGATTGGGAAGGAAGATGTGAGAGCAAAGTAATTAAAATGTGCTTTTTAGAAACAAAGTAATCTTGTTGGCTGTTGTTATATTTCAATAACAACTGTACAACAATACATCTAATTTGCATATTGTGCAGCAAAGGAAAAATGCTTAACATCCAAAAACTGGCATTTATGCTTTCATAACAGTCTCTAAAAAGGCAGAAAAATAAATAAAAGTGCCAGTTCAAATACTAGTTCAGTTCTTTTCATCAACTTTGCCTCTCTCTCACTCTATTTTCCTCTTTGTGTGTCAGAATAATGATGAATTATCTGTGTACTGCTTCCCTTTAGCAGGTGTTAACTCAGCTATCTTATCTGCTCAGAGGCTATTCGAAACTTGTAGGTTACATATGCATCCAAATAAATCATTTCTTATCGAGGTGTATTACACAAAGAGCCCTTGTGATCTTGGTTTAAAGGGTCCTCTCAGAACACTTTCACCTCTCTGCTAAATGCAAAAGAAAAGAAACAGATTAGAAATGCAGACTCAGTCTCCTTGCAATGTAGATGATGTCATTCCACAACCAGTATGGATTTGCTGTTTTCACTGCCAGTCTCTGCAACAAACTTCTTTGTAGAGTCACACAAACATTATATATAGCCCCAAAGCCCTTGTTTTCTTTGAACATGTAGTTAATGTTATGACACAACTTTGTTTTATGGCAAAAGCAGAGACCAAGAGAGGACCCCCTCTGTGTGAGGACAACAAATAACTGAGATTACCAACACTCCCACTGAAATCCTGAATTATACTACTAAGTTTAAACACAACATACAAGGAACATAAAGCTCCCTGCATTACATTTTCTATGAACATAATAAGGAAATATTTTTAATAAATGCATATGGAAAGTTGTAAAATGTTGATATAGAATAGACCTGCAAAATGTCCATTGATAATAGACTGGTTTCCAAACAACATCATCAGTGATAGACAAGTTGGGAACAAACCAAAAAGTCAGCTTATGAGGATATAAACATGAGGAGTTGTTTTTGTGCCTCAAACTGCATGCAAAAGTAATGGGCGGAAAATGGTTGAAGGTAAGACAGCTCACACTGTTACTGCGTGTTTCATGGCTGTTCGATAAATTGCAGAAAACATTTATCAGGCGCACTCAGGCGCAATGTTTTTGTGATCAGTTTGTCTGCATTTAGAGTTCCAGTGTGCAACCTGGTGACAGCTCATAGAGGTGCAGACTGATGGCTTTGTAAGGAAAATACATCATGTTGTGATGCTTACAGTGTTGACAGAAACTTTGCCTGTATACACTGCAGTGTAACACATCTTGTAAATACGTACATGTCTATCAATGTGGCATGTGTTAGAAAAAGTGGTTTGGAAATGACTTTTATTGGATTCTAGCAAGTTGCTATATTTCCAAATACTGAAAATATTTAAGCGTTCTTGATATTGTGGGATTGACACCCAAGCTGTATGTATTCTCAATTATTTATAAAAAGAAAAGCTGTCAATATCCACTCTGGGTCACTAAAGCATGATTAGATTAACTACAACCAACCTCTTTCCCTAACCTTAACCAAAGGTTTTTGAATGGAGCTTAAACCTCAGAAACTCAGAACGCAGATCGCAACCTTAGTCACTGATGTCAAAGACTTCCACTTAGTACACCAAACGATCACCTCACTACAACCTCTGGGGTACAACACTATAGTACTAAGTACTAACGGACTGAAAAAACACTGCCAGTGAACATAATCCAGAAGGCAGGGTTACCCGCTGTTATAAGTGTTTCAGTTTTGCTTGTTCTGCTCTCTGGCTAAGATTAACTACTAATCTAGACCTTCGCTAGTCCTTCCAAGTGTGGAAGAACCACACACAATGAAGAAACAGGACTATTAAATTGCCAAGGGAGAAGATGTGTTGAGAGCAAGTGCTCAGGACCTCTCCAGGTGGAGTCCCTTGTTCCACCTTTAATAAATCCAGCAGCCAGTGTAAATCATATCCACATATGGCCAGCTGCCCTGGAGGTCCCCTTGGCTCTGAGCTACTGTTCAAACCCATTAGCCTGTAACTAAAGCTAACAATTATCAGGTGTAAATACTAATACATCGCTCACAGCACGTGGTTGATAAAATTCTTTTACCACATTAACTCTTTTGGTAATGAAGAAATCAGTGGTTCTTGAATTTCTTTAGGATGGGTTAGAGCTTTTCCCGATGGCCAAACAGGTTCTGTGAACACCACTCTAAGCTTTAATCGTCTGCATTCAAAGGTAATACATCTCACTCCTTTAGAGCTTTACTGCCAACAAAGTTCAAAGTTGATGACTTGATGTGTCTGTCTCATTAGGTAATGTGTATTTACTTATTTTCTTGTACTTTAAGGCCAAGCTACTTGTCCTTGAGGGAGTGTTGCTGAATTACCACCTGCATCCATCATCTGATGTTAAGTCCCTCATCCTCCGGCTCCCCTCCTCTGTGTACTCCCTTGCACTGACCTTCCTCTTGGTATCATGGGTAAAAATGCTGCAAGAGCTTAAATCAAGCTCATCCCAAGCAGACTATTCCACTACCCCTCGAGGTAGAGCCTGTTAGAGAATTAATTAATCAGCTTGTAGATCCTTCATGCAGCATCTCCACATCAGAGTGAAGCAGACACTATACAGCTCTAACTAAATGAAGAGGGAAATCAAAAGAAAGACTAGGGTGAAATTAGGTATTTGTTAAAACCCATGCAACTCCCTCTCCAATGAGAACTTTTAACTAGGGTCCATTCAAAAGCCCTTATTCAGCATTTTGCTGAGAATGAAGGCTTGTATGTTCAGTGAAAAGGGCTAAATCAAGGAATGAACACTATCAAACAAGGAAACTGCAAGATCACAATCAAAAGCAATTCCGTCACTGTCACAGGATGATTTATGACAGAATTAACAAGGCGGAGAAAGAGACACAAAGGACAGAGGAAGAAGTATATTGTGCGTTTGAGTGAGACAAAGCTCGACAGAATGAGATGCAGAGACAAAAAGAAAGTGGAAATTCGCTGTAAAACATCTGATTTAATATTTCTGATATTTCAGCGCTGACAGAATCCACGGCTGCCTCACCTGCTTTCATTTTGTCATGTCATTGTAATTTCATTTCCCACAGTCCCAAAAGACCCAGGGACATTTCAACTTTCTTTAATATGACAGATGTCCAATAATTTCGCATTTAATCTCTGCCCTGCGGGTGCAAAGTATGTGAGGCAGCAAATTGATGCCACTGTAGTCAGTGAGATGGTGGATTGCTGGTGATCCTGAAATTGGATACTTACTCATCCAAATTCACCATCCTCATTAGAATGTCAGAATGGAGTTGCACCCCCCCCCCCCCCCCAGTCATGTCTTTTCTTGAAGTTAAATAAGGCAGAGGAAACTACACACAGGACAGCAAAATGTGACAAGAGGAGAAATGTTCTTGTGATGTGCTCCTCGGTTGTTAATTATAAAAACTGAATGTTGCAATGTGGACATCATCTAAAATGATATGGCCTTTGGTTTTTTCAATTACACTTTAAATTTATTTAATTCTAATTGTGTACGTGAATGAGAAAAGGTGATTGAGCGAATCAGAAGTGATACTGGCCTGGTAGAATCTCCCCCTATTCTCTTGTTCAACAACATTAACATTCACTTTCTGCTTTTTTCCCCCTCAGCTGTAAATTACTATTCTCACTGGGTCTGCAATACAGGGGTGAAATTATAATCATGTTGCTTCAATTAAAACCATGTAGCTTTGGGAACCACCCTTTGAACATTAATATCTCATTCCAGTAATTTCTGCAGTAACAGCTTCTGTACTGCACCTTTCTAAATGATTCGTGGCATGAAACAACAATCAAAAGATCAGCCTTATCATACAGTTACTGTAGGCTTGTCACATTAACTTACAGTACATGTACAGAGCAGCATGTATACTATACAATCATGACCATTTAAAACATTCTGATGTATAAATGTTTTATGATTATTACCAAAAGTTACATCTCTGCTCAAAACTGCATTTTGTCCATCTGTGTAATGTATGAAGATGATGTTTTGATGATGTACAGAAAAACTATCTGACCTTGAACAGAAATTGTCACTAAAAAATATCTTTCAGGACTACAATACAGAACAGCTAAAGATACAATAAACACATAAAACTGAAATTTGAATTGTTCCTAAGGGCTTTAAATTGTAATCTTTACTGAATTTGCTATGTCTGGTAACTGCTGACTCATAAATATAACATGAATCCTGTCTGACTGTGTCACCCCTGTACAGAGGGCATCCTCCAAAACTGCTTTTTGCACACATTAACCCAAACAAGGGGAAAAGAACAAGGCAGAAGAGCAATTCTAAGGAATAAATTAATAAATTAATGACATCTTTTTTATTTTCTTTAACCAGTATGTGGAATTTGTTAGTTTTTGCTCTATGTGCCTTTTAGAAGTCCATCCAAGTTGAGATATGTGCATGTTTTAATGATTTATTGATGTAAACGTTTTTTTGTTTTGTTTTTTTCTGCTATGCAAGACCGCCCCATTGGATCTTTTCTCTTTCATTCTCTAACTGTTGTTCGTTATTTGTCCTTTCTGGAAAAGCCTCAGGTTAACTTGACACATGCCTCAAAATGCTAGACAGCACCAATCAATGACTGATTTTTTAATTGTTTTATGATTGATGTTTACCATCATCATCCTGTGCAATATATGATAACTCTGTACCAGACACATTGTTAAAGTGGTGCAGTACAAATGGGAGAACAGGCAGAAGCCCAAGACAGAGGCATGATTTATTGGGTACAAGTAGAATGCACTGTAAACCAAGGGAGAGGGAACTTTTTAATGGATTCTCTGTGAAAGACAAACAACTGGGAGTGTTCCTGTTCATCTTATTGAATGGATTTGGGGCCTCTGGCACCCGCCAGGTGAGCTGTCAGAACTTTAACAAGCTTAGTGGTTTACAAGGCTTTACTTGGATCCTCTATTTTCATTTTCTCTATTTTCTACCCCTCTTTTTTTGGGCAATAAAATTACTAATATCCTATTGTCAGATTTATTCTGTCCCCTAGTTGGCTGCCCGGCCACATAAAGCCTCTGTCAATCTCAATGCACTGGCACAGATGGAGCAACAGCAGTCAGTATAAAGCGGCATCAGCACAGCCGAGGAAAATCAATAACACTTTATTCGTGGTAGATGTGAAATATGAGATTAATGAAAAATGTCCCATTTCTGAGAAGGTTACATTTTCTTCTAATGTGTGCTTGACCAGTGACTGATTACATTCTCATTTATTCCAATTTGGTTGGGTGAAGAGAAAAAAAAGAGCTGCAGCTCAGTTGTTGGCTTGCTGACCTGCACTATGGCAAAATATACACGCTTTTTTCCCCTCTTTTTTGACTATATGTATTGTGTGATGTTATACTGACATGTTGACAATCTCATTTTGAGATCTTCCCATGCTGTTGTGGCATCCATAGCTTACTCAGTCACTGAGAGAAATGATGAGAAAAACACACACAACTATCACTACAAGACTTTTCATCACTTATCCCCAGGGTAACAAAAAGATCAACAGTAGGGTGAAAAAATAGATTTTCTCTGTTAAAAATGACTTTCTGTAGCACAAGCCACACAAGGAGTTCTTTCAGATATAAAATAAAGCTCTGCTCCAACTACGCAGGGTGATGACAAAAATTGTGAAATGAAAATATGGATGCTCTGGCAGATATTTTGAGAAAGAAAGTAAGTTAATTACAGATTGACAGATTTAGATAAATACTGATATCAATTCCAAGTGGATTAGCAAAATAAAAATGCAAGTGCACTTGCACTCCTAGCAGCATGTCCTAAAACAGAGGTTGTTAATGACAGGTTTCTGACTGCGTGAGGCCAGTAAGCTCTTGTTTCTGGCCTGTTGAACTGAGCCAGTGTTTGACACAAGAAGGTCCTGGTCCCAGCATTTATCTCCTGATGAGCCTGATATTTCCACCTCTCTGCTCTGTTGCTGCTCCAGTCTGCACTGTGTTGTTCTTTTCTACACTAACCAGATTGGATAAAACTAAAACATATTCAGAGGTCTGTCAATACAGAGTTGTGTGATGTGGGCATGGTAGCTGTTTTCAATTGCAAGATTTTAAATAAAGGAAAGCAAAAGGCCAGCTATTTTGTCATGCAACCAACAGATGTCAGCTGAAAATGATTAATCAAACATGTACAGCTTGAAGTGTTTGTTGGTGACTTCCGGTTTATTTTTCAAAGCACTGACAATTAGAGCAAACACAGTGCTGATACAACTGACAAGAGCTGGCAATATAGAGCATATCTGCTGGTGGCTGGCCAGCAAACCCTTATCACATTCCAGTTATGTGTTGGCAATTTAGATAAATGGAGTGCATTTCAGCTTTGATTTTTTTCCCCTCTAAATACTGTATATACAGTTAAACCAATAAGATCAGATTACAATGCTTGTATTTGATATTTTAAATCCCTTAAAACACTAATCTCATTTACAGATCAGAGCCTTTAACCCATATGTACTGTACAACCAGTGTCATGTGTATTTGGTTACTGGACACCAGCTGGCACCACTCAAGGTCTAAAGCCTTTGCTGTTACAGCTTCTAAGCAGTGCAATAGCTTTCCCGTTTACTGAATGAATATATATATATATATATATATATATATAATAGATTTTCTCTGTTAAAAATATATACACACACACACATATATATACATGTATATATATAAAATTATAATGTATTATGTTTCCCTACTGAGCTAAGTGAATAACAATGCAAAGAACAATCCATTGTGAAACTTGAACCCTGCTCCATAATGTATGCTATGAATTTACAAGGAAATCAAGGGTAAGTCATTATTATCCTCCATCTGTGACTCCATGTGTTGTTAGTGTAACAGGCTAAATCACAAATGCTGCTTGGTTGCTACAAGTCAGTCAGAAAATGATGTGATGCTGTGGCTCATCTCTCCCTTTGCCTTCTGCTCGCAGATGCGGGAACCTTTAGAGACAAGACGTTAACCTCAGACAAGAGCAGCATTCACTGTAAACGTCAACACAGCCATTTGTTTTCTAATTCCTTTGTGCACGGTCGCATTGCTAAATTTCCTCTTCTATTGAAAACAGGCCCTCACATGAGTCACTTACTTATTCATTTCTCCACCCATGTGCAAGCAGGCATAGCTCAGGAAACTCAACCCGCACACTGACCAGTAACACAGATCATGTTGTCCATAACCCAGGGCGGTGATGGCCCTCAGAGACCAAGAAATACAGTGTGTCTAGTTTTGCTTCCTTGTCTACAATTAATGCCTTTACAAAGATGTATGTCAGCCTAGTGTTGAGATAACTGTAATTTAAAGTTGTTATTTATTACACTGTGCCCAGATAGTAAAAGAAAAGTGGCTATGAATTACTCTCACAATGCCATTTTCTAAAGGGGCTAACCTTGGGTTCATATCTGGATTCCAAACTGTACATTTAAGTCTTCTCACAGGCATCAAAAAACAGTTAAGAAACAGATAACACCATAACACATAACTGTTTCTTTTTTCCTTAGTCCAGTCTATTGAGGTTTTAGTGGGATCTGCAAATACTTTCTTTAGTTAAGGAAAATCTGCAGTGAAATTGTGCTGGTGATTGACTGCATAAACCCTGATCTAGAAAGAATGCTTAGAAAATCCACATATGAGGAGGGACGGTACACAGGCCCAACACTATGATAACTCAATTACTGCTAAGTTCAGTGCAGTTCAGTTTCACCAGAGCTCCCTGATTTGTCATAACTAAAAACATTTTGAGGATTTTTGCCATGTGCAAAATACAAAAGAAATGAGGAGTTCTGCTTCATTCACACACAGAGAGACAGCTTAAAAACCTAAACTGCCAAAGGGAAGGTCCAAAGAAAAACATATATGTATCACTGCCAGCCCCATTCTAATTGTTGTAATTGCACCTTTCCTATCACCACTGAAGAGTGGTTTTTCTTTGCAAAGGATAATGGAAAAACTTTTGACTCTTTTCCCGTTTAAGTTACTGGCACTTTGTTGCTTAAAGATATTACAAGCACATTAGGAGAGTAATTGAGTAACAGAGTAATTGCTCTATTAAAATAGCCCCAGGGTGAGCAAAGGTACCTCGAAATTCCAACAGGGTTCAGAAAATGTACACTTTATGGATCAAGATTGTGGAAGTGTGCGAGTACTTCAGTGTTTGTGTGCGCAAGTGCTTTATCTACAATTGAGAATTTATTTCCTTTGTCTGCATGTTATGCCATGTTATGTCCTCTGACATCTGAGACATATTTTGTTGGGATTGTATCCTGAGGCAAATACTGTTCTATTTTTCCTCAGTCACTGCAGATAGCACATTAAGGAGTTAAGGACTAAAGCTTATGTTTAATCTCATTTTATTCATGCTACCACTAAACAAATCTCAGATCTTTTGAAATAATGGAAAGTATTTAGCCTTAATTCTCTATTGTGTTTACAACTTCTTCAGGGGTCAGTATGTGGCAGAGGGAAGATAGTCTGATGGCTCTCAGAAGTTTAATAATCTTCACACAGAAAGTTTAAATTAGAACTATGAATATAATCTGGTATTATCACACAAAATGTCAAAGTAGTTTGCATTAAATGCATGTGCTGACAGAAAGACCACATACTGTATGACAAGACGCCATATACAGTGTGGAATAAGGTACAAAAATATCTAGTTTCTTCAACAATACAGAGAGACTATTTCTGAAAGTGTGGCCGTTCAGTAGGTGTTTGCTGATACTGCAAGCAGGCTTGTTTCAAAAGCTGTTTCGAGACTAAACATTTTTAGTCAAGCTAGAGGCCCATGAGGCTGTAATGCTCATTACACACCAAAAAAAAAAAAAGAGATTGAGGGATGAACAATGAAGGGGTGACATGGTGGCTTAGGTATTAGTTCTGTTGTCTACCAGTAAGAATGGTCATTGGTATGAACTGGCCTTGGCCTTTTTGTGAGGTGTTTGTATGTTTCCTAGGAGCTCTAGTTTCTCCCACAGTCAAGACACAGATTAGGTCTTGAAATTGTTAACAGGTTATAGTTTTTGTCTGTTCATATGCGTTAGCTCTGTGATCTGTTCATGGTTCAATTGAGTTAGATGTGGAATTTTTGTCCTATTAGGGGTCCTAGATGAAAAGTCCAAGGTCAAAAACCACTCAAATTTATCCTGTTGGGTCAATGAACATCTGTACCAAATTTCATGGTGATCACTCCTGACCAAACTGCTGGACAGACCAGCAGATGGAAGGACCAACACTGCCATCTCTTGAGACACACTGCATAACTAAAAATGGAGCAA
Source organism: Lates japonicus (assembly GCA_033238685.1). Lineage (NCBI taxonomy): Eukaryota > Metazoa > Chordata > Actinopteri > Centropomidae > Lates > Lates japonicus. The sequence continues at coordinate 279,872 of BRZM01000124.1, read as the reverse complement.
AAGGTGAATACTGATTGTTAGGTGACACTGTATGCAAGATAACCTGGCTTTCCAATGCTGAGCCATCTGAACACCATGGGTGACTGGTCTCTGGAGCCAATTTGGAATCATGTGGGTCACACCATATGAAGGTCTGAGATAAATCTAAATTGGACTAGCTCAGTGAACTGGGACTGGGATATCATTGTATGTTAATGACATGGTATCCTCAGTGCCAGCACAGTACCTACAGAGGAAAGAGGTTACTTCCAACACATCAAGTGTGTTGCCATCTGCCACCTTGGTTCTGAAAAATCAGAGAGTTTCTTCAGTAGAGAATACAAAGCATTATCCATTACCAAAAAAATGGAAACTAATGACAGCTACATGACCTTTCACTTTTTTTTTCTTTTTTAACTTGCAATACAACATGACTCATTTAACTTAATGAGCTCGTTTGGGTTGATTTTGAAATGTGAAAGCTATTTTTCCAATGAGTCTCAGATTCTGAAAAACAATACAAGAAAGGAAACCTAATGACTTTATCCCAACACTGAGTGCTCAGCAAAGCATAACTACACTGAAAAAAAATTGTGAGGAACTATAATCACAAGCTCTGATTAGGTTGGAAATATGCTACAAGCCTAAGAAAAAAAATGGCCTTAAATCCAGAAATGAAGGACAAAAAAAAAAAAAAAAAAGGAATGGGATACAGAATGGAGGCCATATTGGACATAAACTTCTCTTGGTCTGTTGATGTTTTACATTTTCTAACCTGCAAATTTATAAAAACAAACATATTTGGTCTACAGTATTTATAAGGAAGTACAAGACAGTACTCTGTGTATAATACGATTTGTTTTGGTTAATGTTAGGCCTTTTGTTTACATAAATTCCAATTAACATTGTAAATTATAAACTACTAATTATATAGCTTTTACTTGGTATGAGAGATCACATCAGTGGTAAACATGTTACACCAGAAATGTAATATGATTAGATTAACTTCATGCAATGTCTTCTAAAACCCAGAGATGTCTGTTGCTACATAAGAGGATGATACACCTACACTGGCTTTATATTTAAAGGGGAACTCCACCAATTTTGCACATCAAAGTCTGTTTACAGGTCTTGGGGAGTATGAATGAATATGTTCAAAAAATTGTAACAAAGCTTTTTCTGGCTATGATAATCTGCCCCAAGAGATGTGAAGCTTGAAAAGAATCTGGGGGTCTGGAGTTAGAAAGGACTGAGGTAACCAGACCTCTGCAGCCTGCTCTTCATGTCTGCTTGAGGCTTAGCCACTACTAGCATAGCACAGGCAAATCTCCAGCCAAACTGTTTAATTTATGTTTTGAGCAAAAGTGTGTCTTGCACTAGTCCTGAAAGCCTATCTTTCAACTCTATGAGACAGATTATTTTCTGATACGGGTAGTTGGTCTGTGCATATCGTTTATGTTGACAGAATGAGAGAGAGAGAATGAGAATGTGTGTGTGCGTGCGTGTTTGGGGGCATATATCACTCAACACAGTTTAAAATTTGATTAATTTGTTAAAGACAAGAATTTTACTTATTTGTTGTGTTTGATTCATCTTTCCCAACCTTCCTTCCTTTCATCTTTGTAGCTAAAATACACATTGGGTATGCTGACAGACTGCACCTTTTCCCAATGCGAATGTAAAAAGCCTGGAGGCCAAAGCAAACTTAACTAGTGTTTAACATTCTATTGCTGGGAGTTAGCTGTGTAAATAATGCATAGGTGCAGTAGCAGCAAAACTTGTGTTTACAAGAGCAATTATCAGCTCAGAACCTCTCTGTGTCCCTGGAGCTTGAACCGTTTTTCAGAAGAAAAACTTAAAAAAGGAAGAAATGCAAAAGCATGAGAGTTGAAGGCGCACAAATTACATGCAATACAAGGTTGACTTTGGATTTTGCCATAAAGTCCTTTCAAATCTTTTACACAGAGGTGGAGAATAGTTCAATTTTGGTTCAATTTTGTTTAACTTCCCCATGCATAGCTGTGCGATGAAGTGTAAGTTTGAATTTTACGTTAAAACGTCCCACCAGCCCATGGTGAAGTGCACCCACACAGGTACATTAACCTATTGGCTACATGGGCATATACAGAACATCGTCTGAATTTTCTATTAGTTTTGCTGCTAAACAGTGTAGTCCCAGCATAGTTCTGTCAAACTTCAACCTCAAAAGAGGTTTCATCAGCCAGAATAACTGAAAACACCTGAGCCAGTGTGTGCAGGACCCTTCACAAAAAAGTAACCACTTTGTACTGATGTACAGGTGAGTTTTTCAGGCGAAAGGGGAGACTGATAAAAAAAAAAAACTCAGGAATGTTTATCTTCGTAAGCATTAAGACATTAAGACCATATTCTCACTGCATGTACTGTACATACATGCAGTTAGAATATGGTCTTAATGTGTTGTATATCACGTACAATAACATCTCACTGTGTTCTATGCGGTTTCATGCACTAATCATATTCCTCTTTCCTTCATGCCATATACATTTAGCAAGTAACTTGTTTTAGTAACTCCAGTCGAATTACAGTTTGACCCACTTAAGTAATGCTGACATTACAAAAGCAGACATTTAATATATAATACATATTAGGATAAAGCCTATAACATGATGAAAGGGTGGATTTGATTGAGCTTTTCATACATACAGTGGAGGTATACAGGTTCATAAATGTTTATGAACTTTATGAAAACATAGGTTTATAAAATGCAAACACAGAACAACATTCAGCAATGATCACTAATGATGCCCCTCTGTCTGTACACAATCTGTAGCGAGGAACACAAGAGATATTGTTTCATGTTTACCATCCGGTGAGCAGCACCACACTGATTAGATGGCAGCACATTGTGTGTGTCCCGTACGCTGGCGTCAGTGGCAGGCAATAAGAGAGATTGATAGCAGAGTTAGGACGGCCATTTGGGGCCTTGATCTACGGCATTGGATCTCAAGGGATGAAGCCATCCCAGCCACACTCAGCTGCCCAGGGCCGGTGGTCACAGTAATCGAGAGGAGATGTATTTATAAAGTGCCCTGCTCAGCAACCCCGCTCATTCCAGTAAATCTGAGGGGGAGCTGAAAGGGAAAATGTCAAAACCCAAGGACACTACAAGGAGCTAACCCTGCCAATGCCAGCAGGTAATTGGGGTGTCACTGTGTCCCAGAATGCATTTCCTGCTATCACACCTTTTGGCTGTTGACTAGTGGAGCACCTTCCTGCCAGTATAGTGAAAAAGAGACAGTGAGAAAGGAATGGAGATAGACAAAAGAAGACAGAAAAGCAATAAGAGAGGATATCTAATGATATGATGTAAAGTGTTTGCTTTGATGTGTCGTAAATATATGAAATATCTGACATTCTGTCTTCATTAGTGGCAGCTTTTAGACCAAATACTTCTGAATGTTTTAGCATGCTCAGTGTTAGTTATTCGTCACAGCTGCTCTGTATGTCTTGCTCTTTTTACTTGCTTAGCCTGTTGCTTAGCTTAAGCAGCAAACACAAGTCTCACGTGGAGGTATTAATTGGGGCTTATGACAAGATCTATATGAAATATATTGAGGTATTAAAAGGAGAGCAAGGGAAAAGAAATGAAATTACCTTGCGTGGGCTGAGCAAAGTAAAATACAGATTCTTTACTGGTTGCTTAGGTCAGTGCAAACCCATCATTAAGACAAATGCTGTGGCACATCTTAAAATATGCCAGGTAAATGACAGATATGGCTGAGCATTGATTTTAAATTGTGAACTAGTTCCATGAAATTAAAGATCAAGATAAGACAGAATTTGCAGTAATTGTTCAAAAGATGCTTCAATGAACTGACGTGGCACTCGTACCAGAGCAAATCTACTGGGAAACACTAATGTGTTGTAGATGTTACACAGATGTCCTTTCAATTAACTAATTAGACGGAAGGGGAAAGAATAATGATGTATGCCTGCATGTGCTTAAACCTTCCATGTCTCTTCATCCCCGGCCCAAATGCAAGGCTGCCACTTTTAACTTGCGTGGCTGATGGAGATCAAACAGATACTGATGTGTAAATGAGGACAAGAATCTACCATGTAGATGTAAGAGAGAGAAAGTTGACTGTGTTGATACTGTGCACGCTGTGTTCCCATCTCACCAAACTGCAGTATGGGGATGGCATTTCAAAAACCAGCTTTTCTTCCTCAGGGAATGGGACAGTTTAAAGTCAAATTCTTTCATATTCAGAAAACAAATCCCCTTTTCATCCCCCTCATCGAGCATCACTTTGCCACTCTAGATCAGCTTTAATTTTACAGATAATTTTCAAGCATAGCCTGTTTTGAAACAACATCCAAAATGTAGCAGGACATGATTTACAGAATCGCAAGGTATATGGTAAAGGGTATATGAAGACCAGTGAACTTCACACAGAAAAAGAAATCACAGACACAGAAAAACAGGCTTCAGAAGCACACATCAACGATAAATAATAGAAGCAACAATAAATAATAAAAACAGCACAAAATATAACAGCAGCGTATACAGTCTATTGTGACCATGATGGCATTGCTGGGGCACAGAGGAAGCCTTGGTATTTCATACTGTGTATGTGCAAGCAGACAAGAAGTGAAAAAGCCACTGATGAATTTGTCAGGAGGATATAAAGAAGGCAAAAACACTGGGAATTAAGAGAAAGTTATTTTAAGCCTTGATTTAAAAACTGAGGCTAGTTCTACTCATAAGGGCAAATGGTTCAGTCATAGAAACGGTTTTGTTTTAGAGTTACTTTAAATGTATTCAGGGAAATGGACAGAGTGTGCTTTTGGGTAATTTGGTTGATGGGGTGCAGTACCTTGCCAGATCAGCCTTCGAAACCAAAGGAACTTTTTTTTTTTTCCTTTACCTGTTCACATTCTCTGGAGTTAGAGTGGTGCATCACAACACTCTATCCTTAGTCACACGCAACACAATATACATATACAGAGCAAATGTTGCTGGACAGAATCTGCTGTTTTCTGTGATGCAAGTATGAGTAAAAGCTACAGACAGATACAGTTAGTGTATGACTATCTTGGATTAAACAGGTTGCGGCTGGTGAAGAGGCTGCATGTTTGCTATTCAGTAGAAAAACAAACAAGTGATTCACTGACAAGTCAATCAGTCTTGACAGACACATTCAGGTTTGCAAACAAAAGGAGATTTATTAAGTGCCAGATGTTCATCAGGTTGTAACAAGGCTTCGTTTCTGTTAAGATGTGAACCAGTTATGAAATTATTTTGCACTTCCCCTGCATCCCTCTGAGTGAGACTAGAAACAAAAAACTGTGGATATGAAAGACATTTAAAACCACTATATGACAGGAAAACAGAAATGAGCAGCGGAATTACTTCATCATCGACTGACAGCATAGCTTCATCCACTTAAGATGCCTTTTGTTCCATAATTCTGAGGCTTTTGTATTTCCCGTGGGAGCTCTATTACAAAATACTGTAGTCTGACCATGCCAGCAACATACCACAGGAGAAAACCCGCTGAATGCCCATAGCTGTTCATAAAAGCCCAGCTCAAGCAGAAATCACAGTCAATTTGATGTTATATCCTCTTGTTGCTAACAAAGCAGATTCAACTTAACTGCTGGCACATTTCAACTCAATCACTGGATCCACGAGGAGGCCATAGTCCCTCTCACTTTTTTTTAGCGGACACCTGAAAGATTTAGCTTTACAGCCACAGTATTGTTACTAAAACACCAGTACCTGTCTCTCCTTTGCAAAAATTTAAGATTTAATGGAGGATGCAAAATTGACTTGGGTGCTTCTCTTAAGACTGAAACACTATCCTGCTGAGTCTATGCCCTGTCCATCTGCTGCTAACCAGCACCATGTTACATCCAACAATTTTGAAACTCACAATGTAATCAAGGTATCCATAGAACAGCTCTGCTAAAATAACAGCTGCAAAAGCCACATGATCCAAATAAAAGTGCATGTTTCTCGCTAATTTCACTATTACATGCATAGTGCACACACAATTTTCTATAAATCAAAAGAAACTCCAGTTTTTAGTCAATTCCAAAACAATGGCTTTTTTTATAGTCTAAAAAGTATGTTACGCATACTGTCACTTCATTTGACTTTAATAAAAAATTCAGGTGAAAAGTTTTGAAATAAGATAAAGTATCTCATCCAGATCTTGAAGTTGTTATGATTTTTTTCCACCCAGAATGACACACCCATCTGGCTACAGGCATGCATCACTCCAGTCAAGACTATAATCCAGCTGAAATTGAACTCAGATATATGCCAGTGCACATGTCCCCAGTGTGAACTTGATACAGAAGAGTTATTATTGCTAGCGGGGGGTCAAATTCATGGGCAGTTGGTCAGAGAATATCCATCATGATTCACCTGATAGAAGTATAAAATAACTGTTAAGGCAGGGATATGTACGTTGGCAAGACTGCTTGTCAAATATACGCTTTCTGTGATTGTTTTAAGTAGTAGACTGAATGGCTTGATGGGAATAAATCTCATTTGCAGCGCTCTGTCAAGCATACAGAGCAGGAGATACCCAACCTTCCCTCTATTTCTCCCTCGGATCATTAAATTCTCTTTTGGTCATGGTAAGAGTGGTTTATTGCTCCCCGGGCCCCCACTTTCTCCTTTGGCTTCCTCATACTGGCAAAGAGATGAGTCACGTCATTGCATAAAGTGGCATGCTGTTCTACATTGATTTTAACTATGTACTGTATTATATAGTCTTTGGGAGAAAAAAAATAATTCTCTTAAGTAATAAAACAAGCAGTTCATATTAATTTACATAAACCATACCTTACGTTCAGATTTAATCAACATTATGAAGTGTAGAGACAACTGTGTACACAGCAGTGGTACAGAGTTGCAGCTTTACATACTCTTCTGCAAAATATACATACAATATAGGGTAAAAAAATATATATGTGAAAGGAGTGCAGTATTACAGAAGGTAAATTGAGAGGAAATAGAACTGAAACACTACTATCAAGACTTTCTGCTACCCATTCTACAAAACCTTCAGCGAGAACCCAACCCCAACCTGCAATTTCAGTCTTGAAAATAATTTCCTGCGCTAGCTATACAATTTAAATCATGTAAAATGGAGCCAGAAAGAGGTCCTTTGTGAAATGACTTGTGGCTCTGATGGAAGACAAAGAGGCTGAGAACACTTGTGCACCTCCTAAAAAGATGGTTAAATTAGCATGTGAGGAGGCAGGAAGTACTTGAAGAGGCTGCATTGATTTCTTTTCAAATATGCAAGCTTATAGAGTCACAGCCAGTTGTGTGTAATGACATCAAACATTGGATTAGTATATTTATACCATGCTGGCAGTTAACATTACAATGTTATTAGAATTAGTATTATAGTGTTGTATTGTAGAATTGTTTGCCTTCACAAGTAAGTAGTAAGTGTTGTTTGGCACTTCTTGCTTTGATAGGTAATTAGTCCTGCATATGTTATGTATGTATGTATGAGCCAATAAGTCGCCTGTGCAAGCAGCTAATTACGACTGATAGTTATGTTTTATTTTTAGGCAACTTCTAGCAGCCATAGTAATTATGATGGAAGCAAAGACGGAAGTCAGGTGACATACTGTACAGAGCAAAAAATAAGTATTATGAGTAAAACTTTGACACTTGCATACTGAACTAAATATTAAGCAGACTGTCTGATGACAATGTATTTACATTTAAAGTTTATGATTTTTACAGATCATTATGTATCTGACATGTAAATTCATCTTTTTCAAAGTGACCATTTTTCTGTTTTTGTGTATAATGATTCTGGAGCGCATATGTTAAGTTCTGGATGAGTGATCAAGAGAGTATAATGTAATCAACACTGTCTTTTAAAATCTGTTAAGATGCCTTACTGACAGTTGCAGGGCCATGTTAAGTGTTAATTTTTGCTAAATAAATCACTCTATGTATAATTACAGTGCAGTTAGTTTCCAGTTGCATCTTTCAAAAATACACTTATATTAGCTTCCATCTCCGACAGATATTTAAGGCCACCTAAAATTAATCACAAAAAAGCCAAGTGCAATGTAAACTGTGCTGCATACCATTAAAAATGAAGCATTGTGATGTAACAGAGGTGTCCTGTCCTACAAATTGTATTCTCTGGATGTAAAGCAACATATTTGTTTGGTACAGACTACAGCAATTTTTTTTTTTTTTTTCAGGAAAAATGAAATTCTAAAATTTTGACTCATATCACAATCTGTAAAAATTATCACAATATATTTTTCAGTATCATTCAGCCCTATCTGAGCCTGTTATATAACAACAGAAGTATACCTCCATCACACGCTATGGGCACACTGCTTGAATCTATAATTCTCCAGCAGCAGCTCCATCTTGGAGTGACCTTTCAGAAATGACACAGAGTGTCATATGTTAGAGCCTGACTGTTGTAATGACCTGTGAGTGTATGGGCTCTCCCTCTTTCTCTTCCTTTTTTATGTTCCAGACACAGTTGACATGTATAGATGCAAGATACAAACACAAACGTTGGATGTGTTATAGAAGAATTAAAAACTGATTAGTTTGCACCAATGTGAGTGTGTTTTTTTCCCTTGCTTTTCCATTCCTCTGTGAGGATCAGGGGAGAAGCTGTGTGTCCTGCATCATTTGCATTTATATAGCACACATTCATAGAGCATCCTCTGAGAGCCCTGTGAGGTGTTTAGTATGTGATGTATGTATGTGGGGTGGGGTGGGGGGTTTGGTGAGTGCTGACTAAATATAATGTGTGTGTCCCTGTGAGTGCTGGTGTGTGTGTGTGTTAAATTAAAGAATGACAAAGTCAGAGACTACATTGTGAGTTATATATAAAGAGTTTGGCAGCACACAAGGCAACAGTGGATCTATTACCAGAAGGCTCTCCATCTCTGGGTCTATGGATGGAGCAAGGATAAGTGAATCCCGCCACACTCTCAAGCTACCTACCAGACTTAATTTACATATATTTCCTAGTGAAAAAGAAAAGTCGGTGCTGTTAGTTTAAGCAGCGGAGTTATAAAAATACATCAATTGCCCTTGAAGTGCAATCTTAGTAAATTTGGACCTCAGTGGCACTTTCTAAAACCATGACATAACATAAATGTCTGTAACGAATACGCTGGGAGGAGGCCACTGTTGCTTTAAAAGGGTGGTCAGAGGATATTTAAAGAGAGAAAGAGAGAGCGAGCATAGCATGGAACTACAGTCTTTTTGTACTGTACTTTAACCTGTCTTACAACTGGATACTGATTATTACTGATTTATGACACTAAGACACAATTAAAATCTCATAAAATTAGGTTAAAATCCAGGCTCAGTGTTACAGGTTTTCTGTACCATGCTTATATGCATGAAAAAGATTTATGCCCACTTGACGATGAAGAAAGCAATTTTGCAATGTGCCATCACATTCACAGATAAATATCCAATTCTGACAGTTACTCCAAAACATTGGCTCACCTTTTTAAACCACTGCTCTCATTCACTTTGACGTCTGATGTTGTCTCACAGGAAAATTCACAAACAGACAACCACAGGGCTAAAAGGCTTCAATACAGGAGAGTAAAATCCAACTCCACAGCTTTCTGGAAGCTGTCAAAAATTCAGCTTCTCCATATGACAAATTCTGCAGTGCCTCATGGGGGCTAAAATAAAACTGGGCTGGTGAACATTATGCCTCTCTCTCCCTCTCCCACTTCCTCCTTAAGGGTTTTCTGTATGTCAGAGATGAATATGTGAAAAGGGAGTGTTATACTGGGCTGCAGGTGCTGAATTGAGGTATTAGCTTCTTAACCAAGGCTGAGCCTAGTGCAAATGCTTGAAATCCACACAGCTCGTTGTCACTCTGTCTGTATACTGTTAGCACTCATCAGCTCTGTTTTTCCTCCCCTTTCCTGATCTCTCATCTCATGTCTAATCTATCAGCCCGTTCATTCACTCTTAGCCTGAGCATGCATCACCCTCATACAGACATTTATTCCATTGTGTTTTTTTCTCTCATTATCAATGTGTTTGTCTTTACTTAACTTCCTACTACATTGAAATCCATATTAATAGACTAATAAAGCATACATACCATACCAATGGTTGGCGCTGAGAACACCCACATTTCTACCCACAATTCTCTGAACATACCTCACCTTACAAGCATACCAACAACAAATACATGTCATACTTTTGAGTTATGCGATTCAAAGTTTAACCTTGGCAGTGTGATAAATATGGATTTGTTTTCCAGTCATTTCAAACATTTTTATCCAAGTAAATGGATGAGGGCAGTTACACAGCAGTTTGAATCTGTCTATGCAACAGTCTGAAAACCCACTTAGCAATTTAAATGGGATCAGAGGAGCTTAGAAGGGGCAGTTCCCCAAAACACTTTGTGCAGTCAAACTGATAACTCTGAAGGTTTGAAATCCTCTGTATATGTGATAACACCTTCTCTCTTCACAGTGCAGGGTGTTGAGATACACAAATTCTAAAGCTTAGGTATAAAAAAAAAAAAAAAGATAAAACAGTAATTATCTGGGATACTTGAAATGAATGCCTCAGACTTTAAAATCTCATAAACGCAAGCCTATGACTCACTATTTGATGATAAAACAGTAAAACTAAGTTTAATTTCCAAATACCATGATAAGTGAAACTGCTCCTGGTTTAGCCATGCTTCTCTTTGGAGAGATGGAAGAGGAAAATGTGTTGGCAGTGGTAAACTCAGCAGCTTTTGAAATACAGTCACTGGCAAGGTTTTTTGTTTGATTGTTGTGATTTTCCAAACCTGAAAATCAGCCAGCTCAACATTTTTAACTGTTACTATTTTTAACCACATTAAAGGTGCACAGCAACACTGGTTGGTCAGGCTATTTGTCCAATACTTAAGTCCAGAGTTAAATGTCTGTCCAAGTATTGGAAGCACAGCCATGAAATAGGGTACAGATAATCAAATCCCAAGTGGATGAATCCTAGTGACTTTGCCATCAACAAGTCAGATTTCTCACTCCTTTATTCATGACAGGACACTTTGAAAACTGCCAACCAAAATATGAATGAATATGAATATGCTGTGTTGCTTATTATCAATGTATGGCATCTTCTTTACCAGTAAGTAAAAGGATACTACAGTACAGAAATACCTAAATATATGAGGAAGCTTGTGAACAGTGACCCCATTACATAGTTGGTAAGTTTATTGATGAGCATCAAAATGTCTCAGTTCAGTGCCCATTTCAGCTGCAATTATTTCAAAAAAGAAAAGAAAAAAAGAAACATTTTTGTTATGAGTTTCAAATATCTATATCAGTACCAGTCCCTCAAAAATCCAGTATCAGAAAGGCTATATTAAGCTCCAAGGACAGCGGAGTATAATTACATCTGAGGATGACAAACTACAGCTTAGATTTATGAGGATTAAAGCTATGTCTGACGGTGTAGAGTGTTACCTATGAAGGCACAGGGATGTCCTCACTGTCTAATGCTGCAAGCCTTTCAGTTGTATCTCATTTAGATACACTAATTACTGTAGATACACAGGGTTTTGTTTTTTTTTCTTTTATAGCACTTTGCTGGCAGACTCTTAGCACAGATGCTAACTTTTAACACAGCATATCCTCTATTATCTGGTTGATTGATTTCTTTTCTCACACATGAAAAAGAAAAGTTAAACCGTTAAAAATGAATTTTGTTTTCCTATATGACACTGAAGTAATTGTGTGTCTGATGATGACTGATAATCATCTGGGATTATTCACTAATTGCCTCATTATGTTTTGTACTTTGTTCTGTGCTGTGTTGTGTTTCTGTCCTCTAGCATTCTCCTTCATATTCATTGTCTTTTCCCTTTATTGACAGAAAAATTCTCCCAGAGGCTTTGTTCTTATGTGAACAACTTGAGCATTAAAAAACACATTAAGGTCTTATTGTTTCCAAAATATAAAAACAGTCACCCTTGTCTAACATTTCAGATCCTGTTTCTTTTCTTAAATCTGAAATTATCATTTCATTTCCATGTTGTCTGTACACTCTTCAGTCAATCAATGCTTCTCCTGAGGTGTATTCAATAATTTATTCAAACTTGGCTTGCAGCAGTGGGTGATGCCACAAAAGGCAATGCCATCTTACACAAAGGGGGACACTCTAAAAAGAAAAGGAGAAGAGGAGCCGGATGAGAAGCATTGTTATTGTAGATTTACAATCATCTGCTCTGTTCACTCTGTTTCACTGTGCAGCAATATCCCAACAGATCTTATTGTTAATAGTCACAGTCTCCAATGGTTTATTAGCAGGCTTTGTGTTGCTCTTTAAGTGTTTTCCACCTGCATATTGACTGAGTTTGCACTTTTGCTGAGTTCACAGCTTTTAAATGAATTTGATAATTTTTCTGAAGATACTTTTAAAATTATAAATAAAAAGAAATTGGAGTATAGCAAAACGTTTTTGTGCAGAGGCAGAGCTACAGCCCTTGTTTCATCAGCTGTGCAAAAATTGTACTTATCTTGCCTTTATAGCCAATAACGCATGTTGGTGTAGGTACAGGTACGCAGGTGTGCTGGGTAAACCTACCACAATTAGTCCCAGGTAGTAAAAAAAAAATGTCCCTCTTGCTGCCTGAACATGCCACAGCATCTGCTTTGTTAACAGAAGAAAAGAATTAGTAATGGTAATGGAGTAATGGAATTACCCAACAGACTCCACTGCAGCTGAGACCCAGTGGCAAAAGGCTGGTTTGACTTCCTCAGCTTCCTCAACCTTTTATCACAGTCCTTTGAAATTCCAGAAACTTTTCCACGCCACCAGAGCCCCTTCCTTGGAAAAGATTGATTACACCCAACGGCTGTTCTCCTAGCTACCCTCTAACCATCACACTAACTCGCTGATCGTTTCCTCTTGTAGGTGCTGTGACACATGGCTTATTGTCTCTCTCCTCTCTTCCCTAAATTGAGTCCTAAAACCTGCTTCCAACAGCAGACCAACCTCTCGCCATGATCCATATGATTCCTGTACTTAAAGGACTTGACCTCAACCTACACGACTTGAGGAAAGACTATTTCTTTTTCTTTATCCATAACCTCCAAAGCATGGTCTTGTCCTCAGCTGAAGTTTATCATGCACTGCTCGTCTTTTCCTGTCAATGACCGGCAGAGAAAATTGATATTCCCTCCCATTTATTTGTCTTCTTTCTTGTGTGATGGCAGATGGACTTTCAGTTTAATGTTGCATCGCAGCTGCTCTCTACTGTTCATCTTTTCAGCTATTCACAAAGAATGGTCAATGGTGAAGGGAGAAGGTAAGAAATCAGAGGAAGCAAAAGGGTGAAGGGCAGACACAACATAATAGTAAGTAGCAAAAGGCATGGAAGAGTCTTCTTCAGCAGCAGACAGGTCTGTGTCTGTTGCTACTGCTTCTCTCACCAAATCTTTCTACTTTTGATACAAGCCATGATTTTCTTGCTATTTATTTGAGATGTAACGGGTACGCTAATGTTGTGCTCTGTCATTACAAAAAAATGCCCTCCTATGCTCCAACCATTGCCACGCTGATGACACTAAACACTGCTATTTTTCCTGCAGGCATGTTATGTTTGAATTTCCATTACTGCAGTCAGAACAGTTACAATCAATATGACAAATGACTCATTTGAATGGGTTATTTGCAGGTCAAATACACACTGAGTAGTATATCCATACACTCATCTACAGTATAAAAGCCTTATATAAAAACAATGTAATTACACAATTATACTCAGCTGTCTAGTATGCATGTGAGGTCATAACAGGGGACAACACTTTTCCACTAAAAAAATTCTCTATTTGTCTATGTGTAACTACACAGCTTTCAAGAGAAAAACTCTGGACATAAACTTTGGGTACTGAGGAATTTAACAATCTAAAGGCCTTAATTGACTTGTTACAATTTCTTGTGCAAATTTAGATGGAAAACTCAATCTTCAGTCATGTCACTTTTCCCATCATATCTCCTGACTGACTCTCAGTATTGTGCTCAAATAAAATCCCTTCTATCGAACTGGTTTTCTGAGCATTTTTCTCTTACATTATCATTCCATGGCCTCAACCTGAGATACAGCTGCTTTATCTTTTTGCAAATATGCATCTCTATTTTCAGCATTTGTCAACTGTAAGCACCATTTGTCTGACTCTTATCTCTGTCTTGTTCTCTGCTAGGATGAAGACACAGTTTCCCCTTGGGTCTCATTAAAGTTTCAGCTAAAGCTGTCAGGGCACAGTGACTCTGACCTTTGTATATCAGTTGTTTGTGCAGCAGTCTAAGTGATCAGGAAATTTGAGCTTATTCTGCTCTTCCACTTACAGCAAGTCACGTCTGGTAAATAGCTTTAAAATGTTTATATTATTAAAGCTAGCTATATTAAAGCTAGGGTGACACCCTCTACAATTAAAATGAAAAAGTTATATAGATTTGCATATCACAGTATCTTCATAATCTTCCTGTTTGCCACCACTCTCCTCAATCAAAAACATAATGCTATATTCATTAGCAAACATACAGTAATAATTGATTTGATAGTCACATTCCAAAACTATCTGGACTAATTTGCATGACAGAAGACAAGATGATGAGAAGCCTGCTATCCACAGAGGATTTTCTAACAGTTTTTGAAAGTAAAATCTCAAAGTTTTATTTCAAAAGCAATATTAAGTGATTGATGGGGGCAGCTCTATTGATAGCACTCGACTGGTGCAGTGTAGATGACCTTTTGTGTCATAAGAGCAAGTTAAATATTTAATCCCCCTTCCTTTTTAGTTTAAATTAGGTAGAATGTCAGGTAGAATGTCAGATAACCCCTCATAATAAAATCATTAATTAATATAGTATGTTGTACCTTTAAAGTAAGGTTAAATATTATATAACCAGTGGTGGTTATCTAGACACTTTTTCTCTCTTATTTGTGTGAATAAGTTAGCCTCTTTGAAATTTCTGATCACTGCAGTAGTGAATGACCCCTACTCCTACTTGTCCTCCACAGAGGAAATCAAACTAATTCTGATATCTGTCCAACTGAAAACCTGCAGTCAAATATCAAATATCAACATTAAGAATCATTAAATAAAACAATTCATGAATGCTGGGAGAGAAACACATTCACATTCTTCCAGCAGATCAGACACAAGCAGATACTGCTGCCAAACTGATTGGGGTTTTGCCTGAATCCTTCTGGCACAGTGAAGTTCTGTTGTTTCAGCCTAAATTTGGTGAGATGATTTCAACCAAAGCTCCTGCTTCAACTGTGCATGTTGACCTTTTCCTTCACATTTTACGTAGTTCTTAAATTTGTACCCTTGGCATCATGATGACATCTAATATAGAGAGGATGACAGTGAACTTTGACAACACCTCAGTTGAGCCCTTGAAGTGGACAATACTATACACTGTGCCTTTTTATTTTTGCCTGGCTAGTTGAATGTGATAGCACTGCTGATCCCCAAATATACTGCATAGCTCATCTGACTAGTTTAAAGAGCAACCTGTGCATGTGAGGTGCCACTTGGATTATTTCATGGATGTTTTGGATGCCAGCCAGTTAATTAGTGTCAGTACACTTGAGATTGAAAATATATATCTTACACATTTGATGGACCACAGCTGCATAGCAGGAATAGGCATGAGTGAGGAGAAATAATGTGGAAATTCAGTTGTGGTGTGAGGAGAACTTGTGGTGAACTGGACAGGTGTCCTGGCGAGTGGCTAGCCTGGGCTAATGTTGCCTCACTAAAAATAAACAGACATTAACTGCAATCCTGCTGGTGCCAGTGCAATCAGACATACAAATACAGTAGCTTCACTTTATACTCACAGCTTGAGTAGCATAATGTGTAATAAAAATTCAAAACATTAAAAAATGCATTTTGATAATTAACTCTGGTTAACATCTGTGGTTAACATCAACATCAATGATCAATTGTGTGCACTAATATAAAGAAAGAGCTTGTGCTTACTGAAATTTCCTCTTGGATTGTAGATGTATGGGTAATTAGGTGAATTCTCAAGTTGATATCTTGATTTAGCAAGTGCTAATCTTGCTTTGACAATTATGCTGGTCAACAGTTTTGTTGCAAAGTTTCAGACAGTCCAATTCCAATGGTATTTTTGACTAAATTGCAGCCACCTTTCATGGAACAATTTGAAAACTGTCAAGCAGCTGCAAGTAAATTATTGTTTTACAAAGCAGTGCAGGAGTTAACGCCTGATTCCTATGAGCAGAAACCGCAACAGCTCGGTATTCTCTGACTAAACCTCTACCTGCCCTGCCCCTCATTTCAACCAGGAGTCTGCCTGGTGAGATAATCACACATCACCACATTCAAATCTTCCAGCTTTCCTAAAACCAGTTCATCTCAGACAGTGATGAAGCTACAGGGGAGAAACATTAAAGGCAGCATGATTTGAAAGAAGATAAAAACGTGTCTGCAAACAACATTCAGACAACATATTACATAATGATGACCTGTACTGTCAAATGCACAGGAAATCTTGCAGGAAACTAGATTAAACAGTGTGTTATAAATTCAGTTCAAACACTTTGACTATGACAGAATTTATATGCTTTCCTCGTCTCATGATTTCCATTAATGAATACATAATAGAAGACAGGTCCATGATAGGCTTTTCTTTATTACTGCCACTGGTAAAATGAATGTTGTTAAATATGAGAGACGAACCCGGGGATTATTTATAATGCAGAGTTGCAATCATTTCTTTATAAGCCCTGTGGGAAAAAAAGCAGTTGAGCAAACATGTCAACTGATCCTTTTTAAATGAAAGCCTCATCAAAACACTCCAGGCTAAACCCTGTTGCTTAACACCTTTCAGTGATGTTTCAAAGCCTCTCCATCACATACCTCAATACTGTTTTTGTAAATTGCAAATTACATCACATTCCCTTGAAGTAATTTACTTAATTAAAGAAAATTTGATAACGTTCATCCTCTTCCCTAGTTTGTTTTCCATAATACTGATTCCTGTTGATTAATTGCCTTTTTGCTTTAGATTAAAGGCTGAGCTGTGTGGAGCAGCTTAGGTGTGCAAAACTCCCCAAGCATACCGGCAGATAATGGCATTTAATTGAATGATAGTCCACCAAAGAGGCACAAAAGTGATGGATAAGAAAATGGAAATGGTATATGAGGCATATATGTGTCTGGTTTATTTATCTATCTCTGCCTAGACTGGGTGTGTTATGAATGACAGCGTGCTTACTCAGGTGGAAGGAAATTCACGCATGGGAGGTACAGAGTGAGAGACTCAGATAGACAGCAATAGAGAGAGAGACAGAAAAAGAGTGAGGGAATGAATAATTGAGGATACAAACTTCTCTAGTAATCAAAATTCAGGAAATTGGAGTATAGAGCCCCCAACTATACAGGTGAAGACAGCATGAATTTTGATCAATCTTTCAATATGGTTGATGTGAACTGTGACATCTTTCTTTAAAATACTATGATTCAATATGCAGTACAAATCTACAAAATGAATAATTCAATAATTTGATGAACAGAAATAGAAAAGCAAAAACAAAGGGCAGCATAAGTTAAAATTTAGAGACACCATTGAGAATTTGGACATCTCAAGATAATCCAGTAGTCAGGAGAGACAGATGAAAATTCATTTAAGATGCCCTCCTGTTTCATAGATGAAAACAACTGCATAATCTATTGCTCATCATCTAAAAGAAAACATGCTATTGTATTATAAATCATATGCATTAAGGCTGAAAATAATCATAATAAAAAGCAGTGCACTGCAATGTTGAAATTGCTAACCCAGCGTCATTTATGACCCTGAAAGATTCACAAGATTTAAACCTAGAAAGCCTGACACAGCAAAAGGTCACAAGTTCATGGCCTGTACATCAGCAGAGCAAAAGAAACTACAGCGCTGATGTCTGCTGCCTTGAGACCAATGAGCTCTGTGCTGTTTGTGTACATCAACTAAGCTCAACTTTCACTGCACACTAACCCAGCCAGGAGAAGAAAAGTCCATATACTGACCAATATTCCCCAGGGTCATCTGCATGAAAATGTGTTAATTTGATTACTCTATTACTCTAAAAGAGAAAATAGATTTTCTTCTGGATGTAAATACATTTAAACAGTGATTTCTTATAAACCTATACCTTTAACACTTCATAGCCAGGAGACTGTTTTGCCATCCTCAAGGTTACAGCGGACACTGAGAAGTAATTAAGATAAAGTTAATAGAATGCAGTTATAGTTCAATAAGCCACAGTTTAATTGAAATAACTAGGCCTGACTTTGACTTCTAATGTTGAAAATAAAACATAAAAGCAGTAATTGAATTTCACTTTCAGCTTTCGAAAGGATCAAGCGGTCAGTGGGTCATGATTCAGAGGAAATAGCTACCTGAACCAACAAAGCTTGTCCTTACAATGTGTGTGTATAGCTACACACACAGACACACTAAGGCAAAGCTCAAAAATGGAAAAAAATATATATTGCAAAACAACAACCCTTCTCTACGTTGAATATGTCCAATTCTAGGAAATGCCTCACTGAGCTGACCTGAGCTAAGCCACTGCTGGAAGCTCACAGAATGTTTTTAATTAAAACAGAATTTTCCAAATTAGATCCGCATTTATGTGGACACTGACACTATCCAGTATGTGACATGACTGTTTTATTGTCAGGATGCTGGAAACCGTAGTGTGAATATAATGCATGTGGCAGCTATGGGGTCTAATCTGGAATTAGAATCATGCTCAACAGATGAGTGGAGTTGCCACTGATGGTGAAACAGAATTTCATGCTCACAGAACATAACGTTAAAGCGCACTGACCTTTCAGCAAATGGGCACGGATTTCAACACAGTAAACAAGTCAATAAAAGTGAGTGCTGAACCATACCGAAGCATATAGAGAGGATAGAGAAAAACATGACCATATTTACATAAGTTATATACTTATGTATATATATACTTTACTGCACCCTACCTCAGTTACAACTATCTATATAGTTTTAACGTGTGTTAATGCATACATGTGTGAGTGGTATCCGTGTGCTTTTATAACTCAGTAACCATCTCAGTAATTTCTATGTGTGTTTTTACGTGACTATAGCGGTATTTGAGATGAACATAATTCAAAAGTGTATGTGTGTGTGTGTGTGTGTGTGTGTGTGTGTTGTTTACAGCTCAAACAATGTGAAATCCATTCTGTTTGCAGAGGAATCTGCGGGGATTAATTAAGTGCTCCAGGTTGGCAGGCTTAACACCTCAATGTAAACACGTCATAATAACAAAAGCCTGACACAAATAAAAGAATGGTGGCGATAATGCAGAGTTAATAGCACACAAGTAATGGCATTTATTGATTTTTTTTTTCTTACAACTAAGACTTCAAGCTAAGTTTTAAATCTTACAAACTTGTCAAAACAACCCTCAGCATTTTTGACTTGGGACTGTGATTGAATAAACCCCCTTTTAAATACAATACGTATTAGATGTCAACAAGCACCAAAGCTAATACTAAGAAACACAGACACTGCAGACAATGCACATAAGATGTCTACTCACAGACACTGAGCAAATTTCAAGCAAAACGTCTGTTTTCAAATGGTTCAGTGTGTTCACTCTAAAATATTTATCAAAGCAATGTTTGAGCTGTGAATTGACCCATCACCATTTCAGAAATACTGTACCTGTATGACAAAGCAGAGCTCAGCTGACAGACAGTATGTTAGTGTGAATGTGCCTTCCATAAACTGTGTTTGGCCAGCAAGCAGTGTTGCATACAGTACCCGGGGAGTATCTTGGCAGGGCTTGAAAAGAATGGTTGAGACAGGCGGAGAGCACTAAGCTGCCTCCCAGTGCTCCTGCCCTTGATGCTGTGTGGAGTGAAGAGCACAAGAAGAGCAGCACATGTCACCCTGGGCAGGAAGTGGAGGCAGGAGAAATGCAAGTTACATGCTTCATTAACCAATATACAACTTAGGGTCCCTGACACGGCTGCCAGGTGAATTAGTTGTGGATGACAAGAGAGAGGGGCAGTGGGTGAAGAACACATGGAGGGTTTGTGGAGAGGATGTGCCTCTTTAATTAATTTCTGCTGACAACAAAGTAGCCTAATACTGCTCTGTGGTGTCATGTAAAAAGAAAAAAGAGTGAGGATGTCTCTCTTACATTATGTATTAAATCAACTGTGTATTGTATGTTAATGCTGAAAAGTTCAGTTGATTAATTAATTAGTCAACTCGATTGATAATCAATTAATCATTTAAA
Organism: Lates japonicus; assembly: GCA_033238685.1. Lineage (NCBI taxonomy): Eukaryota > Metazoa > Chordata > Actinopteri > Centropomidae > Lates > Lates japonicus. The sequence continues at coordinate 259,578 of BRZM01000124.1, read as the reverse complement.
TTATTTATCAAGCAAAAATGCCAAACATTCATTTGATTCAGTCTCTAAAATGTTGTTTTTGTTGTTTTTCTGTGTTTTATATCATTGTAAACACTTTTAGATTTTGAACTGGACTGCTGGACCATGTAATGGATATTTACTCGGTGTCATTTTATAGGCAGACATCATTAGTTACAGATCACTTTGAGACCAAATACAAGTGTCTTACATCTATAAGACACATACATAATCTCAGCTTATGTTGTCCCTGTCTAAATAAAAATATTTGAATTTTTATCCAAACACAACACCCTTGAAATGACAGTGAACAAGGCGTGTTTGAATCTCCACAGTCATTATCTTGACTACATGACTGCTTTTATTTTATTTTGTGTATTACACTTAATCTTACTGGTTATTTATCCCATTGGTTTACTTAACCATTTGCATTTTCAATTTCTCTGTAAAGCACTTTGGTCAACAATTGTGCTTCTTATAACAAATTGACTTAAACTTCTCTGGCTGTGAAATTATGCAACACAGTGAAAGACTCTCTGCTGCTGGAATTTATTACAGAGCATAATTTTTTACTTCTGAGTTAAATTAATTGCCCACTCTGTTCAAAAGTCCACCTATACACAGTTCTTCAAATTCAGCAACTAGAAAAGTAAATTTCACACTCTAAAATTAATTTCACAACAACAGAAATGATCCGTGAAGCATTGGGATTAAAAGTGGCTTGGGGTCTCTCTATTTTGAGTCTCACTGGGGATATTTGCGCTGTAGACTTTTTTTCCTCTGTGCTGGAGTTGACTTGACTGCACAGCTAGCCTAAAATACGCCCACGAGCTGACAGATGTTTGCAGATAGCAGAGGGGGATATCTATAATTCCCTGTCTGTCGCTAAGTGTGATTGAAGACCGTGCCATAGCACAGAGTATGGAGGCCTTCTTTAAAAATATATTTTGGAAGATACTTTGGACGATACTGTGAGAACTTATTTTTCTGTCTTATTCCACTGTACTTCACAATAATTGGATGGAAGACAGTACTGATTTTCAATGAAATATTGTAACACTGTTGGTCAAATGCATTTTTTATTTAGATATGTACTTCAACCATATGCCTTTTTAGTACTTGGGTGAAAGATGCTGATTTGGTAGGCTCAGAGCATAAATCAGGGGTTGATGTTCCATATTTTGTGGTCAAAGGCATTTCTACGCACACACACAAATACACAAGTATGCACAGAGAGCAATGGGTGTCCTGGGGCTGGGTAAGGCCAGTGAGCATCTTGGCATGGAGAGCACTGGCCAGGTCTGAATACGAGTGTTTTGCAAGAGTGATCCATCTTTATAAAATATACACTTTTTTTGACCTTGGTGGGGATACATAAGATAAGTCAGAGGACGGCTACTGAGAAGTTAGGGAGAAAAATACAACCATCCTTCTGCTCCTTCTATTCATAAATTTCTCGCAAAGCGAGAAGAGGGGCATCAATTATTTACCCTTACAGACAAGGGCAGTGATAGAGGGAGAGGGGAGGAAGGAAAGAAAGAAAGGAAAGAGAGAAAAGGGAAAGAGAGAAAGAGAGAGGTATTACAAGGGGTCAATTAGTATCACAGAGTGGGAACATTCACTAAAAGGAGCAGTTTCACGAAAAGAAGCTGTTAGTGAAATATCATTTCCGTATGAGCTATGACAGAGGAAAGATGTTAAAACAGTAAGACAACACTTGATGACACAATGATGATACTTCCACTGGAGCTCCTCTTGTATTAAAATACAATTTATACACAGAATATAAGTCTATCCTTTTTTCCTGTTTAATCAGTACCTTAATTTCTGCAACATTTCTTCTAGAGAATTATATACCAGCTTTCTGCAGGGGTTGCTTATTTCCCCCCTTCTGCTTTTAGTCACTGCAGTTTTTTTTTTCCTGAGGTCTTGAATCATGTTATTTCTCCCCTGCTGTAAATATAAAAAGCCTCAAGGAGGTTAATTGGATTGTATTCGCAAGCATCAAATTAGTTTTTTATATTCCACTTCACCCAACTTATCGTATTTCACACAACTATTTATCAAGTGTGAAAGTCATTCAGGCACAGGCTCTGAACTAATATTGGCAATTAAGTGTTTACAATTGTTAATTAAGCACATGATTAAATTTCAAGTGACTTGCTGTGAATGGAAGGGTAATACAAAATGTTCCAACCACACTCTTAAGTCAACACCTGTCATGATTTTAAGTGAGCCTGTTATATTTCACTGAACATCTTTGCATTTTTCTACAATGTACTGAAAATGCTGGTTTGTGTGCAGAAGATATAAGGATATAACAGCTATGATTCTGAGTGTACCTTCAGTTTCTTAGGGCTTTCAGACAAATTTAAAGCCTTAACTTTGGTTGTTTGCCAGAAGACACAAATGGTAAATCATGAGGAACTCAGACTTGCTCTAATCCTATTCCAGCAGCCAATCCTGCTGACTTTCCAAATTGGTGTCAGCCTGCACCTGTTGGCACTGCTTAAACACACTTGGTAGGTGTGCTCCACCTCGTTGCTTTTGATTAAGGTCCTTAGGTTAAGAAAATGTCATTTGCACCCCACAAGGTGGCTCATGGGGCACCATTTCAACAATTAATTCTCACTGTGCTTTTGACAGTGACAAAATACCCACCGACCAGACTAATAACTCCAAGCCCATTTGGAATGGAAATATGCTCCCTCCTCATCCGTTAGAGAGAAAAATTACTCCTTCCTGGCGGTATGGGGTAGCGTTTCTTTTCTCCCCTTTTCTTCCTTCCCCATGGAGCAAGGTCTTTGAAAAATTGGGTTATGTGACAGAATCAATAATTCTCTGGGAAACCTTGGTTTCTCAGATGGCGTGTGCAACCAGACCTGGCTTCTAGTAGGTGGCTCTAAGGAAGAGGTTCAGCAAAGACGTAGCGGTTAATATGACATCACCTACAGTAAGTGTGGGTGATTCACCTATAAGGTTGCCTGTCATCTCAGCTGTTGATTGATGTTTCTCATCTTCCCCTTGAACATCATTAATTTTGTCTGGGAGAGTGAAATCGTTTCAGTCGCTGGAAACAATGACATGAAAGGCTGCACAAAGCAGTGCAGTGGCTGACTGTATATCAAACAGCGTGAAAATGGGCTGAAATAATGTGCCTGTTTTGAATGGTTATGAGAGATGTTATCCTGCTTCTCCTAACTCCTGGCTATTTCTCCAATTTCCCTCCTCCATCTATAATTCATTATATTACCAAACCAGTCTTCTTATTGCTACTTTCCCTGCACCATATATACATACAGTATATGTGGTGACAAGGCAGTGACATTTTTATTGCCAGGTTTAGATATGTCAAATGCAAATAAACCTGGCTGAGATTTCAGTATTCATCCTGCATTTGTCACCTACTGGTTCCTTTAACTCTTCTTCTAATGACATACTGTACTCACTGAGACACTTAATCAGTCTCATATCATTACAGCATGTTAAGTACAACTGTGCAGAGGATCCAAATCACACTAAAGTTGCACTACATAAACTTCAGTGCTGATAAAATGCAAAATATTTTTTTTTCTCCTGCTAGATGTCTTCGTTTGTACAAAGACCCCGTAGCCTCAGTCAGACAGCAGAAGCAAAACTAAAAGACAAAGTTTAAAGAGAAAGCAAAGTAAAAGAACATCTTCTATATCCAGTATTTTTCACATACTGACCCCACACTGATTTAAGGTTCTTGATTATAAATGTTTTGAGGAATGCCAAACATTGCTTGTTTCCACCCCAAATGTAAGTCCTTCATATTGAATTCTGTCTAGTTCACACACCACGTTGCTACACAAATGTCTGACACTGTGAGCAGTGGCAGGTCAGTAACTGTATGTTAAACCAAGTGAAAGGGGATCTGTTTCGTTGTTCTGTCTAAGAGGGTAATTTACTTCTCACTGGACACACAATCACACCTTTTGATTTATCTCCCTTCTATTCTAATGCCTCCCTTTATAATTCATCTTCACACTCTGTGCTCACAATCCCTTTCCAGATGCAAAATCACCTCTCTCACCTCTTTCGTATTGCACTAAATTCAAATGCCAATCCCAGTGTTGGGACATTCCCAATCGGCTTACACAGTAACAAAATGCCACTATATATTCTGCCCCACTCTCTTTTCTCCTGTCCTCCTCTGGTCCTGTCAACTGTTGACCCCCTCACCACCACCCACTCCACATATCTCTCTCTCCCTCTCTCATTGCCAGGAATCTCGAGGAGAGTAGATTTTTCTTTTCTCGCAGGCATTCCTCTGTCCCTGGACCTGTTATTCCCCCTCCTGCCGGCGGCCTTGCTAACAGATTGCCAATAAGCTCAGTGGCAGGCCCCGCCAACATGTCCCCCCTCCACCCCCCCACCCCTGTAATGGCCTCTCTCCAGGGAGGGAGCTACTGCCTGTCACTGATCCGACTACCCTTATAACCCTCTACCATCTTCTCTCCCTCCTCTTCTTTTCCCTTTGCTGTCACACCATCCACCTCCTGCCTTCGGGCCGTTCCATCACAGGTTGCAGGTGTGCCTCTTGCTAGAATACATACACATGGCCATGCATGCTTGACTGCACACGTGGATGGACACGCAAACACGTACACAGAAAATAAAGGTACAATACAAAATCTTGTGCACATGCACTCACACATACTAATGTATTTATGTTTCCCACTTTGTCTCTGTTCAACCCACATCCTCCTTTTTTTCCCCAGACTTTGTTCTTTCTTGCCCTTTTAATATAATTTTCAATTTCAATTTTTCTTCATATTTCTGATTGATAATCCGCCCAGCAGCCATGCAGGATGAAGTGTCAGTGGGATGACAGTGACAAGCAGAACAAAACCATGAGGGAAGTTCATTCAAGGTAAAGCCACAACTATTTATTTCATCAAACCTTAAATCTAGCTACTATGTCACTGTAACCAAAAGTGTGTTTTTTCCATGGTAAACATCCAAAATATCCAAGGATGATGTTAGAACAAGTAACATTTCAATTGCATTACAGTTATAATATGATATATGATACCAGGCCTGACTAGCTATCCTGCAATACAAGAACAAAACTTTTTGCCTGGGTCATGTAGCTTTAGTCTCAGTTGATTAGCATTAATCATGTATGGAGCCATCATATGTATATTGACTATTAAACTACTGTATTACAGCAGGAAATATTGTCATATTTTATATTCACATTGGCCAGCAGGGGACAACTGATAAAATGTGCCAGAGGCAGTGGTCATTTCAAAATCCTGTGTCATAAAAATTTGCTTTTGTTTACTTCTGTGAGAAATTGAAGAACTTTTATTTAAAATTACCATTACTAAATTTTGAGTGTTTATCTGCCATCCTATCATTATAAACTGCAAAATGCACCACAGTAAAATGGAAAACTTGATAAATAACGGCCCTCCACGTGCCATCGGAGTAACATGAAAGATTCTATTATTACATGAATCATATGTTGTAAGAATTCATGACTTCTACGTTATAGACCCCACTATAAGTTACTAACAACAGGAAAAACAGCAAAGGGCTAAATTTACAAACCAGGTATGTATTCACAAATCCACATGAAAATGCAGAAGAGCTGTTTATCAGATTTTATATGTAAACCTCTGCACCTTAAAAGCATCGCTGGATTTTACTGCCTTGCTTTAAAATGATTTTACTACTTTCTGCAGTGTTTAGAGCACTTTTTGACACTCTCTCATATGAAATATAATATTGCCATTGTTATAAAAGAAGTTCATCAGCTGTTATCTCAAACAAGAAGCTTTTCCCCTGTGGTTTTAAATCCAGTTATTGATTGCACAAATGGCCTGGAGGGCTCGAAGATGTGTGATATGACTAAAATGTGCCTTCAGTGTCCTGTAACCTTTCGAGTGTATCTGCCTCTCACTTGGTCTGTCAACGATGATTTAATGGTTCAGATTACCCTTTTTCCAGAATGCCCCCACGGTGTCAGGCTCGAGCTTTGGCTTGGGAGCAAGTGGGCTAGCCCTTTGTGTGGAAATGTTTGTGTGTGTGTGTCTGTCTGTGAGAGAGAGGGGGAGAAAGAGAGAGTTCAAATCGATTTTCTTAGTTTGACAAACTCGTGGCACTGGACTTCTATGGTGAAATGACATTTAGGACGAGAGTTCTTCTATTTTCTTTACTGTTCCGTTTACAAGTGTTTCAATTAAGTGAATATTGTTCCTTGAAGTGATGTCCTGTTCACAGGGGCATGATGAAAAACAGTAACTGTTGGCAGCAGTGCATTGGATTAGACCCATTCTCTGATGAAATAAATTAATTTCTCGGGCTTGTGCTGTCACCAACTCCACAACAAATAAACATCAAACTGCTGGGATTTCTCTCCATTGCATCAATGATGCTGCCTAGCTTCTGACAGCAACAACAGTATCAAAGGGCAAGTGTTCATTTATGTTGCTGCAGCAAATCTATTATTTCCTGTGTGTGTGTTGTGTGCATGTTGTGTTTGTGCATGTGTGTACGTAGGTGCATGCATTTATTCATGGATCACCATACATTTCTAAGTCAATCAAAAGGACAGGAGCGCTGCAGGTCTTGGCCTACTTCCTAGGTATATGACTGATTCAATGTTCATCATCTGCCATATAACAAGCAAAGGGAATGCAATGAAAAGTTTTTGGGGAATAGCATGTCACTGAATAAATAAAATGTGGAAAAAGAAATATCAAATCACACCTAGTTACCATTTTATTCTCTGAGGGGTTTTTCTCTCAGTTCCTCACAGTCAACCTTCGCCTGGATAAATCTACTTTTCATTCCTTTTCTGGCTGTCTCAAACTCCCACTCCTATCCTATTTTTTCACCATTTGTTTTTCCACATCCCTCAGTTCTTCCCCCTGGTCTCTGTTAGACTTGGTGCAATTAACCACAAGTGCCTCTGTGATGGCTGTCATTACCTGCATATGTGAGGAACAGGTACACTCCCTGGACAAAAGGTTAATACTTGCTATGGAACATTTCTTCATATACCTTCTGTATGCTACCCTGAAAATCATGCAGAGTTTGTATTTACTATATTGGTGTCTGTGTATGTATGCATTATGTGTGCTTGCGCATTGGCAGGTTAGGGGGAAGAAGAATTCATAAGGAAAAGACACTACTAGGTTTAAACGTTGCCACTGTATATCATGATCAAAGACCCCCTCTCAGATCAAAGATGCAAGACTCCTCTGCAGTTCTTGGCTCTAAGTTTCTATTTGGTTTTAAGCAGAAACCAGCTTTGCAACAGTTAGTGACAAATAGTCCAGAAATTTCCAAAATATGTAAAGATGTTCTTCTTCTCCAATGTCAAAAAAAGCAGAAAAGCAAAGAAAAAAAAATGCAAAAATTAAAAGATCATTTACGGTCACGTTTTTCTCCCCACATCCTGTTTTTCATGTCTCTGTGTCCACACGCAGGAGCGGAAAAGCCACAGCGGAGAGAAGTTGACAACTTGCCTTTCAGTGTAAGAAAAGCTCCAACAAGCATAAGTCTGTCAGTCTTCTTGAATGGAAGAGCTGGCCACATGTGGCTTTTGTAGATGCAGTATATAGTATACAGTAAATGTTTCTCTATTGTGGCCTCAGGAACTTAATTTTCATAATTTGGAAAGGAAAAAAAAAATCACGTTATATTGTTTATGATCCCCAAAGACACAGGATGGAAAATAGTAATGTTTTTCTTGTGACATTTCACTGCTATTTACTTCAGAGAAGACAGGAAGGAAATTACCATTGCTTCTTATGGTCTGGATAATGGAAAATCAACAGGGAGCTCGACGTCATAATGGTGCAGTTACTGATAGCACATCTTGTCTGAAGCAAAAATTATTCAGATTTTAAAGTATGGCTTTTTTCCCTTAATGAAGACCAAGGAGTTGCCTCTGTTATTATTCTAGACACTGATGTCTCTGAAAAACCTTCATTGGTACATGTACTTGGACCTGCATTCATATACTTTGAACACTCAAAACAAACACTTAGGATTTGACTCCCTATGAACTGAACACATTGAGTGGGTGTCTAATTCATCTAAACATTCTTGAAATGGTTTATTTCATGAGGTGACCTCATAAAGGGCTCATTAAAGGATAAGAAGACAGAATTTTGATCTCAACTAATGTTTCACTGACACTGACACTGCATGAGGGTGGCCATTTTAACACTTAATTTTGATGTACAGTGGTTAAACAAAATAGTCCTCTTTCTTCCAGACCTCATCCTCCCACACCCCCACCTCCACCCCCTGAGGCACCTGAATTCCTTCCCATCTTGCTTTATTCCAGATTAAAGCTTCATCCACCAAGGTCTTCATGACCTCAGGAGAGCTGGCAGGATCAGACAGCCCCTGCTTCGCTGGCATTTTAGCCACAGCAGCTCGGGTGTCTTATCTGTTTCATTTTTATTGAATGGATTCAGGTTTCTTCATCCCCTCGGGCTCCCGGGGGCACGCCTACTTGCTGGTGTTAGTGAGGTTTTTATGCTGACTGAATGAACATGTAAGATCCCTTACAGCAGCGGGGATGACATGTAGACCCCTCTTCACACTCGCTGGTATGCATTTAAAAACATATACCTGCAAGTAGCACACATACACAATTTGCCACAGGCCCTCTGGTCCTCTGACAGGAGAGGATGATGAGAAGGGGCAGTAGTGAGATATGAAACCGCTGCAGGCAATAGTTTAGATCATAACATTACAGCAACTTCACAGATCCCAGGGCAGACTCCCTCAGGTCCCACACAATCTCCCTGGTGCAATTGCTCTCCATTTGCAAGGATATCACATGTAAATAGTTTCAGAACCTCTATTTTGGTGCTGGTTGTGTGAGAAAGGTAGAAGTTATGATTCATGGAAATTTCCAAGTGACACTTTACCTGGAACTGTGCTCGCACAGAAAAACCAGACAATATTAACTCTTATATGTGCAGGAGTGTATAGTGTATAGAGACCTGCTGCTGCTTTGACATCTGGTGGACTTACAGTAACAATTAAGCCTCTTAACTGACTCACATGATTGGATCCTTTTTCATTGGACGTGAAACACTCTCTCGTCTTCCAGCTCTTGCCAGCTTCTTGACTAAATCTTTACATAATGAGATGGCATATGATCCAGTGCACAAGGTGAGGTACTTTGCTCTAAAGCCATTTCCTCCTGGCAGATATTGATGCAGACACTTTACTTCACATTAACCTTAACCTTCATCCTTACATTACAATGTTAATGGTTGGATAAAGTAAAGACATAAATGAGTTATATTATCCCATAAGCAGGGAACTTGTCTTGCATTTACTATACTGTAGAAATTGTGTTTCAAATTATATTGTGCACTTATAGTTGCTGGCAGTATTTGTCACTGTGCTTTTTTTTTTTTTTTACTTTGTGCACAAGAATAACACTTACCTCTTACTTGATTTTAAGCAGTGTGCGTATGGTAACTATGTGGAAAATCTCACCCTTCCCCCAAAGTTCAGCACGCTAACCACTGCAGTCAAGCGACCTTTCTCAAGGTACATCACAGTGCACAGGAATCATTATACTCAGTACCATCTCTAATGGTGTAACTACCACATTTAAAATGTCCTGCTAACAATTAAGCTGTGCAGGAGCGTGTTTGCTGACGCTCTGAGCACTGCACTTAAATTAATCAACACAGACATGACTAAATGGACCACGATACGGCTTCCCAAATAGGGGTACAAACAAATCTACAGAACAAAAGCCCTACAGCTGCTGACCTAATCTGATCTGGCAGATTGGAGAGAAGAAAATGGGAGGCAAAGTGAATAATCACATTACTAATTTTAACATGACACCTAGACAATGTGGGTGAGAACACACACATGAAAATATGATAATTTTCTCAGACTCCATGACAACAACATGTATTAAATGAGTATTGCAAATGTCAACTACCTTTGTACTATTAAAAAAACAAAGTCAGGCATTAAAGTAATACACTACTTCCATTTACACACTTTCACACACTGACATCCACCCACACACACAACCACAAACACCTCCACATTCTCTAATTCATGCAGAGTTGTTCTATAGTTAAGATCCGTCAGTATCTTGTTGACACTAGTAGTTTACAAGGAACCATAACCAGTTGTTTGCTATTTTGCTCTGGATGGTAACAGAGCCACAGTTTACTGGTGGGCCTCTTTGAGGGGGCTCTAGTTTGAACAGCACCACTTTGCTGACCTCTCAGCTAATGATGCACCACTTAATGTCTGGACGTCCGGCACAGTGCATCGTGACCGTGCATAAATGCCCAACTGACTATCTCTTAACGATTACTAATTATCCCAAAGGAAGCAATTAAACTAGAAAAAAAATAGGTGCAAGGGCCTATCTCAACCAAAGTGGGTAATTACCATACTTAATATTTTCCCCAATATCAGATACAGTTGGCAGCACAACCCCAAAGGCAGACTGGAGCATTACTCTCACAATAAAACATCACACTGCCGACACTATCTATTATGTGCTGAGCTATCATTTCCTGGAACAAGCTTGGCCAGACACATTGAAGGCTATAAGGAAATCGGCTGGATTTTCTCCCTATTACCTCCATTAAGAAGCTGTACATTGTGCCTTATTTTAGTAATCCATCTCAGCATCCCCCAATTAGAGTGCAGGCAGCTATGGAAAAAGCTTTGATGAGCTCTGAGAACCCTCTTGGGATAACACACTACACCTCTGAATCTCATGCAATTGTTCTTTTACCTCTTTTCCTTTTCTGAATTAAAGTAATTTTTCTTATTCATTTGACCTATTAAAAGATTTTATGAGATTCCAGCCTGGGGACATTACAGGAGCAGGATGCTTTTCAGTCAAACAGCTGCCCTTTGCAACGTTCAAAGCAAACGTTAAATACACCGGTGCCCATTCACGCATACATTGAACTGAAGTCAAGCTGAATGGTTTGACATGTGAAAAGCAGTGTTCATACTGTGTGGAGCTACTGTATGTTGTTTTCGGTGGGGAAAAAAAAACACTACTCTGCCTGCCAGGTACACAGACGTGATGAAACCATGTTGCTGTACCTGACAAATCAGTCAGGCTGAAAGAGGAAGAAAAAATGAGCCGAGACTTAAAAGGTCACAAATAATGGATGTCAGATTTTGAGAGAGCAGAACATTCCAACTCAAACCTTTTTGTTTTCCACTATTTGCACTTTCATGGCAGGCACTTTTTATCAGATGGCTCTCAAATGCCATCTACGCCACTTCCACCACAGGACATCTACTAGATAGTGGCAACGTATCACAGTTATGTCACCATTTTACAACACTATGAAGAATGCAGCATTTCATTACAGCACACCATGTCTATTCTCTAAATCAAGACAGTGTTGTAGAGGACAGTAAGATGTCTAGATTGCATACCTCGTCATGAAACCTTTAAGTGCAGTGCTGACAATGGATGGAGTTCCACTTAAATTGGTTAAATTGATTATTACCTCCTTAATTATTTGTATTCCTCTGAGGCAGAAAACACAGGCACTTGTACAGACACACACACATACACACAAATACTGTGATACTTTTGAAAGTACTGAGCTGGAATGGAGTTGTCAGATGCTGAATTGCAACTTGTTTCTAGGCAATCAAGCTACACGACCACACACAATCACTTCACACAGCTACAATATCCTCAGGGGTCATCTCTCACCTCTTTCCTCAAGTCCCTTGATGGACAAGGCAATGGAGAAAGCTGCAATGCAACAATTCCCCAGTGTGCACAAACATGTGCACATACGTAGCATCTTTTAATTTAAAACTCTACCCACTTCAGTGAAGCATGTCAGGTGTGAATGTTCTGCAGCTGGATTAACACTAATACATTAATTTTATTTTCAGTGTTTGACTTGTTTGCAGCAGGTGTTCAGAGGATTGCAGAAATCCAGCAGACTGATTCCCTTCATGTGGAAAATGTGTCCTAAAGATACTGATTCCTGTATATTACTGTTACCTGGAGACAAAATGTACAGCATGCACTAATAGGGAAAACCCCTACTGGTTTTGCTGTAACGTTCCTGGGTTTTAAAATGCATAAAACCTGTTTATTGTAAGAAGTTGCTGTTGCTTTCTAAACCTTACTCTGGAGATTCCTTTTTTTACCTGTGGCAAGTAGTTAATGTACCCGCATGAAATATAAAATTCAGTCAAAAAAGACACTTCATCACCCTAAAGAGAACTCAGATCCTGAGAGCAGTCAGCAGCCCTTCAATTTGCTTTAGAACCACACTTCAAGCAAGAATGAACGTCAGCTAAGACTTCGGATGTGTGTACTGGTCCAAATAAAGAACAACATGATTTTTGGTGTCTATTTATTTTTGGAAGTGGCTGCTAATGGAAAAGTGACTGTGAGTGTTGTGTTTCTGGGGAAATTAGTCTGCAAACTAAAATAGGGTTGGGACTGCTGAAACATAACAAGTACTTTTTTTCTGACAAAACAAACCTTACCTAAAACTGTGTTTGTTTCTCACTTAGAACAAACCGTTGTAAATTCCTACTAAAACCTTAAATTCAGTGGGGAAAGTCATATATTGTGTGTGAAAAAAAAAAAAAAAAAATTAAAACTACCATGAGCTTTGTCTGTTAAATGGAGATAGCAGACTGCACTGATACATGTCTTGGCTATGAAGATTCACTTACACTAGCCTACATTTTGATCAGCTGGTGAACATTATTTTGCTCAGGTGTTGAGTGAAATGACACTGTAGATTGCTCTTGTTATTATACTCCTCAACCTGTTGTAAGGATAATTAAAACTGCAAACAACTGCAGTTCTTTCAGTTGGTAAGATTAACTGTGTTCACTTGTGAATGTCTGTGGTGGTGTTAATACACAGTATTCTTGTGCATTAAAACTGACACTCTGATCAATCAACCTGTGTACATGAGCCCTTTTCTGTGTGGAAAGGAGGTTGACACTGACCAGGAGCTCCAAACTGACACGTTTAAAGTTACTTAGGATAACATACTTAATGTAAGAGCATATGTTTAAAGGGAAAATAATGTAAGAGTAAGGGGAATGTCATTGGAATCCATTTTTAGGTGTTGCTGATAGTACAAAACCCCTATGTTACTTGTTTTCCCCATGTTATACGCATATAAAAAACACATCTCACATGGGTATCTTATCCATCTATCTCATCTCATCATAAAAACCTATTACAGGCTGTAAATTCTTACCTACAAAGGGAAAAACAGTAGCAAAATATACTGAACCACACAACAGAACACAAGCAGCTTACACGTCATCTAGCTATGGGATCCAAAAGGCCTACATACAGTCCCCTGACCAAGGTATTTTTAAAGCTGATTCTTTATTATATGGCACAACTTAAAAGCAAAAAAAAAAAAAAAAAAAAAAAAAAAGGATACACACAACCAACCACAAGACCTCTGCACAGCCTTCAAACTTTCATATTACACATTGCCCAACAGGTGACAAATACTATACAATTACTGAGAGTGGAGAATTCAAAACTTGCTCAAAGGCCCAGCAGTCTCTGTCCATGGTGCTGAGTGCCTGTGTGCACAGCACGCAATGGCAACAAGTACATCCGGGTTAATTTCTACGAGCAATATAACCACGTTAAAAACTGCACAGTTACCAAGCATAAAGCCACGGTGGGCCACTTTACCATAATGGAAAAGCCACACGACAGTCAGCAGAGATAAGGAGTGTATTCCCTCACCTACCTGTACTTGAAGACCGCTGTCCTTCATAGTAGCGAAGTACTGAACGACCACGTCGTGTGATTTCCCTCTGGACTTGAGCTCTTCAACCAGCGTCCAACTCTATCCTGTCCACTTCTGACTCCGTCCTCCTTTTCTACGGCATTAGGTGTAGTTTCGTAGTAAACTTGCCACCTTTCACTAAAATCCGCCCTCCATAGCTGCTAGCTAAGCAGCCATACAGAGAGCATGGTAGCTGATGGCATTAGTAAAATTCCAGAGCTTCCAAAGTCTCCGTGTTTAAATAACGCTGCAGATTTCACCATGTAGTTACACTGGTTAGTGACCACACAACAGTAGCGTCCTTTTTAAAATACTTTTCTTTCAGTCATCGCCATTCTCAGTTAGTTTTGCATTTGCGTGCACTTTGCAATCAAGGGACGCCAACTTCACCTGGCGTCCTCCGACTCACGTGATAACGTCATTAGTTATAAAAGTTATTTACGCACACTGCAACCGGGGGAGGGCGCTGTTTGACCAATTTAAACTAACTCAGTGAAAATTTAAGTAACAGGGCGACACCTGGCTTTTCTTGCTTCTTGGAGAGAAGTATGAGTCATTCTACAACTGGGGTTAGGCTACATTTCATTTCATATCGATTAATGATAATTATATTCTTAAATTTTTTAAAATAAAAAAATATCACATTATACCTATCAAAGGAAATCCAGTGTTATCCTTATCCCATGCACCCTATGTTTCATTTAGCTTGAAATTGTCACGTCTTTGCTAAATTGACATTTTTTGTCATGTTTTTTTCAATTTGAGTGGGTCTTTGTCTCAAAATAATGAATAAATACAATGTATTATTTTATTCATTTTTTAAGTTCTGTCAATTATGTTAGTAACAGAATACCCATCTGCAACTAAAATTTTCCTTGTCCTAAAACCACAGGAACTACTGTGTGTTTGTTCTTCGCCTCACTGATAAATCAATTTCAATAAAAGCAAAAAATTTCTCAAGATCTGCTGATGAGTTGAATTTGAAGGTTGATTGCTGACTTTGGAAATAGTTGTTGGGGGAAAAAAATCCTTGCACAAGGTCCTCTTACAGGCAATTCTCCAGCGTTTTTCAAACACTTCTCCTGGCCTTCCACCCTCTCCATCCACCAGAGGCCACAAATCGTGGTTAAAACCCCCCAGAAAATGTTCACTTTGTCCTCAGAATCTTTTGTCATGCTGCTGAATAGCTGAACGCTGAACATACCGGTGTTTTCTTAGTTGTACCAAAAGTTTGGGAGTAAGTAACTGTAGTAGCAACAAAAGAATCACAACTAGCAGTAGAAAAGGCAGCAGTTGTACCAGAGACACTACTACTAGCTATTTTAAAATTATCAATTGCTGCCTTCCAGTGTATCTAAAAATCACACTGAGCAGAGCCAAAACCCATGAAAACTAAAATAAACGATGAAAATGCCACGCTAACCCCTGGAGGTGTCACATTTATGAAAAGTTTTTCTACTGTCCTATAATACAGTTTCTGAGGGAGCGCCCAGGCACACATACACACACACACACAAGAAAAGGCTGTGGGCATGGGTTCAACAGCCACAGTGGAGTGCAAAAAAGTAAGACCAACTTATATAAAGTAATAGCAATTCCCTGTAGTTTAATCTTCCAGTACCTTAACTAAGGCTTTAAAGTCACAGAGAGAGGAACTATTTCCAGAGGTTCAAAGTCCTCAGGTAGGTCATTTCATGGGCCTCCACATTTGTGTGTTAAATCATGCATGAAGAAGAGGGATGCTGTCCTTACATTGCCCCTTACAATTGGGGACCTTAATTAAATGACTCCAGTACATAAAACAGACAAGACTTTTAATGTGAGGAATTAATAAGGGGACTACTTAAGATGTGGTCCTGCTCTGAAAGCTCAGCTTATTTATCTCCAATTAATGAGAATATTTGAATTTAGTGGGTAAAAGATATTATAAGTATGCATACAAAATGGCTGATATACAGCTGATACGCCTGATGTGATCCTGTTGTGTAATTTTTACGGCTCTCATTCTGTAATGTTGCCTGTTATGTTTTACTTGGAGAGTCACAATCAAAAAAAATAAAAAATTCCATCAGATGTTCACACCTTCCTATGAGGCACGCTTGTAACTACAATTCTGTGCTCATTCTCACTTGTTTTTTTTGTTGTTCACTTGGGAGGGGCTAAACATATTGTTACTCTTTTAATAAGTATTTGAAATTAGAAACGTTGAAGCAACATTCAAGAAGAACCTGGATGGTATGGTGGACATCTCTCTGGGTCCTCAGGGGTACACTTTTGTAATTCTGGGTTGATGTGAGGATATGTTTCATGCCAGCCTGTAATTGTTTATTGGGTCCAAGGCATGGTGGTAAACGGTCAATAACCAATTTCAGAGTCATATTGAACACAGCACTCGGATGAATGAAGCCAAAGTTGTTTGTACCCATTGTAAGATTTTTCAGGAGCTAAATTGTATTGGTATTCCTATACCTTTTTTTTTTTTTACAGTGTGCTTTATGGGAGTTGGACAAAACTGCAGATTTTTAACCACAGAATGTTTGTGTGTCTCTGCAATGACAAAGAGTGGAAGCAGGCAGAGGGGGTTGGGGTGGCAGGTGTTAAACCCAGGAAAAGGGCAGCTGTTCTACCAGGTGTAGCTGAATGATGAACATTTTGGGCCCTTATGTAGTTCCTAAACATGCGTTAAAAATTAGGATGTTAATGAATTGTGCTATTAAGGGAGCTAATGACCCAACCTACCATCAGGCGAGATTGTGGTCCTTTAGGCTCTGTTGCATTTTTGCATAAACAGTTTCTCTTCTGATTCTAAAGACTAGAGATATAACATATGGGCTGGGTTTCTCTGCAACCACTTTGAGGGCAAGATGACAGCTACAACAACACTGAAGAAAACTTGTTCTCACAAGAGAAGAAGTCAAGGTACAGTAGCCTGGATATGCCAATTAAGGGAATAAGTGTGGAAAAAAAAGCATTTTTCTGGAGCATTAAGAGCATGGATGCTGGAAAATAGGACAGAGTCGTGTTCTGTTTTGAGCTTTTGTCGCTGCTGGTGTGGGGGTTTGCACAAAAAATAATAGGACCAGCAGTATGCTGCAAGTGTACAACCTTTACCCCCACAGTGTTTATGATCTTGGCTGTAATGAGCAGGGTGATACAACGATTTGTCTCCTAATAGTTGCATCATACATGCAATGGCAAGTTGGAACCTCATGTCAAGTATCTAAAGCAAAGATATAAAAATGAAAAGTAGGGATATACTTAAAGATATCCTCTGTATAAGTGCTGATAGGAATGATGTATTTGCTTTTCCAGACTAATTCAGTGGATCTTTACAACTTAAAAGGGCTGAGGCTGGAGGAATATTACATTTTTTATTGTTGCACTAATTGTAGGTCATTCTGCCACATTGCTAAATTGTAAATGAAAAAAACAATAGTGAATGCAATCAAACCAAATCAAGACTGGTATGCACTGACAGTTACAATCAGCCCTAAATGTGAAAAAAGGAGTGTTATTGCTCTTTTGTCTTGACAAACTGTTGTAGAAGGTCATGAAGAACTCCAGCTGTGCGGCTGATCGCAGATGCTGATATATAATGGTGCTGATTGCATGATGTGCCAAGAGCCAGCTGCAGCACAAAAGAATTAAAGAATACGTCACTTGCTAATCTCTGAATGGCGAACTCCCTTTTGAGGAAGAGAGGTAAATATCTATTAGGCTATGTATTGAAAGTACTTTAAGATTTTGTGTAAATGGCAGTTAACATGCTTCTCTACTCTGTGGCAGCAGACATTTTCCTCTTCATGGTGGAGGCTATTTGAGATTTCCTGGGTAAGGATTAAATTGCTGTTTTCAAGGAGGAAGACTGGAGGGCCCTCAGTGATATGTTCCCAGACAGATTGAATTTTCCCAGTCATGTCAGCTTGATTGATGGGAAGCACATCATCATCTGGGCCTCACCATGATCACAGTTACAGTATAACTACAAAGGTAACTTTCCCATCATGCCCCTGGCTGTTGTGGATGTGGACTTCTGCCTGAGTGTCACTGATGTCAGTACATTCTGTCATGCCCAGGGACATAGGACGGGACAGCTCCCTGAGAACTTGCCTCCACTTTGCCCGTCAATGTCTAAGTGATGCACGTGCGTGTGTCATCCTCACCATCCAGCAGAGGGACAGCCCTGGATCGTTCGGGGTTGGAGCAGGGACTGAGAGGTGCTAACCTGTCCAGGTGCCACCAGGCAGGCACCGGAGGCACGAGAAAAGCTGACCAGGTGGCTCCCATCAGCAGCAGCAGCAGGAGGAGCGTTCCCTTGGCTAGACAGTGACACATCCACC
This sequence comes from Lates japonicus, assembly GCA_033238685.1. Classification (NCBI taxonomy): domain Eukaryota; kingdom Metazoa; phylum Chordata; class Actinopteri; family Centropomidae; genus Lates; species Lates japonicus. The sequence continues at coordinate 241,439 of BRZM01000124.1, read as the reverse complement.
ACAGTTGCTCCAGGCCAGAGCTCTTTCATCCCAGTGCTTCATTGTAAAAGATACATTTTCATATACTTCCATATCATATTGTCTGTGTTTGTTTTACTTTATGGGACCAGATAAACTACTCGGGCATAACGGAAAAATTATTAATTTACCTCTTATCTCTGTGTCTCTCATCCCTCTCTACTCTGAGCTCTCCACTCTTCAGGCCCAGGAGGAGTGTGCACAAAGCTAAGAACCAAGGAAGTCGTTGTGAGATAACACAGTTTCCTAACTCACATCACAATACAAATCATTTTTGATCTTATGGATCTTTTACATAACACTCAGGATACTCAGTGTCTTAACAGGTTAACATTCTTCTCAGTGTTTTATTGTTGTAAATTTAAGTTAACCTGTTCCTGAACCAGAGCGCTCTGGCATCCTGTCAAGAAACAAGAGTTCGGAATGTACTTTTCTTCATTCTTGTCATTCATTAAAATACATTCAAATATTATTCACTGCAGTGTAAATACAAGGGAAAAGGGTGCATTACAAACCCTTGTACAGTGTGAATGATTTATGCATGTATTATCACGCTAAAATTAACCCAAATCACTAATTATGACAGATGTACACGTGAAAGGAAAGATGGCAAACGAACTAAAACTGGAAAACAAATCTTGTGAAGTAACTGTCAAAATATGTCTTCAATAATGAAACAGATCAGCAAAGGTGCAGAATATTCACCCAAATCTGTCCAAGCAGTCACGCTGGCAGGCCTCGAGACAGATGAATCCTGCAAAGACAGAAAACAAAAGGAGAAGAACAAAGACTGTATTTCATGCTGCATTCTCTGGTTTACAAATGTTTTGCTATTAATCATCAAGGTTTTTTGTCAGATTTAATGGATTAATTGTTTTTTTTTTGCATGTTTGTTGTTGTTTTTTTGTTTTGTTTTTGTTTTAAAGTAGTATTGAATGTTTACAGATTAGAAATTCAGAACTGCATAACTATATTTCCTCCAAATATAAATCCATGTAGAAAGGATTATGGGGCCACCCTCCACACTTGACCGGGCCATTTTAATATTTCAGTAGGCTTCATTGTAATTCTAAGAAATTTTCAGATGTTTATCATTTGCTTAAAGCTGCTCTAAACAATATTTTCACATTAACAATGGATCAAATAACTGTGTGTAATTTGAAAGGAGGTCAGCTGTAGTGATGAATGCAGAGGGGATTATCACCTCACTCAGTCACTCACTCAGTTCTCTTCAACTCTATGCAGCTTTTTAGCGTCCTTTAACTCAGTGTTTTGGTTTAATAGCCCTCAACTTTACTGCTCTGATTCGCTCTCACCACCCTCATCAGTGCCTATTTTAATCTGAAGCAGGCAGCTGTTTTCAATGAAAAAGCTCCAAACCAACTACCCACAGCACCAAAAACAGACAGACAAATATCACATGTTTCTCTTGGGAGTTAGTGGAGAGCAAAACAGAACTTAAAAGCGAATAATGGACTGACATTTACCAAGTGGCCTGAAACATGGCTCTGAATAAATGCTAATGTTGCTTTCTCTCTGTACAGAGTGTTACAGAGCCACTATTGCTAAGGTGTCATGCCATATCAAAATCTATCATTGTTGAATTGTTTGTACTACCACTCCCCTGAGTGGCCAAAAAAAAAATTCTTTAAAAACATTTGTTAAAAAAAAATGTATACGTTTAAAACTCTATGTCATGCAGTTGCTGGTAAATTTATGGCTGAACTGTATATTCCAAAGTAATACTGCCTCACTGAAAAGAAATTGATGAGCACTATGAAATCACTTGCCTTCAATGATGTCCCCCAATCTAACCACCAACCAGGAAGCTGATATTTTTCCTCTAAAATACAAGTCTTTCCCCACTGCAGATTCAAGGAGGTTGAAGTTGTTCTCAATGCAAAGGTTGGCTCCCCTCCTGCATTGGCACATTATTCATTTTCTCTACATATTAAATTCTTGTCTGGGGTGTACTGGACTGGCACTCTATGTCCCACAGCACTGGGCAGCAGACTGTGAAACACACTGAACATGTTGCCCATACATTAATACTTTTGCTTTATGATTTATGATTTTATTTGGTTCCCAAATTCGCTGATGCAGAACATCAGCTGCTCTTCCTGGGGTTCACAGCTTGTTTATGACGTATAGACTCAAACCTTTGCCTTAACAAGGAGAAACACCATGTGACAACATTCATGAACAGGAATAAAACCTTGGGGTTTCTGCCAGTGGGGTTTCAAGGCTAACTCTCTTATAAGGTTCTTGAAATGCATGCAGCTTTTTTTCTTTTCCCACCTCTCTTCTTGTCCACCCCCCTACAAACATTTACTTCCTTTTCCATTTACCAGAGTGAGTGGTTACATACTAAGGCCATCAACAAAATTCTCTTTCTCCTTTATTCAGTGTTTTCTTCTTTCCAAAGGACAACTGGCAAGGCTACTTACAGAAAACATGTAAAGGAACACATGGGATAGAAGGATCACAGGGCATTACTAACAAGCAATCTCTCTACAGCGGTACACATTAGGGGCTGTACATTTGCAATGGTCCGAGGTCACGGAGGTTTCTGCACTGGGAAAGTGGCATTTTCTCCTGGCACAGTTTTGTTTTGCCGACCTGCTGTGAACTTGACCGAACCTTAATGAGAGAAGAAGTGAGGTAGCGAATGTGTTATTTGCAATCAAGCAGTGCACCGCGGTTTTGGACACAAGGATAAGTGGAATTTAAGTTTGTACCACCCTCCTGCTCAGACAGGTACACTGCGCATGACGCATGTAAAAGTTGTTATTCAAAATCTTACCAGTGTTGTTTTTTTGTTTTTTTCACAGACAGTAAGTGGGCCTATTTGACTTCCCCTTATTATAGATAATATATCACATTTATATACCATAGCTGTTGAATGAATGCTTGTCATCTGACTCAGACCTGTCATATAAGAGGAGGAAACCCACTAGTTCATGAAAAATAGAGCCCCCCGTGTCTGGACAAGAATAATCATTTATTTCCTTCTTCTCTTCCTCCCTCTGGCTAAAAATCAATGGTTGGGTCAATATTTCCCAAGCCCATCCCTAAGATACATGCCTGTTTCCCAGCCCCTCCTAACCACCAGCTCTGGGTTAGTTTTGGAAGAAGGAGATCAAATCTTCAAGTCAAACTGACATATGGAATGGCATCCCTCCTCTCTCCTAATAGCCCCAACTCCCTATGTAATTACCTAGGTGTGATTGACAGGGCAGAGTTATTCCTCCAACCTCAAACTTTTCCTCATTGACTGCATGGGTTCACTCGAATTTCAAATTAAAAGGGAGTTCAGAACAGGTATGGAGCTCCAGCTGTCCACCTATATGGCTGTTAAATGTGGTATTTATCTTTTTTTATCCTATCCTTTTTTAATACACAATATACTTTACTGAGTTCTTATGGATCATTTAGCACAACCCATAGACACGTATACACAAATAAAATAATATAATAAAAAATAAGGGCTATACTGAAGCTTAAGATGGACAGGTTTAAGGTTTAGATATATATTTTAATGTTACAATGGCTGAATTACAGGAAAGGTTGTGGGGCCTCCAAAATCAATTCAATGCCAATGTGCCCATCGTCGGTCTCAGTGGACTCCCCTGGTCTGCCCGTTGCCCACCCTGTGAAAATGTTTGGATGTGTTCTGGCAGGAATTCTAAGCAAGTGAAACTGTAGGTGTTCATGCTGAAAGTTAACTTTCTGCTTCTGTTGTAACACATATTTCTATCTCTGATGGCATTCAACTTTGAAAATGAAAGTATGAGATGCACTTTATTTCCACAGCAATGTATAACACAAAGGTTTAATTTCAGCAAAGACAGGCATTTACCTTCATGGATCACACTATGTCATGCTAAACTGCACCGAAACATAATATAGGACACCTAAATTCATCACTCCTGCCCACAGATTTCATAAGAATTCATACTCCTTATAGTGCTACATCTGAATATGGTAATTGAGGAAAGAGATGATGGAGAGACGTTGGAGGCCACTTTTCTCTCCTTTTTCATTAGGAGTGTAATTAATGCCAGTGCAGATGGATCTGATTAAATGATGTTATAGCACTGGATTTCAGGAGCAGAATGTACAGCCTGTTTTATGGGAAAAGCTGACATGAATATTTCCTCTTGAAATGCATGAGTGCATGCTGTAAAATGGGATATTCATTTGAGCATGTATTATGTTATGGTTTTAATGTGGAATTAACCATTTTGTAAAAGCCAGTGACTTACTGTGGGCTGGTGGTGATCCAAAAATCAATTATAAAATAAATATTAGGTTTTTTGCAAGTCATTTTACTATTTACAAATGACATTTTCACATGTGACACAACATGGTAAAAGCCAGAAATCAACCAAAGACCTTGCATCCCTGCAAGTACTGTTAATTCTTCTGCTTAATTAATTAATAAAGGTTGAGGGTTTTTGCCATTGCTCCAACTAAATCCAACAAATATTAATTTTAACACACATTAAAAGGCAGAATGTTTTACTTAATAGCAAACTGATTTAAATCTCCACTAGTTTGTGTGAGAAAACAAAACAAATGCTACAATTTAAATTATTTTCCACAGTTTCAGTTTGACATCTGCAGCACACTCTCTGGCTTAAAAAATTAAAGCCTCCATTTTGGTCTCTGTGCAACACACATCTATTATTTGACAAACTAATGACACAAGGACATTCACCTATTTAAATGGTTTAACACACTGCCTTTATTTATTTATGCTTGTGTATCTATTCCTTAATTTGTTCTCTCTGGAACTGAAATGAAAATTTCAGACTGACTGATGTCTTTCAGAATCTTTTTTGTAATAGCTTGGGAATGTATAAGGTTAGCTCATGAAGCTAACTCTCTAAAATGTTGACTGTACTAGAGTTTTCCATCATAAGTAAGAAAAAAAATGTTTTAAATTTTGTGCAGAACATTTCCAACATTCATTAATTAGTAGCTACTCTGCTGTGACCATGTGCACAAAACATTCTGTTTACCCATTCAGGACAATCATGTTGTCAGGCAGCTTTCAGACAAGACTTGCAAACTAATCTTGACCTTCTATCTTGACCAGTGTTGTTTTTTTTTTCTCTTTCAATATTGTTTCCATGGCAACGGCCATTTCATATTTCCAAACCCAGAGGACTTGCAGTTGGTTTGCATGAGCTAATTGGCTTCAAAAACCAACAGGTCTAAAAAGCAGTCATGCTGTGAGCAGCGTGATGTGATGTGAGAGTCACATGGCAGATGACATTTTCTCTCACTGTCTCTTGTTTATACTGCTGCCATTACTGACCACACCGTACAAACATATAACCCCAGTAAAGACGGAGTCATGTGAGCGTGGGAGGAGGGAAGGAGCAAATATAAAAACACTGTTGCTTTTGCAGCAGGCAAACATCTTTTATGTCATTTTTCTGGTGGTAAAAAACTGACACATAAATATGATGGCAGAAAAACATATCGTCTGTGGCTAATGTTCAATGTGTAATTACCCTACTGCGTTTAAAGTGCTTTAACGGGCATGTACGTGGTTGTGTGATTGATCGTCTCTTTTCTAAGAATCAGAAAAACAGTGAAAGTTAATGAACTCCACTTATTCCCACTGTGATTGCGTTCACCTTGATTGTCTCACAAACAAAGTCACAACTCTGGAAGAGGATTTTAATTCCCCTTTATCACACTGCCAGCCAGCATTTACTCCCCTTTGATACAACGCATACAGAGTATAAAAAGTTTTTTGCATTTTATAATTGACTGAGACATTATTGTCATGATTGTTCTTTCAGGTGGCAGTGCTGGAAAAAAAAAAGGCAATTCACACACATACACACACACTCACAAAAAAAACCCAAACTTGACAGTGTAGTTTAAAACATATGGCGTTACACTGAATTACATACATAACCCTGATGATCTGATCTGCCCTGAGGTGAGCTGGTAGCATTTCTGTCAAATTGGCCTGACATCGCAACCATTTGTTTTTATGGAGTGAGGAGCGACCCAAATTAAATGAAGGGCAGTTCCTCTTTTGCAAGCCAGTGCACAATGTTCATTTAGATTTTTACAGTGCTATAAGAACACTATCAATAATCCTTGTCATCTGCCTGCCTGCAAGCAGCGGGGATGGCACCGGCGCTGCTCGGCTGAGTTTTGTTGAATTTGCATCTCCACATGTGGGCTGTCTGTTTGACATGCTATTCTTAGAAATGCTGTCCTGCTTTTTTCTTTAAAGAAAAAGGTGTGTGTGTGTGTGTGTTTGTGACATGGTGGTGGGTGGGTGGGGGGGGTTGCGTGTTATGCAGGGAGTCTCCTTCGCCAATGTTTCACCTGCTGCCTGACAGATCATACAGAACATCATTGCTTGGTCTGAGGAGGAAATGGGGGGAAAAGCCATTGCAGGTTAAACTGTTTTGAGAAGGCTAACTGGTCAGATGATGCTTGAATGCTCTGGTAACCACAGTGATATTGGATGTCCCCTCCTAAACAAAGTCTTATTTTTTCATTGGATGGAGTATTGACGTGTTGACATTCTCACAACTGAAAAATATGTTTTTCCTTGTGGTGTCACCAGCTGACCCAAGACTTCTCCGGCACCTGCTTGAGCTAAACAGTAGTTTTCCTAAGTGATTCTATTTATTGCAGTAATAGTTATGAATGAAAGTAATTGTTGATTGAAATTGGCGCTTCACCAATTCACAAGTTTCTCCAGTTTCCTGTCAAGATGTGACCCCTGTCATCACTCTTTTTTAAGTAACAACAATCTTTATTCGAATACTTTCAGTGTTGAAACATTTGGCTCAGTGAGTCAAAAACCTGCCATCGCCTGTGCTGCTCCTGAGTAAGTCAGATCCACTATAGCTGCCAAGTGACTCACCACCCTTACTGCTCAAGATGTCAGAGAAACAGGGCTAATGATCCACAGCCCACAGCAAAGCGAGTGGACGCATGCCTGGACATGTGGACGTGTGGGTATGAAGATCTCCACCCCGCCTCCTGGTAAAGAGGCTATTCCCTCTCTTTGCTTTCTGTCCTTTGGCTGCAATGGAGTGTTGCCAGAAATGTCACAACACCAGCAAACTTTATTTAAATCCAGTGTGTCTGTGTGTGAAGAGATATGTTATCGCTGTACAGAAAGTGTGTGAGCTCACTTGGCAAAAAACTCATTATAACTAGTGGAGTGAAAAGAGAACAGTCATCATCTTGTCATCATGTATATGGCAAATATAAATAATAAAGTGGCGATTCATGGTGAGTGGGGATCCAGAGGAGAATTCCATGGGATGCTCTCAGGAAGAGCTGGATGGGAGATTCATGGATGGATGGATGGGTGAATGAATAGATGAATGGATGGATGGGTGGCAGTTTTACTACAGTGAGTTTGGCTGAATTAGTGAAAGTAAAAATAGATTACTCCTGTGAAGTTGCTAGTTGACTACGCAAATCAAAAAAAAAAAGTTCATTTGAGTACTACAAAATTGCTAGAATGGTAAACTAGAACTACAGGCATTTTCCCTTATGATGCCTAGACCTCTTCTCAGTGTGGGTGTGCACTGACATCTCACTCTCTCTTCTGTTGGATCTGTTATACCTGCTTAAGTGGGATAACTTACACTGTCGTCATTCTTACTAGGACGTTGACTACAGTGACATCACCTTATTTCCATCATAGCTCCACCCATCACACACCTGACTGGAGCTCTCAACAATTAGTAATTGAAAACACCTGTGTGGGTGCACAGCAGAGCCTTTGATGTGGATAAATCACATGACAAATCTGGATTCAGTGGGCTCACTCATACTTAAAACAAAATACAGTGACTAATTATGCCACTGTTTACTTACTGTACTTACAATTAAAGATAAATGGACTACGTGCATATATGGCACAAAACTTAACATGCTCGATGCAGTTTCTGATTTTCATTGTGTACCTGAAGCACTGGGGTTCAGTCAAGTTTAATCTAATATGATTGGCCAGTGCTTTACTTAAATGATATTACTGGTCTTTGATTTGTTAAGGGTTTTCACAAGGTAAAATCGACATATAGATTATGGTTTCAACCAGTAGCTTCCTAACTGAAAATGGCACATAGTTAAGAGAGCATTAACCAGGCTCTATAAGCAGTCTGCAATCTTTGGCTTTGAGTTCGTCTTTGAGATCACACGAAGTGCTCTGGATAATAGTTTTAAACCCCCTCAGAGACCAAGGTAAATCAACCTTGTAATGTGAAAGGAAAGTACGAAAATCCAGAATCAAATGGAGGGCAGAGTCATTTTGACCCCGGGGCTCCCGGGGGCACTCGCTGCTGCTTTCTCTGTCACCACATCTGCGGGGGGTGAACCAGCGCACGTGGCGGTGGTGATTACAGCAAGAGACGAACAGAGGTCATATGAAGGTTCTCTGATGAATCATTGATGGAAAGACAAGGCGGGCTGATACTAATTCAAAAAGAAGCTGAACTTCACGTGAACTGGGCAAATTCCATTACACTTGCAGGGAGACTTTTGACGAGCGATAGGTGACAAGAGGATTTTCACTCCGGGCATGCTGCTGATGTGGTGTGACACAGACCGTGTTGATGTAGACAGTGCTCTGCTGATTTTTTAATACATTTTTCTTGACAAAGATATAACAAAATGCAAAGAGACTGTGTCTGTCACAGGTTGGTCTCATTGGACCAGGGAAAAAAACATAAAGGGACACATTCCCTGCAGGCTCATCTTGATCTGCTTTCTCAGTTTGTTAACCAGTCGGGTTTGACACCATCTTTACATTTTGACAATTGCATTGTCTGAAACTCGATGGAAAATTGAAAATGAACATTGTGTTCTACGTCTGAGCAGCTCTACGTGCATCCTGTGCTTAGTGAAGCATCTGTCTGTCACATTCAAACTGAGTAGAGGAGACAGAAATACCATACAGGCCATAATAAGTCATTGGCCTTGCCAAGAAAGACTGAATGTATGACAAAGGTTGTGTTTCTGCAGTTCTCTCTAAACTACTGTATCTACCTTATTTAACTAACTACATTTTTAGGAATAGAAAGGTTGTATCCACCTTCACAAAGGCCTAGAGAGAGTATTGGCTCTAGCATAATGACTAAAAGAGTGAAAAACTATTGAGAAAATGGAGGCACCCAAGAGGACAAGCAGGTCACTTCAGCAGGAGGTGTGTGTGTGTATACCTATTACAAGCTTCACTGTTTCCCCACAGCAGGTAACGTATACCTGCTATTTAACCGGAATACTGGAGGACACAGGGTGTTTAAAGTGCAGCCCTTTCTGCCGTCAGTGTTTAATGGCTCTTTGAAAATAGAAACACATGGACGGCAGCTATGATTTCCAGTGTTTAAAAATGCCATTTTCATGTTCTCCCACTTGGCTGACCCTGCTTAGGTGACTCATCCCCGCCTAAAGAGCCATTTCCTGTCATTAATCTTGGAGAAAAGGTGATTACAAGGAGACGCAGCATATGAAGATTATGTCCTCCTGTATCCCAAATGCCACAGAGTAATAAGAAGTAATGATGATCATTCATTCCTCTGATTCCTCTTTTGCAAGGAAAAAAAAAAAAAAAAGCAGCTAACACATTAATGAAGCACCAAGAGGCAGTAAAAATGTCTCAGCCGCTCTTGATTGGCCTTTCTGTTCTAGATATCCTGACACTCTGTGGATGTTAAATTTACTCAGAATAAACGTGATGACGTGATGATGATGATCAAAGAAATTAGACATTTTTCATGCATCATCTTATGTTACAGCTGGTTAAGAATATCTGTGAACATTATCAGGGTGGCATGGTGATGCAGTGGTTAGCACTGTTGCCTCACAGCAAGAAGGTACCGAGTTCAAACTCCGGTTTGTTTCCAGAGCCAAGTTTGCATGTTCTCCCTGTGCGTGCGTGGGTTCTCTCCGGGTACTCCGACTTCTTCCCACGGTCTAAGGACTCACATCCTGTGAGTTTTGTACAATAAGGAAATCATACTAAAACTTAATTGTCTCACATATCAGAGACCTAGTGAAGACTTCAGTGCACACGGTTTGATAAAAAAGGAAACATGATATGGAATCGTTCACTGCGTAGTTGAGAAGATCAACCTGGCAGCGAGCAATTATGGAATGAAAGAAATAGCAGTGGCAGCATGAAGTGAAATGAAGAAAAAAAAAACTATTCATGGTGTTATTTTTGATGCTGTGTTAAAAATACTTCAGACAGTACTTCTTGCCTTTATATTACGGCTGTGTTCACGCAGACACTATATAATGCAGCAGCTTCTCCTGTCACAATTTGAGATTTTGAGACCATATGGTGGGACTTAAACTGTCAGAAATCATTTGCATAGTAATATTTGCTCAAGTGCGCAACAGGTAGTGTATGTGGTATACCCTCAACCCTGCTTATACTGTACTTACAGTGGTTAAAGGATGCTGGATCTAAGCCCAGACAACTATGATGGTGAGTTTATTATGTTCCCTCTTTAAACTGAAAAATACGAGCAAAAAATTCATCACACTAACCACAGCAAACTGAGGAGTCCCTCTCACTTGGCAGTGTTTTCTATCTCTGGATATATGAATTGAGATTTAACTTCTCCCAGATATTTATGACATTAGAAAGTGAAACCTCCCCAGTAAGTGATCATGTCATCATCATAAATAAATCATGCATTGGTGTGTTGCCACTAAAAAGCAAAGAGAACTGACAGTCAGATGCATTATAAAAAAGGAACTGCAACAGTGTTACAGTGTGATTGCACATGATGGAACATGACAGACATGGAAAGATTGCACATGTTTAAAACATTTTTTTTCCATCTCCTGAGGGAGTTTCTGAGGTAAAAGGACAGTGATGGATGTTTGTAATATAATGAAAACTGACTATTACTGGGTACTGGATGTCTTTATTTTGTCATGTACAAATCCATGTGGGATGTAATTCTATAAAACTGCTGAAAGATGCTGACAACGCAGATAAATTACAGGCAGGTACATCAAAACACTGCTCCCTTAAGTACAATTTAAATATATTCACTTTAAATATTTAATAAGCAACAGTGTATCTTAAGAAACAATTAAGAAAAAAGGAAATATCTGGGTTTATTCACCAAAACTTTAAAGGTTTAAAAGCATCTTGAAAGACCTTCAAGTGTTTGCTGCAATTCATTATATTCTTTCAGCAGTGTAAGATTAGCCTTTCATAATAGTTTCTAATTTGAGTACTTCTTCGTCTTTTTGGTGATGAAGCCTATTTGTTCTTTGCAAGTCAGGGGTCTTAATTATTTAAATTGTACTTTTCAAATAATTTGTCCCAAGGAATTAACTTATCTGTGACTTAAAACTTCAAAGGCCATAAATCCAGCACAACAGTTATCTAATTAACGATTCAGGTTCAAATGTCTCAGGGGAGAGACCCAACACTCGCCTCGACAGTGAAGGAATTATCATTGTTATTTTCTACTTTCAGAATCAATCTGGTTCCAAGCAATTGGATTGCACATTTAAGGTATAGTGTGTCGCCTAACTGCCAACTGTAAATTAGGGTGGTGAAGAAAAACCGCTCTATTTTCTAATGGGAATTTTTCACAGTGCCTGGAATAAGAGGATCTATTTCTCAGGGGACTGATTTTTCACTTTGAATTACTCCTCTGGTCCATTCATCTCCCGACCAATAAAGTCTAAGATCCTGCCGACGCCTTGTCATTTTGGAGATTTGGTGTCAGCCCTGATGAATTACATTTCATCTCTCTGTTAACATGTTTCTAATACCCGCAGCAGACTGAAGCTGAAGGGCCCAAGGAAGACCAGGAGTCCAGGAGAATTAAAAGGAAATAATAAGGGAAAAAGTGAAGTATATTCAAACCTGCAGGAAGACGAGAGGTAGCACTGACTAATATATCTGTTTGATTGTTTTTACTCCAGGGCAGAACTCATATTAGAATATTTCAGATAGGGTTATTCCTCTTTGTAGAATAAATCAATCTTGGGTGTTTTGCAGCAAATGGAAGTCATTTGCTGACATAAGCTAGTGCAAACTGCATTGAACGTGTTGTTGATTTGTGACTGTAGTATGAAATCAGTCATAATGAAAGTCCACTGTAAAACCATGGGACATTTTCTAGATAACTAGGTTAGGTCATCATCTACAGAATACAATAGCCGGGAGCAGTCTGGTATAGAAAAGTGCATCCATAAACGTCGGCAATATTTCATACAGTAAATAAAAATGTATTTGTTGTTTCAGGAGTAGCATACCTCTGTGGAAATGTTGGCCGTCTTCCTCCGTGGTCAGTTTCTATCTGCTCTGTTACACCTCTCTTACCCAGTGGAGCAGCAGCAACCCATCAGCACCAGCCCCCCCCCTCTCCAAAGCTATCAGACTTTCCTCGTAGAGGAACAGCATTACCGACTTCTGTGTTTGTTTTTTGTTTTGCCAGAAATGTTGGTTTCAGCAAGTGAAGTCGACCGAATAGACCTGGAGGGAAAAAGACAGCACCTCGGACATCGAGTTAAAAAAAATAAAAATGAAAAAAAAAAAAAAGTCCAGAAAGTTCTGGGTTTGAGTTTTACTTTGTGGGGGCAGGAGAGAGGATTGCTGTTGGCCTTCTGAGAGTTGTAGCAATGTAGTGCCTAAGAATTTTATTTAATTGAGCTGCTTTCTCTGTGGTATATGCTGTTTGGACTTCCTTTAGCGTTGGATCGTTACATATTACATACCTAGTGCTGTACAAAAGATTTTAAAAAATCAATGTGACACATACTCATACCCGCCAAAGCTTTAATTAACTTGTGTGAGTATAAGGAGCAATTTAGCTTTCTGTGAGTTATTGTTACACTGTTTTCCCCACAATATCTGTCTGTACCTAACATAGTCAAGTTAAGAATGAGACTAAAGGCATAGGAGAGACAAACAGAGACTGATTGCTCATGGATTTCCAAAGCAAAGTTATAGTCACAGATGTAGCAGTATATGTTTTAGTTTTAGTGTACAAGACAAACTATACCCTCTTACTGTATGTTTCTCTCCTCAACATTAAGCTTCTCCAGTTGTTTTTCCCTACTCCCACCTGGACTGGCCACTCCATGTGAATTAGCGCTGCACTGCTCAACCAAAGCGTCTGTATAAAAGCCCCCGCTAAATATGAAAGATGAGGCAAACTGAAGGAGAGATATAATAATGGAGAGAGGTTAATATGTCATGTTTTTTTCTGCCAGGGGGATTGTAGGAAACCAGTTTGGTGCGTCTGAAATTTATCGGTCTGTACTCGTGCACACCGTCTGTCTTTTGCCTCTTTCGCTCTTTTATCCTGTGACTAGACCTCAAAACAGCTACAGTTTTGATGTTTGGGTTGTCAATAAAAAAAGTCAGAGTCAACAGTTTTGTACAGTAAAGGCTTGTATCCCTCAGGGTTGTGTGTGCTCGCTGCTGCTGTGCCGGTTTTGTTTATTTCTCTCTCTCAAGTTCTCTCGTGCAGTCCCCGGAGATATCAACATTAAATTGCTTTTTGGTTCAGAAGCTACTCAGATGCATTAGAACTTGTAATGGACTTTGCCTTGGTGAAGGCGTATTGATTGTGCCTACTGGGTACAGCTGCTTCACACCTTTGAATAATTCATGTCTCTATTACAATTATTGTCCTAATTGTAACAATGTTTAGATGACAAACTGCAAGGAAGGGAAAAAAAAGAACTTAGTTTGTCTCTCTCTGCCTGCCCTATATTATTTGAAAATGTGAACAGTAATGTGATCATTTTTCATACAACATTATAATCGTATCCATTATGAAGATGATAACTTGTGTTGCCTGAAAGGCAAACAAAGTTTTAGACGGATCACGCCTCTTAGTTTTAATTAAAAATCACAGACAGCTTAATTGCAGTGCAGTTGTGCTCTGCTGGCCCGTGATTGCTTCAGAAACTGAAAACGAGATTGTAAGAGGGACCGCTGCAGATATTGCTCTGCAGTTCTTGCCCTGTGCACTCCCCTCCCAAGCACTCCCCAACCCCCCTCCCCTCCACAATCAAGCCCGGACTTTGCAAACTTTCTTCTACAAGTTTCTTATCACGGTGTAATGAAGTCTCCCTGGAGAAGGATTCTTTAAATTGTACTTTGATAGGCGAAAAACTACTGGGACAAAATGTCACTCCGACTCATTCTGTATGCACCTGAAAGTCAAGTGAGGCACTTAAGGTTCTTCTGCTCTTTGAGACTATTTTGTCATATTTGCATCGCATGAAGTAAGCCACTTTTGAAATGTACCTCAGCAGAATTATGTATTTCTGGATTGATAATGCTGATCTGTAATTCACTGCGAGCTCTTAACAATATGTAAGATGCCATACATATTTATGGAAATCTCAGCCCCTGGCTTGCATTTAGCTGATTGTGCACTTCCGCATGCAGTCTGGTTCGGTCATAATCCATCATTATGTCTTGAAGTAGGGGCTACCCCAACCCCTCACCCTCCCCCACACACACCCTATTCTGTATTGAATTATCAGTGGGCTTTATTGAAACATTAAAAGTTGCGGAGTCATTGATGGCGTGAGCCTATCAGTGAAACTTCCCTGAATAGGTTTAAATGTTGCTGTTGCATTGAGCAATTTGTGACTGTGTCTTTCGCTGTGTTTGATACTCAGTACACACGTACAAATCCAGATGAACAGTTTGACTATTAATATCAATTTTATCCACACAAGTTCTCTTCTTTCTTTGTCAATGAAGAGAGAGTGTTGCTGTTCTTCCTTTCTTGCATCATTCTCTTAACTTCCTCACATCTCTTCCCCAACACCACCACATTTGTTCCAATTTGTTCTTCTATTTTAGAGGCTTTTATCTGTGTGCTGTTGTCCTTCTGCCACCCTCTCAGCATGGAGTCTTATTTGTCCCCAAAGGATTTGATTCTCAACAGTGATGCTGTAATGCAGTGGGTTAAAAGCCTCCTGTAATCACAAGTCTTTTTTTTTTTTTTTTTTTTTGCAGTTTTCCAAAAAATAACATATAAATAAAAAATCAAAGGATTGAGTGATGTGAAGTGATGACTGACAAATGTTAACACAAGTAAAATAACATTTGTACATCAGAAGCTGTCAGTAATTTCACAGTCGAGCCTTAAATGGGGCTGTTATTTGATAAAGCTGAGGGAAAAGAAAAAAACATTAGACAAAGAATTATCTGATTGCTTGGTGCATGCACATTTCAAAGAAAAAAATGGCTGTTTTTGAGAGACTCCAGCTCCCTCAACTCGAGTCAAGATTATAAGGAAGTATTGATTTCCCTATAATAACACCACCTCTGCTCAGCCTAATGTTCCCTCAGCACAGTTTAAGACAAAATGTTGCCTCGGTCCTAGTTTCCTTAAACTCCTCAGTCAGCAACACTTGGCCTGCCAGAGACATTCCAACTCTAATGTTATAATTTGAAATTAATGCATTCGCAGATTTGTTTAAAAAGTGTGAAAAATTATCAGCATGTTCATCATAACTTTACTAGATTTTGACAGTGTAATGAAATTGATGCCGTTTGTCTCAGCTCATTTGTTTCACTTACTGTAGAACTGTGGTGAATGTGTTTACAGTGCGCTTGTCACATCTTTTTTTTTCTTTTTTTCCTACATATGGAGACAGGGTTGTGTACACACGCACAGTTCAGGATGTTGAGATGTGTCCTAGTTATATTAATACTCATTTAAATGTATCTGTGTAGTTATTGAAACCCTCAGCTCACTGTTGATGTTTTGAAACTCAACTGCGAACTGTATTAAATATACATAAAACCAGGTATTGTTAATTAACATCTGACATCATTCCCAAAATGTTATCACAGTCCCTTTATTGATTTGGAGCATCGCTGATCTTTAAACACAACATCAAACGACTCAGCAATTATGCAGTGCTGTGTGTATCTGAAAATGGCCTTACATCTAATTAAATGCATGTCAGACAACTCAAGTCAATTTTGCCCCCTAGCACGTTAGTGCTGTGATATCTGACATGTCTGGTTATCTCTCCTCAGGGTTAGCGCAGATGTTGAACTGTAAAACTGAGCCCAGGGCAGCTGCAAAATGCAAAGTGACTAAATCAGTTTTGGGTCAGCTGTTAGTCTTTGGTTAAAATGTTGCTAAAAATGAGCAAAAACTTAAGCCTTGTTCCATCTGCTGTTAATAAATTCCCTGTTAATGAATTTGTATAAACATGAGGCAAACAAGATGATTTAGAGTGCCTGCATAACAAGGTCAAATCACTCACCAGCTGAGTGCTGAGTGTCTTATGCAACAATATACGGGACAAGGTTATCAAACATTATAAGTGGAAACAACTTACTTCAACTCTTTATGTACAGTAATTCTACTTATTTGTCCCATTTGCCAGAATGAAAAGCCCGAATGGTGCAAAACTTTACACACGCCAACAACCACGGGATGTTTAAAAAATAATGACAGTAACCTGATTTCTTAAAGTAGAAAGTGCAAGCACAGTACGGTAAAGTCGGTGTGTCGGAAGCTTTGAATTGTCATTGTGAGGATTAATAAAGAATGAGCTCCTTTAATGTTTCGCCTGAGTGAGCTCATAAAAGCCGACATGTAGTGAAGGAAGAGATGGAATACAAATAATCCCGGGCCCAATAAATGTCACTACTTTCCCTTTGTGTTTGCAAAGCATGCAGGAAATGGGAGACTTGGGTGTCCACGATAGGGAGACAGGAGAAAGAGGCAGGGAAAACTAATTTTGCACAAGCTTGGCAAAAGGGCATTGCAAAATGCTCTCAATTTGTCATACACAATTGGCTGCGTGCTTTCAGAAGGCAGAGGAAAAAGGTTGTGTTTTCATGTAAGGTCTGTGCTTTATCTGATTCCACCTCATCACTGAAGACTCAGAGAGAATCTGATTGCAGAATTGCCAGAATGAGCTTTTGTGAATGTGCAAAAACTCTTGCTCCATCCGCAGTACATTTTGCCTGTGTGTGTGCCTTTTTTTTTTTTTTTTTGCTCAGCTCCACCTTCACAAGCAACTTATTCACATATTCTGTTTCACTTCACCGAACACTTTGCTGAATCAATTCATTCTTGCGGTAGTTCTGCAACTGTCTTGTGTCCATGCTGAATGAGATTCTAATTGAGAAACATATTTAGTTTTTTACAAGGACATCTTTAATTGACGGAGGAGGAGCAGCACCATATGAAAGAGTTGTCAGGCTGGCAGCCCTTTCACAAAAGGCTAGTCAGTGTGGTGAATACAACCTGCAACTCTCTGCTATGTAAAATTGGTTTGTGGAGCAGTTCTGTAGGCAGTGAGGTGGTTGTTGGTCAGATTAAGTTCAGTGTTCAATGGTTAAACTTTACTCATGCTTCACTGACTCCCTTCACAGTTTTGCAAAGCTGAGAATGTAATGTGAGCAGGACTGCGTGGCCCTGACCTTTGCAAGCAGCCCAGAGAGAACCTCAGTCATCAGTTTCATTTGTCAGTCCTGGGTTTGCTGAGTGTTGTTGAGAAAGGGGAAAATATATGTATCTGTACTCTATGTAGGAGGTGTTTTCTTTGTGTAAGATTACTGTTGCTCAGCTTTTAAACCACGCTACTGACTTGGCACTGGCTGTGGCAATGTTGGTCAGCCTCTTGGTCAGTTGGTCAGTCCGTACATCAATTTGGTCCAGACTGAAATATCTCAGCAACAATGGATTACCAAGAAATGTCATGGTCTCCAGAGGATGGAGCCTGCTAACCTTGGTGATCTTCTGACTTTACCTTTAACACCACCTGGAGGCTGATATTTTTAGTTTTTCGTGAAATTTCTTGACATCTATTGGATGAATCTTTGTGAAATTCACTCTAGATATCCCTGGTGCCCACATGATGAATCCTGATCATTTTTGAGTGATTTTAGTGATCTCTCCACATAAGTTCTCTCTCTCACCAACAACAGTTCACAGTGAAATATCTCAATATCCGATGAATGGATCGACACAAATTGTGTACAGACACTTGAGTTGATGAATTCTAATGACTTTGCTGATCTCCCAACTCTTCCACTTTACCATGAGGTTCACATTTGTGATTTTGAGGGAAATGTCTCGGGAACTGGATTTCCATGAATTTCGGTGCAGACATTCTAACCACCGCACACTTGGAGTCACTTTGATGATTATTTTATTCTTATTATTATTATTTATCTAGTGCCATCATCGTGTAAAAATGTCAGTTTTTCCAGAACTTTGTGTGCTCTTACTAAATAACTGCAAAAACACTGCATAACTTTATAATGAGCCTCTGCAGCATTTTGTGTTTGGTGCTAATTAGCAAATGTTAGAATGCTAACACACTAAACAATAAATTACAACCTGTTAAGCATCGGGATGTTAGCATTGTCATTTTGAGCATGTGTGTATGCTAATGTGAGCGTTTAGCTAAAAGCTCTATTATGACTAGGTACAGCTTCACAACTGCTAGCATGGCTTTCTTGTTTCTTCATCTTTTTTTTTTTTCTTTTTGTGTGTGTGTACTGAGAGGGAAACTATGCTTTCCTTTACTGGCTAACAAACCTCCCAGCATCCACACACACAGTTTGTGCTAAACTCATAAAGCCAAAGCTACCAGCATACCATAGATCATTGAAAAGAATTAGCTTACAAACCTCTGTTGTTAACGCTCTTTGATACACACACATGAACACGCACATATTCCTCAGTCTATCAAGTCTGTTCCCTGAAGCTGGGGACCATCAGAGAAACAGAAGACACAAGCAGAGCCCTTGAGCTGCGAGGGCCCTGGGCCAAAAAGCAACTTAAATCAATTCCATTTGATTAGGTGCCACGGCATACACTACATCATTATAATTCCATTAACGCAGGGATGGATTTTCAATGAATGTAACTGCAGGCAAATGGTTGGGCATAATTGTGTGAAATGAAATACAGCACAGGTTGGAAATATGGGTGTGAAGTTCTTTTCTCCTTTTTCTCCTCCCTGTTTGCAGATAAGGACTTTGCCTCATCCTAATGCTGCAGTCTTGATCTTTTCCTTTTTGCAAAGCTGCTTTTTTTCCCCCCACAGCATCTTGAAATGCTTTTAGACTGCTTAGTCTAAATTATTTCACACTTTATTATACCAGCTTTTGGCTCAGTAGGCTGGGGTAAGACCACCATGCAATTGCCTGATTTAACCCTAACTACTGATAAATAAATACTGTATATATGCCATTAGTTACAGCAGAGAGGGGCTGAGCATCTGAATGAGAGGCATTGTTCTTTATCTGCTCTCCTTTTTTTCTTACTAATATCAGACACATTACAGTCGCAGACCCAAAGCCAGGAGAGAGGGTTGGACAGACTTTTAATGTGATTACACATGTCACCTATGGAGGAAAGGGACTCGTCCTCAGAGAACATGAATGCATGATTGGAGCCATGGTGTGATTTTAAAGACCCGGAGTAAAATATCTATCAGGAAGCCAGTAAAGACAGCTAGATTTACTGCATGACTGCTGCAATTTTATGCCTCACTAATCAACCTTTACTGTACATCTACCAGGCTAAGTTAGGGCCTGGGATATTGGGACTTATATTTCATGGCACAGACAGTCATACATAGCCTTAGGCCTGTTGCTTCATGACCCAATTTGTCTTTTCATACCAACTGAACGACAAATAAGAAATTGCTATCTATATCTATCTGTATCTATATAGATATAGTAGGTCCATTAACCATGTACACATTGCATATGCAGTGTGCAGAAAGTTTCCACTTCTTGGACTTTCTCTTGCTTGCTTTTGAGGCCGTAGTCTCGGAGATGAACCCACACTTGAACCTCTCCGGCTTCTGAGTTGCATATGAATTGTTTGTACAAGTTTTTAGCTTCGCTCCTGTATTCTGTTTTTTGAGATCACTGATCACAGCCGACTTAGAGTAAACTGGTCCTTAAGCTGCTGCAGAGTTTGTGTCGGACACGGTGCTGCATCTTTAATGCAGTGCTAGCTGGGGGACTCATCAAATATTTGTGTCTTTCCCAGTCAAGCAACACAGTGCTTACACTGGCTGAATGACTCAGTGCCCCTGTACCACCACCACCCCCCACCCCCACCCCCCCGCCGAAAAACTGTTCCGCACTGAATGGATGCGGCAGACATCTGCAGTGACAGAAAGTCACTGATGAAGGTCAACAATCCATCAGGCCCTCAGGATGGAGAAAAGCCCGAGCCACTGAATGAACATTTAAAATGATGAATGCACGCAGCAGATGAACATAAATCCCAAAATAAATGCTGACCAAATGTTTTCATTGTAACATCAATACTGGCTACCTGTATATCATAAAGATAGGATGAGCCATAGCATAGCACACTTCTGATATAAGTGCTTGGGTTGAATTTAACTAACTTTACTGAGTAAGTAAACAATACTTACACGCCTCTGGCTGAGAATAAATTATAAAAGTGCTATCGCTGCGATTCTTTTTGAGCACAATTTCCAGAGACACAGTTGTCAAATATTCCCAGCTGAGATCAGTGGGCCACTCACTGACCTCTAGTAGCAATTTTCTTACTGGTGCTACCATCACAAAACTGCAAACCCACTCGTATGAATATCCGTATTATTCCAGTCATCATTACAATAACAGATGAGCAAAACTGTACTGTAGTTATTCTGTGGTTCGATATTTAACTGTGAGCCAGCAGCGCTTTTCCACTGAGGGAATGGAGCAACAACTGTGCTGGTTTATGTTGAGCAAGGGGAAATCAAGGGGAGATTTATGAGCATAATAATGAATCCTATGCCTGCTTTAATTACAACAATCCTGGACTCTTTGAAGTATGCTGTTGCAGATGGAAATCATTTGCCTTGTGTCTTAGTCCTTTACACTGAACAGATAAACATGGATCAAGTATTAAATTTGCATGTTGGCGAGAATGTTTTTTAATTATTTTCTCATATTTGTCAGTATTGCTGATAAACAAATTGCAGCAAAAGGAGCTTAATTGCCAGCTCTGCTTACATGTGTATCTATGTGTAAAATTTAGGATTCACTTTGACTTTCATTTAGTGAAACTGAACCGGGGGCTTAACTAGGTTTGTGAGATACATTACGCCATTAGCAGTCTGTGAGTCATGAGCTCAGATGATGCTAATGTATTTCGTGAATGAATTTTGAATGTCAACCAAGCATCATTAGAGGGGCAAAGAGGAGCCGCGCGCAGATGCTTTTCACTTCCGTTGTCTCTGATGCACCTGTCCCCGCCGTATGTCAAGTGCTCCAACCGTTCCAAACCGAGCTAAACAAGGCAAATGGATCAAAATCAGTGCCAAAGCAGGTGTGTGACAGTTCCACCTGTGTTTCACCAGGCACTCGCTTCTCTTTCTCATGCCCAGATAAAGAGTCTGATCTCTGGCAGAATAAAAAGGGATCTGTCAGCTCCCTGGCAGCCTGCAGCTCTCCAAAGAATCAGATTCCCACAGCACCCACCTGCTCTCCCCGGGTGATGCTGATAGTGGGGTTAGCTGGGGTGGGGGGTTTCATGCATATTAGATTTCTAGTTACCAATGAGCCTGTTGATGAAAGTTGCTTTTGATTGTAGATTTGAGTAGGACTTCTATATTTTCACTCATAAGCATTAGACATGAGGAGAGGTTGAGGTTATCTTTGCATGTATTGTTCTGTCACATGCAAAAGCCATATTTCTTTTCTTAATTGCTGTAAAAGTCGATATTAATTTGTCTTTGTCACACAATTATCATGTTGATTTTTGTATTTGTTTTTTTTTTTTTTTTTTGCCTTTGCATTGTTCACTGGAACTGTGTAACCAACATGATCCTTCACATACTGAGGAAATGTGGCCATCCTCAAAGGGATAACATGAATAATGTGTTAGGGATGTTAAAGTGCAGACTACGGAGAATCAGGAAGTGGAACTGCAATATGCATGAAAAACTAACAGTCTGACATTACCAGGTTGTACACTGGGCAGAGGAGAAATCTTCTACAAAAGTTCAAAGTGGAGAAAAAACAGCATGACCTTGCATGACCTTGGCTGTGATGCAGGCAACTTTTTAATAAGGCCTGCATAGAAAAACAGTGAACTCATCCTTTTAGCTTATCACATCAAACAGTTTAATTCATATTATGAATCTGGAAAATTTGCTCTACGAGCTATATACGTTTCCACTGCAGGATGTATGTGATGTTTAATTAATTGATTTGAGATGTATGTGTGGAAAAAGGTATATGCACCATATGCAATACAGTTAAAGTATGTGCATGAATGTGATACTAGAGTTTTGTTTTTTGGTCACAAAACTTCATCTAAACTGGTTTTAAAAAGGTTTATCCCCAGCCCCACCCCTAGCCACACACACACACACACACATTAACCAAAATGGAATCGAACCATTCTGTTGGTTCTTATTACAAATAAGGAAAATAATGCACAAATATACACACACCATAAACATGAAAAACATACTTAAGTGCACATGCACATGATGACAATTCAGAAAATGCACAAATCAACTCCTGCATCAGATTCACCACATATTATAACACGTAGAATAGGGTAGAATAAAACGAATCTCTACCTTATGTGCACATCACATCTGCACATACATTATACATAAGACTTCTTATCACTGCCTGACACGCGGGAACATTTTCTGCTGACGAATGTATGACTCACACTATAAAATCCTGGCACATATAGTAACATCCACAAAGCGACATGAGACTGGATGTCTCTGCATACTGCTTTTTATACCTGCACTGTAGTTCAGCAGTATTCAGGGACATATTACAATAAGCCCTGACCTTCAGCTATATATTTAGGCCTGATGCCTTATACAGGTAATTGTTTATGCTATCAAAAGTCACCAAGATATTTGAACATCTTTGGACATTGAATCAGATGTCCTTGTTAGCATCATATGAAGAGTATAATGATTGAAATCCAACTCCTGCATATAGGCGTGGTAGGAATTTGTCCTTTCATAGATGCATTAAATAACTTATTGAATTGTTCATTTTGTTGGATAATGGTAGATTATTTAATTTAGAATTGTAGAAATGTTCTGGAAAAGCCACGGTACCATCGAATCTGGGTTTTTTCCACTAGTAAGGCATGGGAGACTGGCTTTAGCTCAAAGTTAAAGTAAAAACAAAGAAGAGAAACACTTTTGAAGTCAACAAACTGAGATTAGATTTCTTTTCCCCCTCTTGTTTCTGAAGTGTTTCCTTTTTGTCTCTCATTTTTAAGTTGAGTTGTCCATCAAAGGAGCCTTGTGAATTCCATCAGGACTTTACACCCAGTTGTGGTTGAGACAGGGTTTGTTGTTGGTGCCTAAGATCACACAACAGACTGACGCAGTGTTATTAATATGCTTCTTTTGTATGCAAATCCTTTCTATGCAAATTGACTCTGAACTGTCAGTGTTAAAACAATTAGGAGGATAGCGCATTTGCATGTGTGTTCTTGTAATATCTTTTTTGCTTTTGGGAATGGAAAAGCACAAGCACAGTTCCAGCACCTCAGTGCGCAGTGATTGCTCTGAAAATCTTTCATGATGAACTTATTTCCTGTTGCCTGAGAGTGCAGCATTTCAGCCAGCATCCCAAAGTGGACGTCTGTTTGCCCAACCCATTGTATTTTTTGAGTTTATTTATTTCATCTTCTTTCTTTCTTTCTTTTTTTTCTTTTCACCAGAAAGATTTTGCTGTTGTGGAACAAGGTCAGTACCCAGAATACTTCAGGGGGAACATGTTAAGAGAGCTGAGAGGAGGCAGAGTGCGTTTGATGGATGTTTGGCAGGTTTTAGAGTGGAGCGCCTTAAGACCGCTCACGCACATGCTGCCTGCCATTGACTGGCGTGTGCTGCTCTTTTCATGAGGTGGTGAAGGGTTTCCTGGCCCGGTGCGTGGCATCAATCGAGAAGGCTCACGTGAAATTAGTGATACAGCAGGGGGGAGGGGTGACTTAGTTTTCATTTGGGCCTTTGCTCTGAGATAAATGCATCGTTACACATTTCTGTGCTTCTTTACGGCTGCTGTAGTAGAGGGGATCCTCCATCACAGTGACTGAGTAACACTGACCTCTATAGGCAACTAGTGGAACAAGAGTTAACAACACGAATAAAAAAAAAAACAAAACAAAACAAAAAAAAAAACAGACACTCCATTATTAAAAATAACAAATCTCTCTGCCCCTTCCGTTTTCTCCCTCTGTATGTGTGGTTAGGGCCATGTTTTTGCGTGTGTTGTGTGTGCGTGTGCCTGCCTTTGTATTTGTTTGTGAACATGTCAGCGCGCCTTGTCGCTGGCACACGTCTGTTCTCTTTGTGGCTGTGTTTGTTAATGTCACTCAAGACAGCCAAATTGAAGGTGCTATTGTTAGTGCCAGAGGGCAACGGGAGTGAATTCGACAGCTTGACAGCTCTCATTAGCGTATTAGACACAAACAGTGGCACAGATGCTCCCGGTCAGTCCTTGGTCAGCCTGGAGCTTCGCTTAACGGCCCGCTGACAGGTGGCTTTGTGGCACTCTGTCTCATGGTTGACAGGGTGGCAAAGCAGGAGCTCATCTTCAATAGACTGCTGGGATTGCCAAGGACGCTAGATATTTCACAGACATGAATACTGTAGGGTATAATTAATGAATCCTGTAGGTTTTACAGAGATACAGTAAAAAATATAGAAATAAATAAATGAGAAAAAAGAGATGGAGACACACATTCACATTCATTTCAAAGTGGATTTGCATTCAGTATCAGGCGTTATTAGGAACGTGTGTGTAGTAAATATTTATACCACAGTAGAATCTCTTTTGTTTATGTTTATTATGAAGCAATTTCAGTGAGAAATGACACATTCAGTGCGTGCTCTATGAAATGCAAGTGCACACCAGATCCATTCACACAGTCTTAAAAACACATTCACAAAACACACAGACTCACACACACACACACACATAATCAAAGCAAGTTCGCTTTGGAGTCAAATCTTGCTTTTTGACTGTAGCTATTGTCATTTGTTACGGCACAAAGCTCAAAAGTTCAGTTCTCACTTTCACTCCTCACCAGCTAAAGAAAAAAAAATCAATGCCAGAGGCACAAAAGTTATGTTAAACTGAATGAAAGTTAAATGATTTTTCCAACACACCTTTTGAAGTTTTTGCAATGCCTCAAGGGTAAAATAGAATGGGGCTTACAAGTAATACAGTCAATGGGAATCCTGTGCAGGCAAATAGTCTGAGAGAAAAAAAAAAAAAGAAAAAGAAAAGTGGAAGTGGACCAAACGAAAAAAGAGTAAATGTAGTGAGAAAGACTGACCTTGTAAAGAAAGTTAAAAAAAAAAAAAAAACTTTAACTGTGCTTAGAGTTTCTGTGTAACAGAATCATCCTTTCCATCACTGTGCATTGGTGAATTTATTTCAAAAAAGCCTGCAGTCATATCAGCATAACAGAATGTAATAGAAATCTCTGGCTTCTGTCTTTGACCTGAAAAAGGGTTTGCAACAGAGAGAGCATTCATAGAATTTAATCAAAATAATAATATAATAAATATTATATTTGAGATTGATTAGATGGATAGCTTAATTATCAAAATAACCACTGATGTGGAGGAAACACTGTGTCAACAACATTCTTTTTCTGTTGTTGAATATGGGTTTTTGGGATGTGGAATGCAGTATGGTTCATTACTGTATACTATATATTTTGAAATTCAAAAACTGATCAAATTAATATATTTTTTTTTATCACATTACCAACCAACACTAAATAACTTGCCATTACTCATACATTTTTACTTACAGTATAACAAACATGTGCTTTTTTGTCATATTAGAAGTAAAAGGTACCATGTGTGTTACTATTCAAACAGTAAATAAATTGCTGATGTGTTTTAAGGGGGGCTAGGGGGCAGGAGGTTGTTTGTCATGTTTACCTCTGGTCTCCAGAATAATTCTCTATCTAATTCTCTTTCCAGCCCGGCAGGTTTAATGTAGAATCCAATCATCAGCGCCCATTTTATTTCTCAGGAACAGCGATGGTGAAGAGAGTGAGGGAGGGAGTGAAAGCCCATTCATGACACTTGAGTGTATTAAAATACCCAGTGTGCTTTTGGAGGAACAGATCTTGGATGAAGACAAATCTAGGTAAGGATGCTTGTTGTTTAAGAGACCTGGCCCTGAATGCACAGGGACATAGGTTAGTCATCCCTAGAGGGCTGGGTCAACCCACAAGTCCATGCAATTTCCCCTTAATCCACTTTAAAGATTAATGTCAAATCATGCCACTCTGTGCATGCTATGAACTCCCATAGTGACTTAGCTGGAGGCTGTGTGTGTCTGTGTGTGCGCTTTACAGCCTCACAAGCATGTGTGTGCCTGTGCATACACATAGGAATCCCACTTACACTCTGACTAAAATCCCAGGACACAATCTGACCCTAAAGTGGACTGACAGGGGCACAGATTCTGAGAAATAAAGCAGCGGGGCCTTGAAATGGAAGGAAGTCGCGCAGTCCTTCTCTTCAGTCCTTTGACGAACAGCTCAAACCGAACTGAGATCCAAACCAGACCCAACTGAGAAAGAACCGATGACGCGCGCTCTTATGGAAACACAAAAATAAAGATAAGAAAACACTGTATTGTGCGAATCAGCTGCTTGTCAGCGGCAGTGATGCAAGACGCCTTAAACTCGAGAGTGCTGCTGCCAAAATGAACTGTCCTCATTGATTAACATTATCCATTACCTCTCCACTCCTTTGTGGAACATTATTGCAAATCTGGGCAGGGAGAGGGAAGCTGTTTACCTTGGCAGTCTAACCTGTTATTCATCATACACCGTAGCAGATTGTTTGATAACTGCAAATGGCATTTACTTATAAAATGAAAAAGAAAATTTAAATGTAGTCATCCAACATTCAGATGTTTACTGCATGGAGCCATGGTTAATTTGTAATGACTCTGTGAATCAAGCTACTGATAATGTAACCATGTACTGCAATTATGCACACAGCCTGCTATATTATTATGCAAAGTCATGTACATGGTTGATGAAAGGTTTGTTTACAGATATGACTGAGCCTCGGTTTCAATTCTAATTGGCAGCCTTAAATGAGAATGTGGGTTATTATTTAAGATGGTAGCTTTGTGTATTTGTGTACACACACTGTTTGCACTGCTCTTTTTCACACTACGGATCTCACATGGCTATTTACAGAGCACTCTGCATAAAAACACCCTCCCCTCATAAGCCGGGGAAGAGTCAACAGCGGGAAATTAAGACAGCCAAACCAAACCAAAAAAAAAAAAAAAAAACACAAAGCAAACCTATGGATGGGCGAGGATGGACGGATGAATCTGAGACCCATGAAACGGGATGGATTTCAGGACTGTGCCACCAACCTTGTGACAAGTAATAACATCAATATTTATGGTAGGAGGTCTGGTGACATTGTTTGTGGTTGGACACCGGGGCCCCGGGATGATTCCCAATCCTTCATTCCTTTTTAACAGATTGTGCTGGCAATGAGAGCGAGAGCGCACGTGGCAGCAGGCCAGGTGACGACCCTGCGTGTGATGGATGTGGCAGCCATGACGAGGGGTAACCAGCTTGCCACGGCTGTCCGCATCATAGCAGACAATGTCAGAGAACCCCCCCGCCACCCCGTGACTTGTTAGGAGAGCAGAATTTTAGTAGCTGACAACACTGCAAAAACACTCACTTTGTACTAAGACGTGATCTACTGCCACCACTGACTGTGGCACTAATCCAGGCATCACACATGCAATATACAGTATTTAACCAAATATTCTGACTTGACATGAGGTCAAGACAACATGAGACTCTCTCTGCTTTGACTGTAGTGCGGCTCTGTGTATAAAAGACAAAGCTTATGGTGAGTGTTAAGGAAACATAGAAATGTTTTTATTCACCCAAAAATCTGAGTAGTTTCAAAAGTGTAAAAAGAGACCTACTTCACTTTCTTCTCAAAATACTCAAAAAAGCACTTTTGAAAGTATTCCCAAGGTGGACTTCAAAGATGCGAACAAACTCAAAGGATTTAATTTAGTGAACAACTATTGTAAGTTGCTCCATGATGAATCATGCATTTGCCAGCTCATTCATAACAGAAGTTCTCATTCGCTCCTCTTTCTGCAATAAATTTTCTGCATTCGCAAAATGTTTTCAGGCAATCAGATGTGGGGAAAAAATGAAAATGATTCATACATAAAATTCATATAAATAGTCTGTGGCTCATTATTAGAGAAGGAGTGGAAGGAAATGCTGGGTTTTCTTGTTTATTAGATCCCTAGTTAGTCCCAGTTGCGATTTCTTGTAATTTCTCTGAGTTTCTTTTTTTGTCTTGTGTTCTGTACTGCTACCAGGAAATAATGTATGAAACTGCAACATGTCAACAAAACTATTGAGAAAGCAATCTGGAGCGAGGATGACATGAGGGTAGCCCTGTGAAATTGGTTTATCCCTGATAATTATGTAAAGAAAAAACAATCTCAAATAGCCTTGCTGTTGATAAAGATTAATCACTACTATTCATTTTAAGAAAAGTTGAGAACTTTAAAGTCCTTTATTTCCTTGACTTTAACTTCGACTGTTGAAATAAAGCAAAAACTCCCACAGCCATTTCCTAAATTACTGCATGATTTAGGACATAATAGATATTGATTCGAGTTTTCAGCTGACTAAATAACCACAAGAACCAGACAACATCTGTGAACACCAGACCAAAGCCGGTCACAACATTGACTGGAGAGGTGTCAAAGTCATCAACCAAGAGTCAGTGCACGGCTGGAGAAAGACCGAGGTCATTTACATCCGACACCACGGGCCATCCACGATTCGAGAAAGGGGGTGATCGCTCCACGTGTATGACTGCCTGTTAACATGTGACTTAATTTCCATACTTGTTATGACAGCTGAGTCAGCTCCTGTCACTGAGGAAGACTGAGAAGTGCAGTTGAAAACTATGAAAGGGTAGTAATGTAAGTGCCTCAATTGTTACACATGAACTAGGAGGATAATGTATAGTGTCTTACATATTCTATAATGGTAAAGGAACATATTCAAGTGCACATTTGAAGGAATGGTTCAATATCTTGAGAAATATACTCACTTGTGTTCTTGCCAAGAGTTACATGAAACTCTCAGCAAGAAAACCGATAATCATATTTCCAAAAATGTTGCTTTAACTGATTGGTAAGCTGTGCACCACTGCTCTTTCCAATTAAGTCACTGCAGAGAAATGTCAGATAGAGATACCATACTGATGTTGTCACAGTCAATATCCTTCTCTAAATCATCACTCTTTTTTACTTTTATATAATGTGTTGCCTCGTGTGTGTACAAATCCATACTGCCTGTGAAATCCATTTTGCTAAATCCATGTGGCTCTCTCATGGCATTGCGATAGCGCTACAAAAATCACTTTATCTGACATCTGTGAACTCATTTATAAAAACATCAGACGAAGGCATTTGACAACACAAAATGTCAAGCCAATGTTCATGCTTACGATTAGATGAGTGACAGATGAGCCGAAAACAAAGAACAGGCAGTTTTATTAAACTCTTCGTTGACCCGTGAGAACACAAGAGATGTGTACTCACATTTCAAAGCAAGAATCACTGTGAATGCAAACAGACCCAGAGAGGACGCCGTACGCAAACTCTACAGAAGTTAATACATGACAGTGAGATGTGAGCTATTTTAAAAGGCAACGTGACGAATAAAAAACAAGTCAGGTGAAGAGTAGCAGACGTAGACTGTCAAACACACACACTCACACACACACACACACACTCATACATATACACATGCACAGAGCATCACCTAATGGGCAAGCTGCAACATATTTCTAGCTGGAGTTTTAACTTGAGATTCCTTTGGAAAACTTTTTCATGACATTGAAACCTACAAACAGGTATTCATCTGCATGAATTCTGAATAAACAACACCCTGCATCATAAATTAATAAATTAAACATCTGCTGAAGTGACAGTGGTGTAAAGCCCAGCTTTGCAAACAAGTGTTAATCAATGAAAGGGAACCTGCAGCAGCACTTAAGGAGGGTCACACCATCAGTCATTGTCTGCTCTCCCTATTTCCATAGAGGTGATATGTTTGTGACTAAAGTTGGGAAATGCAGATAGCTTGTCAAACCATAGTTTTTTAGTGGAAGAAGCACACATGCATTAGTCCCTGAACTCTTATCTATCAGTATTTTGTAACGGAATAAGGAGATTATTGTCCCACTTTAACAGTTATCCTTACCCAGCATGTCTCCACTTCTTTCAGTATGATTGGTTAATGTATGCAGTTCTTAGATGGGGAGCCTTCAATTGTTCACAGTTGTTCTGACAGCTATGAATTTACCATTATCTGGATATGATTCAGCACACAGTCTGAATCAGTTCGTCTTCAACACCATTGTGTCTAATTCTTATGTAGACAGACGCATTCTCATGCATTTATCCTCACCATTGCAGATCTAACACAATCTAATCTCATTTGCCGCATTTTCACTCTGTAGTCGCTTCTGAGATGTTTGAACTACATTTCCCATACGTTATATCCGCATTTCCTTTTCCCAGAACCCTTTGCGCCATCCTACCGCTCACAGAAACAAGAAGGTCGCACATAGCACCGTTGAACTGAGGCAGAGAAGAGACTAGACTTTTAATCATGTTGGGGCAAGCTGTGAGACGATTCACAACGTCTGCTGTTCGTTCTTCACACTATGCTGAAGGACCAGGGAAGGTGAGATTACCTCTTTAAGGCGGTATTATTGTTTTAGATGTGATATTTTTATTGGCGCGGCCTAGTCTGTATCCACAACCTAACGTTAGCTAGCGTTAACTTGGAGGTCATGCCCGTCATTTGACATGGGCTGCTAGCATAAGTAGCCACGCACAGAGGCATCTAAAATTTCAACTTCTACGCGATATCAAAACACTTAAGAATAAGGACAAACGTCTGACAGCCATTGTTTAGTTGTTGGCGGACAGACGGGAAAGGCGACGTGTTGGTTAGCATTAGCTTTGTAGCTCAGATGTAGTTTATTATTGGCTAACTACATTAGCGCTACCTACATAGCAAAAGATATCTGGCATGCTGGCATATATTTAACGTGACACAGATACATTGTTAAGACACAAGTACATTCACAAATTTTTACAATAATTAACAATAATTCCTCAACGGAGTCGTTTTGGGCTTCCGGTTGTAACCTAAGGTCACAGCTGTAGCGTACCTTAGCCTCAGGTGAACCTGCTCCTGTTTTGGGATTACTTACTTTAGGCTGTTTATTTATACCCCGTTTAGAATGCCTCCGATTTTTCTGACATCAAATTATGACCTATGGATTATAAAATTGTTACTCCTTGCACACTGCAGAGATCCTCCACCAGGATGAGATATTAAAGAGTGGGTAATGACGCTGCACTGAATGAGCACTGAATGAACAATTAAATGGACATCATTAATGTTTTCAATGTGAACTTTTATAATTATAATGGAGTCTGGCGTTAAAACTGTATCTTTGTGTCCTAATTGCATTGTACTCCCTCGGTTTCATACAACATACATTTTTCTCATGTAAGTCAAGTCATTTTATGACTGATCCTAGCCCCTTAATATCCTGTTAGTAATTTTTAATAAATAATTTGCTTTATTTCATGGATGAAAAGTGTTGAACTTAAGATATCTAAAATTGTACATCCAGAGTATCGTATGAATTCACAGTGATCAGTGTAAAAAGCTGGACATAGGTCCTGCACACAGTACTGAGACATAATAATTGTCAAATAATCTGTTCATTGCTGGGCACAAATTTAAATATGTATCAAATGTAGAAATCTGGTGTTTTCTACATTGTGCAATTTAAAAAAAAAAAAACAACTTGTTTAGTTGTGAATAACAAAATCAAAGGGTCTGCATTAAATTTCTTGGGGTTTCGCTGAGTCATAATACTCCTTTTTACAGAACCTGCCATTTTCCGTGGACAACAAGTGGCGTCTGCTGGGACTGATGGTGGTGTTCTTTGGCAGTGGTTTTACATTCCCCTTCATCGTCGTTAGACATCAGATCCTGAAGAAGTAAAATGGCTCAGTGCTATTATTCAGCCTTCAAGGTAATTATGACTGCCATGTTTACCTAGCATATCTCCTTTCATTAAAATGTCAGAATGATGTGGCATTTACTTCAGCCTTGATTCAAATAGTGACCTCAGACAATGACAGTCCTTCACTGCCCCTCTTTAGCTTTTTGCTCAGCGGCATATCTTAACTAAATTACCTGTATGTTTCAGAGTGACAGTAACAAATGTCATGTGGGTTCATATTGCCGCTATGTTGCTTAGATAAGCTTGCACTTTAGCAAGTTAATGTGACAGTCTATTGCAGACATTGATGTTTATCAGGTGGGAGCAGGTCAGACATGTTGTTGTCACATTTATCTTCACTGGTGTTTACCTAGAAATTGCTTTTCTGTCATCAGATGTGTGCAAGTCATCTTATCACTTTTTGTCCTATTTTCTTGTTCTCCCTGCAGGTCGTCAGCTGGAACATGTTTATCCATCAGAGTCGTGTCCCTGCAGAAGAATGGAAATCTCTTAATTGTGCTTGTAAATAAAGTTTCCTCAAATATGAACCTGTCTCTTTTTGTTCCTTGCATGATGAAGGCATATTAAGGCACAGGTCCAAGAGGATGAAACATACAAGCTTTTTTTCTTTTCTTTTTTAAAGTAACCAATCATTCAGTATTTGGCTGAATATGGGCTTCTGTGTTCATTGTGATTTAATGCCACAAAAAGTAGTGGAGCTTCAGATTTATGAATGCTGTTGCCATGTCTAAAAATACTATAACTCCATCCTTATTCAAGCACATAGTAGATCCCTAAAGATTCATAAAATATGCAGATATATGTTCGGCCTGTTGTTTGTGAACCTATAAATTGGTAAATTAAGTACATTTAAATGAACACTTTGTTGCCAGTGCCTGAAGCCAGTAATAAAGCAAAAATTGAAAATCGGTGTGAGAGGGCTTGTACCGAAGAACCCAGTCCTCCTGCTTTTTCAACTCTTCTGATAGGTATTGTTCACCCACTCTAGCTTAGCTCTTCAGCTGAACTCTACTGAATAACCTTTTTCAGTTCAATTAACCCTATGCTTCTGGCTATAATTATCCAAGGACAATATTAAAAAGGGAGGTGTGGCTGCACAGTTGGTGAAGAAGGGTAATATAGAAGTTAAGAGTTTTCCCATGCACCTCTATTCAGGTCTACTTCATGCTTGAAGTCATTTTTAGAAGTCTGATAAGGTTAGTTTTTCATTTCGCCCGTGCTGTATGGCAAAGAGGTATTTGGGTTGGCCCAAAGACATAAGGAGAAGCATATAGGAACAAGCTGTAAACATGAGAAACAACCTGGCAGATACCCTTTGTAACCCCTCCCCCTTTCCCTGATTTTTCAAACACACACACACACAACTCTCAGCAACTTGTAAACCTGTCAGGTGGTTTTGTGTTCTCTTGCATTTGTAATGATGTTAGACACTGTCTGTGCCTCTGGGCTTCCTGGATGGGAGAGCATTCAGGTCGTGCAGCTCTTGCTAGGTGGTGATAAAGTTATCAGACATTTAATGGGGTCAACAAGTGGGAGCCGATATTTCATAGGTGCGTTGTGTTGTCGGCACTTAGAATAGGTTGACCTTTGTCGGTA
This sequence comes from Lates japonicus, assembly GCA_033238685.1. Classification (NCBI taxonomy): domain Eukaryota; kingdom Metazoa; phylum Chordata; class Actinopteri; family Centropomidae; genus Lates; species Lates japonicus. Next base: position 207,677 of record BRZM01000124.1, on the reverse strand, counting down.
GCTCAAGGGTAGAGAGAGAGAGAGACAGAGGCTTTGCTGGTTAAAAACACTACTTAACACATATACATGACACCCCACATTATCACTTCTTATTAAAGTGTACGCATACACTAAGTACTCCACACACACCACACATTTTTAAATGCACAAACACAATTAACACCTGTACAGATACAAAGATATATTACAGACAAATATAGCAGCCTCATCAGCACCTAACAGACTTTTTTTCTGTTAACATGCACCTTGAGGTGGTAATGCAAATCAAGGTAGGGGGTCAGGTAGAGCATCATTTCCATAACATTTAAGAAAGTAAGGTGGCGAAACTGCATAATGCCTGTAATTGTTATTCTGCTCAGTGATATCTCAATACTTTTTTCTTTTTTTTTTCAGTTTACCAAGGAAAATGCTCAGCCCACCTCAGCCTTAAACTATAATTCTTTCTCAGAATGGTCCTTATCAGTGTGTAATAAACCACAGTGATGAAGTGTGCGAGCCTGCATTAGCAGAAGTCCTCCAGCTCCTGACATGAACCATACTTCATGTTGACTCCTCCTTTTGAGGGCACCTCAAAGATCACTTGGCTCTGTTCGCAGAGAAAGAAAGTGCTCTCAAGTGCCATTAGAGACAAATAAGCCTCTTTGAAGTGATATTCCATCCAAAGTCTTATCTTTTGAGTATCAAACACTTGCCCTTCTGGCTTAAAAGGTGGCTGTAAAAAGTTAGCTTCGTCATTCCCCATATCCAGCATGCCAATTAGAAGACTGCAGCCTGTTATGAGCGGAGTTATTTTTGTCCTTAAAAAGCGAGATCATTACAGTCCAGTAGGTCACTTTGATTCCAGTTTATTACCACAGTAAACATTTGAAAGCTTCCCTTTTGTGCCCTGAGCTCTTGACAGTATGCCACTGATCGAACAGAAATGCCAGCAGCTACTTCATATTTTACAAATGGTTCGCTCGGGTGCTACAGTACACTCTAGCTCTCGGAGTGCTAATTTAGGAATGTCCCCAGCATTTCAACTCTTCAGCAAAAAGGCGAGATTATAAGAAGACATGCATTTGCTCCCCCTGAGAGTACAGATTTAGAATGGCATTGACACTCTGAGAGATCAGGTCTGAGAGGAGTGTCACGTTATCTGGGCACCCCGGAGTAAAAAAACATGCACTAAGCAGCGGGTACTTTTTTTCACCCCTCTTTTTTGTCATAAATGTTTGATCTATTCTTTGCCATTATCCACTCTAACAGAGGCTTTTAAGAATCCTAGTTGATGCCAAGCTCCAGCAGTGAGGACCAATTAGACACAATGGTGTTATCTGGACAAGGACCAAGCTGCAGTGCAGTGCTGGCGACTTATGAAAAGTACATAAGGGTGTGCTGGCACAGGGGCATGTTGCAGGAGGGGTGGGGTATGTGTGTGTGTGGGAGGGGGGGGCGGGGGTGCTACGGTGCCCATAGAAGTCTACATCACATATTTTAGACGGGCTGGCCGAATCTCCACTGCGTGGCACTTTGAGCAGTTGCAGGAAGGGAGCAGAGGGGGAGAGACAGAAAAAGAATACATTACAGGAGGATTACGCAGCCAGCATGCCAAGTCACTTGCAGGAGTTTGTCATGCTTCATTTAGTATGTAAGTGTGTGTGTGTGTGTGTGTGTGTGTGTGTGTGTGTGTGTGTTTGGTGGGGGTGGTGTGTGTGTAGTTTTTGTGTGGTTTGCCAGAGTTTACGCCTTCATTATAGCCAATACATGATAAATTCATTATCGTAATTGTCTTCCCAAATGCTTTACATTCCCTGGCGTTACAGGCACTAATTAAAACAAAGTGTAGTCATTAAAGATCAATTCCATACCAGCTTATCACTACTCAGTGATTGTTTAACTCCATGCAGATGCATGGCAATGAAATGAATAGGTTACCTGCTATTACTGCAATGCACACAACTACAAAGGTGACAGCCTTTTCTGAATAGTAATATCACAGTTACAGCAGCATTTTTTATTTCCCCTTTTATCCAACACAATTAAACAGTTCTATATGTACACAGATATGTAAATCAACTTTTTGCAGTATTTGTGGCCATTCATTGCAGCCTCTGTAGACTGTTCAATAATAGACTTTTCTGCATCTCACGTGTGGAATCTAATTATAGACTCATTTGCACTTCAGAGGAGAAGATAGTGGGCTTAGCTTGGTGTAAAGCATGCCCAGCCATCTAATAAAAAGACTCTGCGTTTTATTGAATGCCCTCAGTAAGAGGCACATTTCACATCCAGCCACAGTATTACAGTCAAACAATTATGTTTGTAACTGTTAGTGGGTGTGAGCGGACTCAATAGTGATTGATGGTTATATAAACATTTACTTACTCTGAATGAGAGCAGGTTCCTGACAAATACTCCACAGACTAAATTACCCCTCTGGGTGAGTTGGATGAGCTCTAATAAGCACTCTGTTGTAAACATCTTGCACAGCAGCATTTCATTGTAGCACCCAATCAATGTATTGCATCCAATACCGAGGTGGAGGCTCTGGATGTGGCCTACCCATCATATCAGCATGATGACAATAAGAGGTGAAAGCAGCTGTCTCTAGTCACCAAACAACACCCTGACACTGCACTGTCAGTCAATAAAGTTTCAAGGACATGCTGAACTCCCCCAAGTTTTCTGCTAAGCCCATCCTCTTCCCCTACCTTCTCTGTTTACCACACTCCACCTCAAAGATGCTGACTTGTGGAGAAGTGCGGAACTGTCAGTGCAGGAAGATGAAGTGTACATGCACCTCCCACTTTCGTCAGAGTAGGGCTCTACTGCCTCGGCCTGGAACTCAACACAATTAGTCCAGAACCTCCAGGGGGTGGCTGTTCATAGGAGATGAATGCTTGCAGGATACTGAGTCGACTCGTATGCGTGTATGTGTGCATTTTTGTATGGGGGGGGGGGGGGAGTGCAAGGGAGACTTTAACATTTGACGGCACTGAACAAACAGTATCAGATAACGGTAAGGGAGGGGAAAAAAAAGCCATTCTAAGAATACTGAGTATATCAACAAGCCACAGTGTCAGCAGCACACCTTATTACAGGACATATTGCGCTCTGCAGCCTTTATAATTCATTAATGTTGCAAGACCTTTGCTTAGAGAAAAATACATGCATTTAAGCACATTAAAGAGGCCTGCCCACCTTTTTTAATCAGTGACAGGTCACAAAGAGGTTGTGAAGCCAAAGTAGAAAAAACACCAGCATGTGTCACTTAAGATTTTTCGCACATTCACCCTGATATGAAAGTAACAGATGCAGAGACCTGGCAAGGACCCCTGTCGAGATCTGAAACTGGCATAATCTCTACATCCCCTCCAGCCCACTTTAGACCCCGGAACAGTCTTCAGTTCAATAATGTAACACTACTCACTGCCAGAGTTAATAGCGGCAAGTTTGAGGGTGGAAAAGTTTTCATTTTAAATAATCATGCCCACTTCAGTCCGCGCTCTCCCACTTCAAGCCTTATGTTAATGCCTCTGAAAGAGTGGATATGGATGCATGTGCATTTTTCTCTCTTGCTTCATACAATATACAGTGCATTTCATTTAGCTCTGTTCCCTCTCAGAGAAAAGCATATATTTTTATCCTCCAGTTTACCACCTGTGAGTTCTAAAATACTTTTTGGCACATAAAATATCCATTTAAATGAGGAGGTTTTGGGATCTTTTGTTTGTGACTGTGTATTGTCTCCTTTCCAAGTCCCTGTGACTTAACACCAGGTGATAAAATCTTGTTTTCTGTCTCTTGTACTTCACAAAAACATATGTTATTTATCATGATATACCCGCATATTAGTAGTCTTTTATGACTGTAAAGCCATCCATAACATCCATGCTACATATAAATGTCAGTGGGCTTATCCGCTGTAACAAACCCCTCTCAGTTTTACCAGGACTGGGTTGGTTGGGTTCCATGTGATCTACATAAAGAAAAACTAACAGTGAAAGATATCTTTTTCTCTAATGAAGCATCTCCAGAGATGCTTTCAGCTGCGATGGAACAGTGCAAATGTAGTGTGGGAATAAAGTCTGACAATGTGAGACTATACTGGAGATGGAAAGTGAGAGGGATGGCGGGAGGGGAGAAAAAAGGAGGTGCAGTTGATCATTTGTTGTTGTTTTCTCTGCCATGGGTTCCTTTCCTCCCACAGACAGAGAGAAAATATTTGAACCTTTTTCTGGGCCAGAAACTGTGTCTGTTGCTCTCCAGTGGTCTCTCTCCCTTGTTACTCTCACTGGAGAGACTCAACCCACGGCATTTCACACACTGAGAGGCATCTGCCACAAACCTGCATATTCACATGCACATTTTTACACACACACACACACACACACACACACACACACACACACACACACACACACACACACACACGTATAAGCCCCCAAACAGATGCACAAACATTATTCAAGTACATCCGCAGGAATACTACTGAAATATACAGTACACACACGCACGTTTCAACAAAAAATGTGTCATAAGTATTGCTGCTAAGGCTGAGTGCATCTATCTTATGTAAAGTTGCATAAATTAAGAGAGAGAAAACTAAGCAGTTGTGCAATTAGCAGCTTTCCTGAAACAGTGCCAGGCGTGAGGCTAGGCTGCTCCAAAGTCTCTCATTTTATGATACAGACTATATAAATATGGAGTGGGGGGTGGGGTGTGTGTGTGTGAATATCTTATGTCTATAGACAGCTGGGTTGAAGACAGACAACAGAGAGATACAGTATCAGATGGATGTACAGTGCAGAAATGCTTAGAGGCTTACAGGTACAGGAATCAGATCTCTACAATTGTTTCCCATTGGGAACAAACACTGTCCTAAAGTCTGGGAGTCAGCACTTTTATATTTTTGCAGCCTATACTATATATTTTGCAAGATTTCTTGATGTAGATCTGCAGTAGTCTCAGGACAGAGATGCAGAGGCACAGAGGTAGAGGGGCTGTGCAGTGTGCACTGTTGTCGTTATAGCCTGACAGCTCTATCTGACACAGACAGACTATCAGGTTGTAATGTGTGATGAATTCTGCTGAGTTGGAATACTTGTCATGCTAAGGTTATGTAGCTGCCGCATACTTGACAGAATGCCTGTTGGAATCAACCTCTTTATATAGTTTTAAACAACTTTTCTGTTGTTTCTGTTATCATATGCGTGCCCTTTGATCGTCAAGCACATTCATATCAATAAGAAGCAGTCAGGCAGGTCAAACTTTGACAAACTCATTATATAAGGCTCAGAGCGCACAGTAAGAGTCCCAACACAATTTGATCTCTCATAGTTTTTGCCGAGTGTTTTCCACTAGAGGGCGGATGCAACAATAATTGTTTTGAAAACAGGAACAGAGCACCAACAGAGATGCAATACAAGTCACAAAGGCAGAACTGACAGTGGACGGGGAAACATGAATGAAAGGTTTGTGTCTCAGAGACTGGGAGGGGAGAGTCCAAGTGAGGAAGAAATGAAAAGCTCCAGAATGGCTTGTCTCTCTCTCTGCAGACCAGCTCAGGATGTTCTTGACATCACAGATGGATGAAACGAGCAGGTATAATTCAGGTTGGCCTGGAGTTCAGATGGGGTCTGTGAATGGCGTCAAAGCCCTCATGAACCACATGGCGCCCAGGATTTCAGCCACAAAGCCCCACTAGGCTAATTCAATATTGCAACATAAAAAGGTTCAGACATTTTGTTTGTCCTTTTACTTTTGATCCTAATAAGGCACAAACATTTGCTGTATAAATTAGATGATATTTTAGGCACCGCTGCATGACGTAATCCTCTGGTGGTACTTAGCACATCCCTCAGATCTGTCAGCATAATGTTTAAATTTTTTTGTTTGATGAAGAGCAAAACTTTATTTTAAACAGCAATTACTCATAGTTATATAAATAAATTAATTTCACTTTCCAACGGATATAGACCACTTGAGTTTGAAGTTATTCATCTCATTAGACTTTCAACTTTATCATGCAGGCTAAGAATTACTGAGTTGCCCTATTCCCTTTTGCAATTATAAGACGTAAAGATACAGAATAAAAAGCCTCTTCAATCATGTAGAAATTGTTACCTGCTGGTTTTAACATATGCGCGGAGGTCCACACAAACAAAACTATCCCACTGTCTTATAGCCCTCACTTTGATTGAGAGCCCAAGATATCCAATTACTAAGAGAGGCAGTTGACTTCCACTGGCTGGTCCAATCACAGTAGGTGCACCGTTAATTTTATGACCAAAGTCATGGCAGGGGTGGTACTACTTAGGGAAAAAACGAGGTGGAAGGAGAAGGGAGGGATGAGAGGAAGCCAAGGACTATGGGAAGAGATTGTGGGTTTCTTGACAGCTCAGCTTGCATGGCAAATGATGAAGCTTGACTGAGCAAAAATAAAAATAAAACATTTGCTAACCTTGTATGGAACAATCAGATCACCAGAGGAACCACAAAGTTGCAAACAAAAGACCGAAAACAAAACTTTTATGGCTACCTGGGCTGAATAAGTCCTCTAACTGCCTCGCTGAATGGCTTTGTGTTGGCTCCTACCCAGTTCTGTCAAAAATCATAGTTTACGCTCGTGTTTGTTACGCAACAACATGGTCATTTGTCACAGTATTTTATCTCTGCTCAGTCCAGAGCAGTAGGACATGAAGCAAATGGTTGTCTGATGCGACATGTGGCTCTTTCTATTTCAGAGCACCCACATGGATACACAATCAAAAGCATCACTCTTGACTCTACCCCAGAAGCCACTGACTCTCCACTTGCAAAGAAAAGTTCTGAGCTTGCAAGAAAAAGACATAAATAGCCAAATGTAGTATAGATATATACACACACACACACCCTTATTGGGACTGAAACCAGCCTCAACTCTGATACAGCCTTGGACGATGCTCAAGCACATCCAGTGTTCCAAATTCACATCCAGACACTGACGCAGTTTTTGCCTCAGCAAGCTGAGAAATATTCTCCCCTGCTTTCTTGCTTTCTTTCTTTTTCTTTTTTTCCCATTCACCCCGCAGATCCTGCTATATTCCATCCATCTCACACTTTTCGGTTTATGAATCCAACTGACGGCAGGCAGACTTTTCAAACTTGAGAAAAGTGACCTGAATAGAACATGTAGTCCTTCTGCCCTGGGGCTCTTAAGACCTGTATTTTCGAATGGTGCATTTCAAACGTGAGAAAAGAAATGTATTCAAACAAAGATGGTGGAGTAAAGGGTCTGCAAGAATGAAACCTTAGAGAGTTGGTAATAAAGTGACTATGAAAGTTGAGAGATAGTATTTGTTTAATGAAGAAAGTCTCTGACAGAACTTTAGCCTCATACGCCAGAATTTCACTGTTGTTTCATCATTTGCAGTGAGATCTTAACCTATCATTATAAGCTCTTAAAGAAGGCATCCTCAGCAGTATTATCTTTACGTAATGTCACTATATCATAGAGTGCCCTATTCTGAATAAATGTTTCATCTATCCTGAAAAAGCTTCCTATGGTTATATCATAATATTTCATTACTTGGTGTAATTTCTAGAGGACTAAATTGAACAAAGTGTGTTGGCTTAATTCGGACGCAGCTATGGTCCTTTTAGAGTTTGAATTAATCAGCTTCTACCTTCAAAGTCTACAATACAATTGCTTAGCTCTTGACTTTAAATGTGATTTTGTTCTGAAGTGTTTTGTTCTTGAATGTCTATTCTTAGAAGTTAATTGCATTTTCGTTGGTGTTGTTCAGCAGTAGTGCACGAAAATGGTGACACCCAGTTTATATCTCCACCTGCTGTGGCTGCCCTGTTGTCAAACACTACCGTAAGGTGAAATAATACTTTTGTATTTTTAGCTCAATGGAATTTAGATTATAAGCAGGTGTCTATACACTGGCAGAAAGAAATGTGAGAGATTTTCTGCTTTGGTGTTTCTTTTCTCTGTTTTGTCATCACTAAATTGGCCTTATGTTCTCACTAATTACACTAAAAGGGCCCTCTTAGTGGCTGAAAATTTCAATGGTTCACACCGCTTTCCCTAGCACATCCCAAAAAGTCTTCTTAAAGTTGAGGTGAATGGCCTGCCTTACAGAGCAAGGCAAGATGGTCTAATTAAACAATGTCCTCCACCACCGAGTTAACTCCCACTTCTTTTTAATGATACTCACATGGAACAGGGTTTGGTTTTATATTCCATTTATTCATGGACACATAAATGTGAAAATATGGGTCGCCCCACCACAAAAGCCTCAGTCTTAACTCAAGCATTACACAGGCAATTACAGCCCGACAAGTGAGAGGCTAAATATTTGTTACTCCATAATTATAAGAAACTACAGTTTAATGGTTCATCTCAGAAAGCTCAATTCCATAACTAAACATACAAAAAGTTCTAACAAGTGTTCAGAGAGAGTGAATTGACCTTAAGCCCAGAGTGGGAGGAAGGGGTAATAGGAAGGAGGGAACAATAGAGGTGTCTGCTGGGTTTTGCAAATACATATAGTATTGCGCCAGCATCCAGCCAATCAGTCCACGCAAGCCTGCAGAAGCCCCCAGAAATTTCAGCGCCACATCTGCAAGGAGGCAAAGAGGTCAAGCAACAGGTGGTTGGGGAACCTGGAAGTGCTGAATCAAAACCTGCACTGCCAGCTGCAAGAGAGAAAGTAAGATGGGGCCCAAGCAAAATAAATAAACGAAAAGTAGAATAACCTGCTTTTGACAAAGTGAGAAAATAATGCATAAATGGTAGTATGCCAAGGTTTCAGTGGATGAGATATACCGCTGATCACAAAGTCCAAAGATTTGCTTTAAAGTTTTTTTTTCTCTTTCCATCATGAGGCTAAGCTGTATTATTAAACATGCATGGTTGTAGCTCGGCTGAATGTCATGAGAGAAATGTAACAACTTAAATCCTAGTGAAACAGTAACACACAATGTTTTTTTTTTTCTTTTTCTTTTCTGTTCTGTTTTTTTTTGAACAACTTAAAATTTCTTCTAATTAAAAACTGCCAAATGACTGATTGAGTGACTGAGAGACTTGGAGGAGAATGGACCGACTAGGGAGTAGGGAGAAAGAGGAGAGGGGTCAGAGTGGAACACTGCTCCCCATCATCTCCACCCAGACACCTCCATGTGGATTTGAGGAGACAGTATATAGAGCGCGAGAGACAAATCACTTTGACCCTTAAGGAATAGCTAACATACAGTAACAATCCATACTGGGAGGTGGGTGGAGTTGAGCCGGCCACACAGTTTTCACTGCCACAGAAGGATTCTCAGCTGATATCTGTTAATATAGTCCAGCACCATATCTGCACTGGCGTTTTGTCCGGTTCCATTATCGCAAATCGTAATCAAAGCCAAAAATTATTGAGAATGTCCAGCCAAACCAAAACCCCTGCTACCAGTTTCAGTTCACTGAGTAATCTTGAACATTGAGATTTACCTATGGCTCTAATACACCCTAACTAGTGCTATAACTCTCATCCTTGATCTGCGCTCTTTCTCCGTGACTTTTTTTTTTTGCCATACAGCATGTGGGATATGGCCTCATGGTGATGTGCAAGCAGCATTGCAGCATTAGTGGGCTCTTAACTTTTTTCTATATCTGCTGCAGGTAAAGAGGTTAGCATGATGCATTATTAACGTGGTGCCTGTCAGTGTAGTGCACTGCATCGATCACATCGTTCTGGGCTTTATACTACTTCATGCCCTTCTGAACAATAAAGTGGCTGTCACTGTAGTCTGCTAGGGAGAAAACTGAAGATGTATTGGTGGAATAGCATGGTTTTCTACTAGTGAACATATTCATCTGTTACATTACTGTAGAAATGATTTAGATCTTTCTTTGGATTGCTTAATCCATCGTCTAAGTTATATCTAACAGCCAACTCTGTCACGGGTGTGCTTTTTAACTTCGAGCTTTGCATATGAGGCAGGCCCAATCTTTGTAGAGTTTTTAAACATAAAAAACATGTTGCATTGTTCTATGGTAACTCTCAGACGCCAGATGACATTCCTGTCCTTTCGAACCCAGTCACACACTGAATGATTTTTTATCTGAAGCACTGGCAGCATGCCACTCTTCCCTTTCTTCATCTTCTATCTACCTTTCCTAATTCTTCCTCCTAACTCATTTCAGAGATGCTTGATAAATGGAAGCAGTCTGTTTAAAGAGTTCATCCACTTTCCAAACCCTGCAAACCCATCACCGTTTGCTCCTAATGCATCACCTCTAATCATCATCCCGCTGTGCAACATCCATCCAGAATGTGGGAAATCCCTATCAGCTATGCACCAAGCGCAGATCTAATGGTCCACATAGCCGACTGGGCGGGAGGCAGCCTGCTAGCTGCGTACATACATTGGGATCTGCATGTCTTACTGCGGCTCAGCTGAATCCAAGAGAGCGGCACAGTTGACCAGCGCACCTCATCACACCTGACACATTAATAACTGCCAAAGACTCAAATGACTTATAAGATGGGTTGTGGTTATTTATCCTCCAAGAATGGTGTGCTAAATAATACAATCAATTTCATAGCACAAATACGTGCTACTTTATTATTACAAACACAGCTGGTAACGCAGCCACTTGTCTTTCAGGTCGCTAATGCAAAACACTTCACGGAACCCACCAGAAAGAACTCAGATATTCTGGCACTTTCCATTAAAAATTGAAATGCATCAATGTCGTAATCTTCTCAAAGTTGCAGTTCTTGCTAAAGTCAATGGTGCTTGAAACAGCTGTCAGCCAGTTCAATCTAATACAAGGGTAGCCGCTATATATTCAACAGTGTGAACTGGACTGAGTAAGTTCGACTGTTCAAGTCCTGCATAGCCTCCCTTTGTATTGTATTTTTCTAACTACAAGTATGGACACATACAGCTATAGAACCTATTTACCCCCATTAATATATTTGCTTGTTCTTAAACTGGGATGTCCTTGTCTGGGCGCGGCTCCATTCACTGCCCAGTTTGCCAAACCGCCTCTCTATCAGGTTAAATATGGACACCCGGGTTGGTCGTCTGAGCTGTCTGTGGTGTGGAATACCAGAGAAGCCCCAGCCTGAGTACCAGTCAGACAGCCACACTATCCTCCCCCCCACGCACACACACACACACAGCACACTCAGCTCTAATGAAACAGATGAATTATTGGTCTGAGTGTCCAGAGTTTCTCACAGAAAGGTGACGTTAGCAAGAGCCACACAAGTTGTGCCCTCAGTATCCACACAGAGGGAAGGACGTTAGGTTTGTGCTCACATGCAAGCAAGTTATGTTTGTGTAAAAGGAAAGGAAAGCACGTACAGGGTGTGGGTGAGGAGGAGTATAAAAAGAGAGAAATTGTACACAAACATGTGCACACAGAGCAGGCTCTCCTTCCTCCCACACGATTCAGTGTGTGGCTCAGTAAAGCCCAGAATGTAAACAGGATTTATGTCATTTAATTACGCTTTTGTATAATTATTTTGTCACAGCTGCATGAAGCAGCAATGGGAACCTTACAGTGTGAGCCAAACAGAGAGGTCAGACTTTGTCTCTTACTTTATTATTCGGAAAGATATGAGAACAACGCCCTGGAGTATGTAGGCTACATGTTTTAATGGTGGAGTTTAGCTGCATTTATCGTAAATCAGCTTCTTGTGTTGGGTTAATTATAGTTGTTTGTAGCCAAGTCATGGATTATATCTCAAATTGGACTCTGGGATATGGATGGTGGGTATATTGCTATTTAGAAAGATCCAATACACAGCTTAGAATCCACAGGTTGCTAGAAATATATCCAGACATTGTGCATTTTCAAAGTAATATCCTCTTAATAATACATTTTTCATCCACCTGTCTCTTTAATTTGACTTAATAATGACATGCCCTGTAATGGCAGATGTATTTCCTGCTTCTTCATACAACAATATAAGAGCACTAAGTTCCATTGATGTTAAGAAAAGCATCTACTGGCCAGTCTAAAACATTCTGTTTTACGTTGTGTCGTTACAAAAATAAATCAAAAAACATGTGACTCAAAAGGCTGCCTGTTTTTCTTTGTCAACAACGAGGTCCCTTCTGACAAATGTTCCATCTTCGTGTCAAACCATCTGAACACATGGCAGGTTCAAAGGGCTTTCTGCCATGTGGTAGGCTCACAGTCACATAGGACTGCTGGGCATTGTTGTCACTTCAGGAGGATGTTGAGTGTCATCACCGGCGCACACATTGTGAGGCAAGAGTCACACAGCATCATCCTTGGGTGATATCTCACTCTCAAAAATAAATCACATTACATTTACCGGAAGATACATGACAAAGTTTCAAGATTTTATGTGCATTGTGTCATTACACTACAATGACTCTTTGTATACTCCAGTTGATTTTGCAGATCACTGGGTACACTGTGTCTTTTTTTCTGTGTTATTCAGACAAACATCTCTTTGTTTCCAGGCTTGCAAAATCTGACCAGGAGAGGGGCTTGAATACACTTTTCCTCTGAGTGGGTTAAAAGCATGGAGAACCAACAAGTCATTACAATCTTTTCATCAGATTTCTTTTTCAAAATAAACTTAAAATCAGTTATGCGATATATATGTAACGGAAATCAATCAGCATCTCTATTTTGATAAGAGCTTCTGTACAGTAAAGGCATATTGTAAAGACGAAGCTGTGACTTACTCATGACCAACCATTCACTTAGCATCTATTTATAACTAATATTAATGGTGACCAATATAATCTGAACAAGTCATCTTCACATCACAGGTATTACAACCGCTTCCTAAGAATAGCCTGCTGTTTGCTTTTTTTTTTTTTTTTGTTTGTGCATCATGCCCTTTCGGGCTAACCCTTCTGATTGGATGGACATGAACTGAGCTCAGAAATGCAACAGGACCCCGAGGCAGTGTGAGTGAATGCAGAGCTTTACTTCTCATTATGGTCCTCATAAAGAGGCTTTTGGACGCCGCTGGCCTGGGGAGGTCCGTGAAGAAAAGTTGAAAAAAAAAGGAAAGAAAGAAAGAGAGAAAGAAAAATAAAGAAGCAGATAGAGGAAAGAGCAGAACAGGACTAGCGAGTCTGGATTTGCCAGTCACAAGTCCACACTGACTTTCACACAGTGGATTCTATCTTATCTATTCATCTATCTATCTATTCATTCATCTATCTATCTATTCATCTATCTATCATCTCCATTCATCTATCTATCTAACTCACCTAGCTACCTAGTCTTAAAGAAAACTTTGACCCTTAGTTTTACACCCTGCACTGGCAACATACAGTAAAGCTTATTTGCACAGTCCTGATTATGAATTCATAAGCTGCCATTGTTGTAAGCGTGAGAGAGATGATGAAAGGGGCAAACCACCTCATTCAATGTACTGTGCTGTATCCAGTGTCTGAGGCATTTTCACAGTGGCCGGAAAGGCAACCAAGAAAAGGGACGGATTAAAAATAGTTCCTGTCTAGCCAGTAACGATAAAACCATACCTGCTGGATCTGGAATCTAACCTTCATCTCCTCTGAGGACAAAAAGCTAAGACAATATCAAGAGCCCCTAGCTTATTCAATAATGCACAAACACACACCACTAAAGCAGGCCTAGCAGGAAGCTGCTCATTGCATTGTCTATACCCTTTATTTTTGATCTCTAAACTTAAGCAGAGGCAGGAGAACAGAAGTTGCAGCACTTCGAGGCTTTAAAACAAGAGTGCTGGGACAACCATGCACTCTGATTATGGCTGCTGAGGAGACGCAGCGTTTTGTGCAGCCGGGAGGACAGAGGTTGCGAGTGTGTGTTATATGTGTCTTTAAGAGTGGTAAGAACATTAGCTAGTAAAACGGGGATAAAGTACTTTTAATTAAATCACAGAGCAAGTTTCACCCTAGCAAAAAAAAAAAAAAAAAAAAAGTAAAGCCTGTTTTCAGGAGACCCTGAGCAGATTGCTATGGGTGAAATACAAGCTCCTTGCTGTGTGGCCTTTTCCAGCTCAATTGAATTCGCCTTCCAACATCAGCCCCAGGATTACAGTGGTGCCAGAGAGGCCACAGATTCAGCCATGGTTCAGTTGCCAAAACAGCAAAGGCATTGTAGAGTAGTTTTATATACATTGAGACTTTCTAATATTTGGCCAGAGGCTAATATTGGCAAGAGATGAACAGAATAGCATTAGAAGCTGGTTCATATTAAATAAAGGTGGACTTTCGTGTTTGTTTCTGCTGGAACGCACGGTTAAGCGCGCAGAAGACAGAATATCCTCCTCTAATGGCTTGTCTCAGATTTCCCACCTGCAGTGCCCTTATTTTTCTGCTAATCGCTGCCTAATCATCACTCTTCCACTTAACACAAAACAAAGCTCCACAGTAGCACGGCAGCCCACGGGAAGTGCTCTGTTGAGGCCCCAATCTCATCACATTGTGTAAAACACTTTTATGACATCCATTCCGGGAAGAGGATTATTTTTCAAATAGATAGCGGCACTCACCTCTGCCTCCAAGCACCTGGATTTATAATGCACCTATTTAAATTTGTTTCGTATAACTATGTGTGAATGTACTTTTTTCAGAGGGATAATTGCTTGTTATCGAACCACTGAATACAGTAAAGAGCTTCAGCAGAAACTGGAATATATATCCATTTATACTTTTTAGGTATATATTATTTGCTCTTGATCACCTCACTGCTGAAGCAAGATCAAAGAAAAATGTCTTCACCAGATTGAAGAGTCAGTGTGAGTGTTACAACAGCTAACATCACAGGTGTCACACAACCAGCTGTAAATCCCATCTCTGGGCATGCACAGGTCCCTCGATCTTAACAGTTCCCTCCTCCTATTTCCTGCCACTGCAATTTGGTAAATATACAGGCAGCAATGCAAAGAATGAAGCAGGCTATGGGAGGTGTTATAATTTTTTTTTCACTTTACTTCCTCATTATTTATATCCATTTTTTTTTCTTTTTCCTCACCTTAAAACCCAGTATGTAGAAAAGTATTAAAGAGGTACCCCTTCCCTCAGCCACAAACTGAGCTTGCACATTTAACGAAGGTAAAAAAAAAAAAAAAAAAATGGAAATGAGTAAAACAAAATTTAAATGTTAACAATATATATTTCTCTGTTTGCCAAGAAGGTTAACAGGCAAACGATGGCATTATGTTATCCATTACTTATGTTTACAAGGTAGTACGACACACATGGAACTACTTAGCATTTAAGATATTTTTGTACTGCTGGGCCCTGAGACCCCAAAGCTAATGCATCATAGGCAGATTTCTGAACATCAATTTCAAATCATGTCTAAACCACTCTTATTTCATTTGAAAAGTCATGAAGTATCAGTGTGAACAGTGATTATGGACCATATAATGTTGGAGTGAAGTGCCAACATTATTGACTGTATCTTCTTTTTGGTAAAGAAACAGTATAACATCATCAGAAGCATCACATGAGTTAGAGTCATAGCTGTGCTAAAGTAAGCGGCATGCGCCATTACGCCACTATTTACCATACTAAATGCTGCACCAACAGCCATGGGGAGCCAGATCAAGCAGGAATTTAAACAACACACAAGCAGTGTGCTTAACAGCGGGGGTTAAGCACAGGTGATTGTAAAAACACAGTCAGCCTAAGTGGCAGATTTAAGGAAACATAGCACAGATCAATAAGGACAGGTGCAGTCAAGCATACCCCCCCAGGAGATTTCCTGTGTTAACCTGATCACACTGCCATAACATTTACATTCTTGTCTCACTCTACTTGACACACATGGAGATACCCATGTACATGTGTGTACAAATATGAAACAAAATTTGATATGTGCTCATATCAGCTCTTGTGTGGAGATGTTACTGTAAGAAACTGTCATTGCATTTATTACTCAGATCTCTGGTCTGCATGGAGTGTGGCGCGAGTGAGATAGTAAAAGAAACAGCCTTGCTTAAGCTCATTGTAAATCATATTACGCACGCTATTGCCCACACACACACGCCTGTTCAAATCTGTTTTTTACATGATGCACTACCCCTGCAGATATGAAAACTGGGTGAAAAGTTTTAGTCAGTTCATCACACAGAAAGAAAGAGAGAGAGAAAGAAAAGCTGTGGTCAGCTCAAGGCGGATTCGGTTTATTTTTTTCTCCTTCCACAGCTGACTGTTTCTATCTGTACATCACAGTATTGAGTCCCCTTTACATTACTGGCTTGTTTGTCCAATTTATAGGTTAAACATGCCTGATGCTCAGGTACTGATAATGAGAAACCTGCAGGGTGAGTGATGATGTTGCAAAGAAAAGAAGGCAAATTACAAGGACGCCATGTTTGGCCTCCCAGAGTTTTACTATCCCCATCTAAAGTCAGTCCCCTGCACTGATCCATTCTTTATTGATGCCACAGAACAAATATCCTAAGGTAGGCATCTTATAGGACAAAGGGATCTTTTGCTATGCTGCTTGAGGAATTGTTGGACAGGTTTAACAAGCAGATCATCTTAAAGTTCTGCCTCTAAAGACTGCCCTGTAGAGAATTAGGGAGAGGGCTGCATTTCCTTACCGCTGCCCCTGATTTCACTGCCCCACAACAGTATTGATCTGTGCATCCTGTTATGGGGCTTTATGAGGATTCCAAAAGATCACTGATGGATGTTGCTTCAAACCACCTCTGCTGTGAATAATGCCAATGAAACGCCCAGAGGATCAATGGCAAGATTCTAGCAGGAGAATGTTATGTTTGTTTGATAAATGAACCTGAGCTGCTTTTATGAGGAATATACTGCCAGCCCACTGAAATAAAAAAAACAAGGTAGTGAATGCACAAAAAGGAGCAAGTTATTTATTTAATAATAGAAGTAAAACATGCTCTATAGTGCAATGTTGATACCGCATAAACTGTAGTAGATGAAATATACCCAATCTCTTCACATTTTATTCATTTGAAAAGTAATAAAATGTCTGGGAAGGGAAATGAGGTACATCAACACAGTATGTGTTATGTATGCTAGTAGTGCCCGCTGTAACTAAAGCACTTGTTTCACCATATGTGTAAAAATAATGTTGTGAGCATGACATATGTGTTAGAGAGGCACAGGAACACAGACTGTTGTCCTGTCCTCTGTGGGTAGCATTACGGCAGGCTGCTGTGACAGCTGCATTGACACGCCTTGGGGATGCTCCATTATTTATAGCGTGGCCTTCCATGTGCCCCATGAGACATGACAGAGCCACAGGAAGCTCAAGGAATTAAACAGAGGGGCCTAAAAGCACTAGGGAGGTACATGAGGGTGATGGGGAGGCCCTGAGGAGACAGCCGAGCGCTTGGGGCTGCTGCAGATTGAACGCACACAAGTCAGGCCAGTGGCCCGAGGGGCTAGAGAGAGGTGAGGTAGGACACGAGGCAGGAGATGAGAAAGGGGAGGGGAATAAAAAGATTTTGTGAAGCAGGAACCAAGATGATCAGAAAAAAGAGATATAGACAAGAGCAGGAAACAAACAGGATTACAGGAATTCTCTCAGGAGGTTGTACGAGACCGAGGGAAGAAGCAAAAGAGCAACAGCAATTAACGAAGCCGGAGACATTAATCCCCCGCATTGATGCATATATAAAATACAGGAGTGAAGATGATGCCGCGCATTCAGTGACGGTTAGTGGGTGTGGATGTCTCAGCTGTTGCTCAAAATAGGCTGGCAGCCAGTAGCTTCTGGTGTCGCATTACGTCTGCATGTCCGATGGATGGAACTCATTTAAGCTGTGACCATCACCCGATGGCAACCAATACACAGCAGCAGTAAGATAAAAGACCGCAATAATTCCTTCCTGTTTTAGTGAAGTGATAAAATTTGACTAATGGGTATTGAGGGTTTCACAGATGGAATGTTGGATTTTGATGATGATGAATTTCCTGCATATATCTATATATCGCCCAGGTTTCTTTCTACTGTATGCATGTTGCATGCATGTTTATAATCATACTAATGTTTCCATTTGTCCTCAGGATTAACCCTGGACGTGGATTAGTATGAGCTTGTGCATGTAATATCTCAAATACAACGGCTATTTGCAGGATGAGGCCGTGCCTAAATCTTTCCCTCTCTCTGTCTCCCCTCACCCACACACATGCCTGCCACACGCTTGTGTGTGTTTTAATGAGTCTGATATTTGTAAGTAACTTTTTACAGGAAGTGCTCTAATGCACAGCCCTTCTCATTGGCCCTAAAGGAGCTGCTGTCCATCTCATGGCAACCCCAGACGGAAAGGAACCGCCCAGCCCATTGGTGCCAGGGTATATCATCTGATCATCAACCTCAAACATGGGCTCCGAGCCAATACACAGTGCATTTTCATATAGTGGAAGGTCTTCTTCCTTCACTTTCCCTTTTATATGTCTATAGGGCCTTTTTTCTGCAAATATTGATCCTGTGAACAAGTGAAATTAGTTTGTCATATAAAATGGGAAGTTAAAGTGTTATATATTCGAATGGAAGCCAAGTAAATAATATTAATCCTGAACTGCAAAATCTTTTTTTTTAACCCTGCTGAATGTATTCCTCTTATTGATGCAGTCCATTAGTTGTACAGTAGTCTGTCTGTGGAGTATCAGTTGTCATTCTACTTTGTGCTTGAGTGCTCTTTTAATTCCTCCAGAGCCCATCTGGACAAGCACCGGCTTCAAACAATATGACAAGGCACCAAATGCAAAAAATTTAGAGATTTGCATCACTATAAGCTGGACATAATGCGAATCATTTCAATTACTCTTTGAATCAACATCTATTTTCAAACATGTTGCAGCATATTAGCCTTAAGTAGTGAGAAATGACATGCCAATGCATTTACAGAAAGAATTTCAAAGACACAGTATTCGATACAACAAAATAATTAAAGAATCAGCGTTCAAGGCTACAAATAAAAGTAGGGACTTGTAACTTCTGCTAAACAGATGAGTATAAGTGCTGAAGTTAACCCTTTTTTTTCATCAACACAGCTATCAAGAAACTAAATAAAGCATATGATTGTGGTTCATGGGGGACACACTGGATTATATATTTTCCAACCAGTCTCTGGAAAAAAATCACATTGTATATTTTCTCTTGAAAATAAATTTTAAAAGGTGTATCTGAATGTCTGTTAATATCTGAGGTGTGAGTGTGAGAAATACAGACAGAAAAAAGACACAATGTTAACTTCTTTGTCGATTCTTTGTTCTCACAGCAAGAAAAAAATGTGACCCACGTCACCCCTCGAAACCATCAGAATGATATTTAGAAAGTCACAAGATGCTGCTGTGTTAAAAATATGAGATTAAAAAATTAGTGTGCACAGGAACCAGTGTTGATTTTCAGGAATATAAATGCATCGAGTCATAGTTTCATGGTTCATGGTCAAATGCAATGTCTACCACAGCGTTAGGCTCC
Source organism: Lates japonicus (assembly GCA_033238685.1). Classification (NCBI taxonomy): domain Eukaryota; kingdom Metazoa; phylum Chordata; class Actinopteri; family Centropomidae; genus Lates; species Lates japonicus. Next base: position 188,266 of record BRZM01000124.1, on the reverse strand, counting down.
TACTCTTACCTCGGCCTTCACAAAGTTACTGTGACAGAAATTGGAAAAGTTGTGTACGCAGAGCTTCTTCTCAAAAAGTGTGACTGAGGGGGCCATGTGCTCTCTGCCACTGCCCCCACCCCACACCTATCTCACCAGTTCACTCTGCCCATATGTGCATCTGAGTGGCAGCTGCATCCCCCGGCTGCCCTCCGCTGAAAAAGAAAGTGAAAAAACAGCCCCCACACCACAGCGAAAGTAGGAGAGCTTGGTCAGACCGTGTCTGGCTGCTACTGGTTGAGAGGAGAGTGAAGAAACAAAAAGAAAAGGAAAGAGAAAAGGATCTCAGTGTCTATTGTTGAAAACAGTAAACCAGTAATTTTGCAAGGACTCTGTCATCAGTATTTATCTGTAAAGACAAGCCCTCTCTCTCTCTCTCTTTTGCACTACACTGTTTTACATTGGCAAATGCATTAATCAGATGCATGGGCACACACCACCACTCTCCTCACACACACACACACCCCTGCAGTTATCTACTAATAAAGCGCCACAGTGACCTCTCCCTGATCTGCCTCTCCCAGCTCCCCTTGGGAATTGCAGGAGGTGGAGCAGCAGACTGTGCCATAGCCTGCTCAACACATTAGCAACTCACTGACACACAGAGGTCAGACACACAATATATTGAGGCAAATGCCAGAGGAAGTCTCATCCGCACCAATTAGAATATTATAGGAAAAGCCTGGGAACAAACCCAAGAGCGCAAGCAATTCAAAGACAGATATGCAGCAGGCCCCATACTTTTTCGCGACCGTTTACATACACCACAACACTCTTGGCGAAATGTCACCTCACATACACACACACACACACTAAATTGTTCAGTAGCAGAAGGGACTCAAGGCCTGCAGCATAATAACGATCTTAGTAAAGGAGGAAGTGAAGTCATGTAGATTGTTAGTATACTAGACAGACTAGATGTAACAACATAAAAAGTACCTTTAAATCTAAGGCCTATCTTAAATCTTGCAAGATCCATCAATAATAGAAAGTTAAAGCCAATGCAGTGCTGTGGCATACTAATGGATATGGAACTCAAATGTTATAGATAAATATAAAACATAGACATAAACATGACTTATAATCAGTACGTGCAGGTTTACCCAGGTCACCCAGCATGCAGCTTTAATGCATGAAATAGATTTTCATGTGAGCTAATGTGGCGGTATGAACAGCCGGTAACACTGTAGTACATCCTGGCACCATCTGGAGACATATTCTCAGAAACGACTGGAGTTACCAGATGACTGCTGAAAGTTTCATGTCGCATCTTGAAATTCACATTGGTAATTCACACATGACATTAAAATTTCAGCATCTTGGTTAACATTAGACATGGCATGGGCAAGGTTTCATAAATCCCATGAAAGTAATGTTGCAAAACCAGGCCCCTAACCTCCGAGGACCTTTGCTCACGTCATCCATCCATGTGTCACTGTGTGTCACTTACTCCCGTTTTTTTAAACTTTTATGTTAATCTGGTGAATTATTCACACAAGTCCTGATGTGCCTACAAGTTTGCTCTGATTGAGTTGGGGAAGAGAAGCGGGCTTGTGTGCTGATCCAGGACCTCGGAGCATGTGTGTTAAAGTGTGTACTACACCTCAGATACTCACCATTTGAGCACTTAAATAAGACACTAAGGAGTGTGTTGATTGACACACTACAAAGATTGTGCGAAAGAAGGTTTAGGGGTGTGTGTGTGTGTGTGTGGTCTATATGTGAGGAGGATGACAGAAAGAGAGACTGCAAAAGGAAGTCTACGTGCATTTATACCACTGTCGCACTGTGTTACAGTTTGTATCTAATGTATGACTTTTACCTTTCACATCCTAACCACACAGAATGAAAGATGACTGAAACACACTCAAGCCATGGTTGTTGAAGTGGTCTGCCCACTTCACTCAGTTAGAAAAGACTAGAAAAAATATCCTGTTACTCAAACTAACACAGAAAAGAACCAATGACCACTTGCAAGAGATAACTCATTCACATTTAGCAATGTGGGGTGGTTTTTACCCTCACATTTCAAACAGCAAGGGAGCTTATTTTATAAATTACATTGAAAGGCATGATGTCACTGCCTCACTTGGCAAAAAACATGTCGCTAAGTGCACAAGCAAAAGCGAAGACAAAAACGGCACTGTCTTCAAATACGTGGGAGGGTGGTGGATCTTCCCATGTGCTGTCTTTGAGGGCAATGAAGTGTTATGATAATATGACAATGAATATGGATGAGAGCCCTCAGTCGACGCCCAGTCAGGCTCCCGTGGTACTCAAATCAGTGCCCATCCTCATATCTGACAACGCAGTTATGATGAAACAGAGCAGAACAGCCAGGCTGCCCTGCCGCTGTCTCTCACACACTTTTCCTCCCCTTGGCAGTCTGTCAGCGCCAGCCACCCCCCACACCCTCCCACACCCCCGTGACACACATTCAGAGATGAAGACAAAGACATGAAGGTGTGCAGACAAAATCGCCAGTACACTCACGCTTATGGACTGGATTCTTGAGGTTACATTTTTGGACTTGATCATATAACCTTTACTAGTATGAAATCTCCTTTTTCACACCCTCTCTCTCTCTCTCTCTCTCACACACACACACAGAGTCGGTTGATGTCAGACATGGTGGACACCGGTTGCTACACCTTTTCAGCAGGTATGAAACCGGCCCTCTCATATCTCACTGTCTGCCTGGGAAGGACACTTATCCACATCCTGTCTGCAATCTCATTAAACTCAGTCTGAGAGGATCCATAGAAAACACTGCCACTGCCAGACAGACACAGAGGATGATCCCAGTCCTCCAGATTACACCACCATATAAGGCTAAATGAGGACTCGAGAATACTGGACCTAGCAGCAACGAAGCTTCCAGCATGGCCATACAGTAAATGCAGGGGCAACAGTGTCTTGATGGAAAAAAGACAGGGCTGTTGTGCCACTTCGAGAGGCCTCTTACACTGGAGTGTCCTATGTGCTTAATATGCATGCTTGAGTACATGACTATGTCTATTGGTACATGTTTGTTTGCGTGTTTACAACCAATTATTTGTGTGTTTCATGTGGAGCAGCTCTTATGGTTGTATGTCGTCAAGTCAGTGTCAGTGTTAAAATTTCACAGTTCACTGACCTTCTGTGTCACAGGACTTGAGGGAAGCCTGCGCTTTAGTGAAGAACATAGGCATCGGCTCTCTGAGTGACCCACGGGAATGCAAGGTGTGCCTCCTCCTGAGTGGCAGTATGGTATTTTCGCACCTTTGGCCCTCTCGCCTCTGTCATAGTGCATCTCAGGAGCCATTCGTCATTGCCGTGAGAGGAGCACTCAGAGAACGGTGAGAGTGAGGGAGAGGGTACTGATGGGTTGTCACTCACATTAGATCAGAGAACACTGCAAATCAGAAAAGGTTTGGATAAACAGAGGGGGACTGACAGCAGATGCCATCCAGATGTTCTTAAAACCCTGATCTATCTATCTATCTATCTATCTATCTATCTATCTATCTATCTATCTATCTAATCTAATCTAAACAGAGGGACTTTAAAAGATCACAAATCACAGTAAGGCATGCAACAGAAAAGAGAATAGAGAGTTCAGTAAATGTACTTACTCCAGTGGCAAAGAGAAATGGAAGGGACATCCAGAGATCCTTTTATAGTGCCAGTTGCTCTGAGACGGATTTATGTGAGGGAATGGTGATGGTAGCTCCCCGAGGGGCATGACTGAGATGGCAGGCGGAGAACAACAGTGAGCCACTGCTATAGCTGCTCAGTACCATGTAAGCTCTATCGTCATGTTAGCCTGGTGGCTGACTTACCGGAGCTACAAATCAACCTCCCTGACCTCCGGCAAAATGACATAGAAAGTTTAAAAGCGGTATTTAAAGCTGACCAATCAGAATTTATAAGGGTACTTATATATATATATATATATATATATATATATATATTCACATAATCCTAACCATATATATATATATATATATGTGTGTGTGTGTGTGGTCTTATGTCTACATTTTTCTCATCTTTTTAAGAAATATTAGGTGAAAACTGAGCACAGTTTTAATTTATGCTTACTTCATGGTCCCTGGAAACCATCTCTACTAACAAGAACAGACATCAGCACATTTGTCATCCTCCCGGTGATGCTCTGATAGCTCAAAGGGTTGCCTCCTGCCATCCCTCACTCTTGCCTGTTTCAGGGGTGTTTTGGTCTTCAGTCTGGTTGTTAGTTAATAGGCTATATTTGCTACGCCGGCGTCGACTGTTTGCCTGTAAAAAAAAAAGGAAAAAAAAGAAAACCTCGGGTTGCCTTGTCTGTGTATGTTCAGGATCATTGTCTAGCTTCACTCAACCAACAATTAGGCAACTATGTATGCAACAGTACAATCCACCGTGCTCTCCCAAATGAAGGTGTAAACACTGCAACAATTAGAAACCTATCAGTCCTAATATTTTCTGACAGCACTGGGCAGCGGTTTCATATCTGTGCCGTCAATGTAGCATACGGAGGCCAATGAGTTAAATGAAAATGAAATATTATGTGCAGCTGAACAGACAGACTTTCTGTCACCGCTTAGAGCTATATCTGCCAGACTGTCTTCAGCAGTGTCAAAGTGTTAATTAAAACTCCGCTAAATTATACATATCGTTTATTCATTGGCAAGCAGTCAGAAACAAAAGAAATGAATATTACGAAACGCCAGGGCGGGAAGATTGAATGACAGTCCAGTAGATCGATAAACTTGTGTGTATGGCCAGAAGGAGAAACTTGGACTGCGTAATACAATAAAATTATGATTTTACACTTAAGTGGATTAAAAAGAGAAGATAGCAAATTAATTTTATTGCCTAATCATTTCCCACGCAGCCTATTTTCTTGTTATTGTATACACCCATCACTCATTAGACAACCGCCAAGTGACTTATTCATATTGGTTTCAAAACAACTGGATCAAAAGTGAAATGATCATATGTACCGCAAATATATGTGTTCGACATGGAAGTACTTGAATGCAAGCAGACCATCAAGATGTCTGGTCGACAAACATCTGTGCTACGGTCTGAAAGCCTGGCCTGCTGTAGATCTGTTTCCCGCAGTGCTCTTCATGACTGGAAAACAACTAGAAGCGCAAGGAAACGGAAGCATCACGTTTAATCTTGTTAAAAATCAAATATAATCGAAGTCCCATTTGCCATAGTACCGATTGAAGATGTCATGGATTGAACCGGTATGCCAGTTTGCAGTCTACTTCACAGTTGCTCGGTGACTGGAGAGGAGTGAGAGGGAGGAGAAAGAGCAGTAGCAGCAGGCAAGCTTGCCAGCCTAGAAACCCAGAAAAAGGCGAACTTAGCTTGTATATGCAAGATAAATTTACTTTTGGTTTACGACATGGTAGTTCGCACAGAACAGTGTATCGCTCCGTCGAAAATAAAGCTGGGTCGTTTGTGGACTCTACTGAGATGGCTGGAAACTCAGAAGGAAAGAAAACAACAACAACAACACTGGAAAAAGGGCGGGATTACAATATCAAACAGTGACAATAAACAAGACTCTGACAAGTGGTCTGTTCATGCCGAGGGTGGCGGCGACTAACAAAAAACAGGACATATTTCCAGAAGTGATATTCAATTTAAAACGTCGTAAACGTTAGTTTCCAGATAGCGTTTCTGTGTGAACTTTAAACTCAGGAAACAATGAAGACATAGCAAGCAAGAACTCATCATGTCTCGAAGGCGAATTATCCCGCTAGCGTTAGCGTGGCTATCTTGGCAGCGAGCGAATGCGAGGTAAAGCTAACGCCCGCTAGTGTAGCTAAGCAAGCTGTTAGTTATCGGCTAACGTTAGCTGGTTATTAGCTAAACCAAGCTGAGAAACTTTGGTGTTGTTTTCCCGGAGCCCAAACACCTGAAGAGTATTGTAAGAACAGAGGGAAGGCAGGCCCTTCTGGACTTTTTTCCCCCACGCACTTTCCTAATATGACATGGTGGAGGTCAGCAGTGAGGATACGGCTCGGTCACGACAGGGACAGGGTGGCAGGCGGAGGAGCCAGAGACGGCCCTTTCCCTACTATCCGAAGTCGGCAAAGAGTGAGAATCATTTGGGGCAAGGACCTGCACCAACCTCCACAACATTCAAACATACTGCTGGACCTACTCCTCCATATGAGTATGATATAAATTCTATGTTCAGTGGGGATACAACCGGATTAGTGCCGTCCGCACATGTGGGAGTGGCGGAGCAGGAGGTGGACACTCAGGTTTCCAAGGAACAAGCTCAGGGACCGTGGGCGGCATGTGCTGCTCTCCCACCTCCGAGGGTCCAGCTAGTCAGATTTCACCCACATCAACCGGCCCGGATGGTCCCACTGTCTTCCCCCCACTCCCACCACCTCCTCCTCCCCCTCCAGGCTGTGGGGGGCTCGGCGGCACTATGGATGAAAGCGACATGCAGGATGGACCGGAATATGAGGAAGAAGAGGTGGTGTTCCCCCTCTCTGCACCTCCCACGAACCAGTAAGTATATCACCAGTGAAAATTACGTCTTGCGCATTGACACCTAGAAATCAACATTTTCAAGCATCCTGTACTTTCTGTGGGGTTCACTTCCTTCCTGCTGTCATACATTTGAGGTTTGTATGTGACTGAAGTGTTGATTCGTGCAGGTTCGAGAGTGACTTGTGCTACTGACAGCTATCGTTGGTTATGATCTGCATTTATAGCCCACAATCACTGGCCCATGTACTGTTGACTTTTATAACCTAATAACTGAACAGTTTGACCAGTTATGGCCGTGAAATAATTCCTGTTAAACAAAATCTGTATCTACTATGTATCTTTTTAACATTTGCAAACTTCGGAAGAACCACAGTGACTCAGAGCTGAACTGGTGCATCTGATCATACATTGAGCCTTGGTTACAGCCAAAGTAAAGTCAAATTGTTTTTGTTTTCAATTGTTAAACCCTTGTTTAAATGAAGCCTTTAGGACAGTGTTAATGTTTGTTTCATATTTTTACAATTGATATTGTGAACCTCAAAATGAATGATGCGTTTAGAGTATGAATGCCAAGTTTAAGCATTTTCCGTAATTCATATTGTCATATTGTGGAACAATAATTGATCAAATATAAAAAGTATATGGAAGTGCATTTTATTCTACAGTTGATATGACCTACTTTCACAGCACAACCCAAGTAATTAGAAAGTATGTAAATAGTTAACACAAATACTTTTGATGAATGAACAATGAATAAGCAAAATGATGTCATTCAGCAAATTGCTTCCCTTGCTTCTGATCCTGTTATCATAATTCAGCAAATGGTCTAACAAAATTCAAAGAACTCAGCATAACCTATAAGTTTTTTTGGATTGCATAAATAAAAGAAGACTGAGGGTACAAGCCACTCAAATCTGAGCTTAACTCATTCTTGTATCACCAAAAGTCCGTTGCATACAAACACCCTTATCATGTAGCAGTAGGGAGTTAATCAGTCTTTTCACCATAAAGAAACTGGCTGATCAGTTTCATAAGGGAGAAAGTCAGCAGGTCAGTTTTGCCATAAAGGGATGGTAAAAGGATGTAGGTAAAGTGATCTGGTTTGATGTAGAGTTGCAGATGACAAATGTTTACTTCAGCATGGGTGAGGACAGTGTCATCTGGGTAGAGCGGTTGCCCACCAACCAGAAGGTCGGTGGATCGATCCCCGGCTCCTCCAGTCCACTTGGGCAACGTACTGAACCCCAAATCACCCCTGATGTGTGTGAATGTGTTAGAGAGCACTGTGTTTAGAATAAGTGCTGCATGAATGTGTGTGAATGGGTGAATGTGACATGTAGTGTGAAGCACTTTGAGTGGTCAATCCCACTAAAAAAGCGCTATGCAAGTACAGTCCATTTACCATGTCATCTAGGTAAGCAGAATCTTTATCTGCACCTTTCCTGTCCATATGTGTCATGCCTGCATTGTGGACTCTAATCACAGTTACTCACAACTGCAGGGAGTTGAGCTTGGGTCAAGGCACTGGGAAACACATGCCTGATATTTAGGAGATGCACAAATAGTGCCTTGCCAATTTTTTTAATGTTGTAAATTCTTAATTGATCAGCAGTTACCCCTTTGTATCTGTTATCTAGAGTAATGTTAAGCAGTCCTTTTATAGCTGAATTGTGATTGGTACAGTGTCACTCTGCAGCCCCATAAAACACCTGTTTGTATGTCACTGCACTAGTAGCCTGATTATTTTTTTGCTACATGGGGAATAGAAATGGGTTCGCTGGAAAATCAGATGGTTCTTTTTTGCTGCACAATTTCATACTCACAGCCAATTTACAGTCTTCAGACTTTAATGGGCTTTAATATTTTGTTTGTGATTAAAGTGAAACAAGCCTGAATGAGGGTATTTGTAAACCTTTTTTTGATTGCAGCATGGAAAACACATCTTAAGCTTTTGTATTATAGACTTGCATCTCTAATTATAGGCATTTTTATGAATTTATCAGGCATGTACACAAGCACATGCCCAAACCCGTGTGTGTGCTGGTGTTGTAATAACCTAAATACAGCCCTCCCATTTGTTACAGTCTCATTAGAGAACTGCTGAGCTTTGTCATTTCTGGCCCTCATACTGTGAGATATGGAAGTGACTGGGCCTGGAGTGTGGATTCAGCTCTTATTTTAGGAGCCACCCTATATCTCCCTGTCAGATTACAGGGGAAGGGGAAGGCCAGCATTTCACCAGTCTTGCCTGTACTGGTAATGAACAGCCCTAAATGGAATGAACTGCACTCGAATCTAAGTTCTTACATATAGTACTACTGTGGAAGTAGATGTTTTGCCAAGGGAATATGGACTTCTCCATGGGTTTGCACTTGCATTCCTGTTTATCAACTTGCAGGGTTGCCAGTAAGGCAGTGGAACAGTTGTCACTTGTGCATGAATGGCATTGATTTTCTTTGGTCTTGCTTGGTTCACAATGAGTGACTTGTAGTCAAATGTGTATCTGCCACATTCACTAACACACATAAATTAATACGCTGGTGAGAGTCAAAATGTATCTACTCACACTGTCTGGCCTACTCTGAGATGCTTTATTCTACCCGGTTGTGCAAGGCACATACACCACACAAGCTGTGTTCCCTTATATTGGGTTTGTGGTTTTACTGAATCGCTTGCAGTGGTGATGAATGCACCGGAAAGCTGGACCACATTTCTTTAAAGCTTCTGGTTATTATTAGCCTGTAATTTCCTAATAGTTTTGTGAAGTGCATGACAATGTTTTTCAAAATGAGACTTACTCCTGTGGCCCTGACATTGAACTTGAAAAACACACTGAATAAACAATGTAGATACGTAGAAGGATACTGACAGCATCTTTTAATTGAATAACATAGCATTATCAACTTAGCAGTTACCAATTGGTTAAAAAAAACAAACAAACTTGAGGTCGAATGCTGAATGTATGTTTGTTTGTTTGCTCATCATGAAAACACCTGCCATTAGTAATAGCAAGGCCAGACACTGGATTTCCTAAGAGTTAGACACACAGCTTCCATTCATCTTTTTGTCTGGCAGCGGATGACTCTCTACAACACATAAGTTATAACGTGGTGCCTTTGCCATGTAATGATGACCCAGTTAAAACAAGTTTATGTCACTCCTTCACAATGTGTCACTGATCCACTGTGATAGATGTGGACCCTCTGTGAGGTTACTGTCTCATCCAGTGGTGCTGTGCTATAGATGGCGCCTAATCTAATATACAGGGACTGAGGCAAAATAGATCACAGTCATGCACGTAGCTGAAGTTTTGTTCTGCAGGCAACATTGTGAACCTAATGGCCATATTTAATGCCATAAAATCAACTCATCTTGTTTATGTGAATGCTATTTATGTGAACATCCAGTCTAAGTGTAATACAAGACACGCATACATTTATTTTTTGCCTTTTTTTCACTGTGTCTATAATAGCATTGGCCAGGGGCAAATCTACCATTGGCAGCAATGGGTGTTACATTCACAGCTGACTACCCACACTACCCTGAGTGATTCTGAATCTCACCCTGCCCCCTCAGCTGTGTAGCTAGCTGTGTATGCCTTCTGTAATCGGGCTCCAAGACTGATCTTGTATTCCTTTGAGTTATGTTAGCAGCCTGCAAAGTGCACACTGGAAGAGTGATGGTGGAAAACTTCCACACTGTTGAAAGTAGTCCCAGTGTGTTGCACAGTGACTGTGAAAGCTAAACTCGGCACATTTGCAGAGTGCAATAGAGTGAAAATGTTTGCGAGAGTGAGACAAACAGCAGTCACATTCATTCACACTTCTGTACAGCAGTGTGCCATTCATAAACAATGGCTACAGCACTGCAATAAGAATTTCACACTGATGATAGCTTAACGAAAAGGCAAGAGCAAAGATGTGGCCTTCACAGTGCGTGTTCCTGTTGCCCTTAGAAGACTCCAGCCCAATGCCCGAGCTTAAACAAACAGCTCGTTGGGAAATGAGTCGTTGATTTTGAGTTTCCACGAAGATTAGAGAGGATTTTAAGTCATAAAGGGTTTCCCTGAGGAGGTGGTGGAAGGAGGAAGGAGAAAAGGGGGAAAGAAAAGTTGGATTTGAAGATCAGTGGCTGTGTGAATGAGTTTACCAGATTTAGCAGTTGGCTGTGGAAACATCTCTCTAACTGCAGTGTTAAATGAACACCCACATTACCAGTTGCCCTTTGTGTAGGGTGGCAGAGACAATGGAATTCTGAAATGGCACTGGGATCATGTCACATAGCTTAACTAGGTTATTCCCTGATGGGTGCCGTTCCCACTAGACAAAATGTTACAGCACTTATACAACAAAGCAGGGTTTTATTAATGGGATTGAATCAGTCATTACATGGTTTTGATGACTGGTGAGCCCAGCAATTTGTATTAAGCCTGTGATTTCCTGTTGTACCTTTGTGAAATTACAGCAGTACTCTTCACTGGAAAGCTATGTAGACTATTGTAACTAATATTAAACAGTGTTTCCCCCTTGTCACAAAGAAAGCACATGCTTATGGTTGGTTTACTTAGACCTATTGATTGAAATACCAGTCCCTTTTCTATTAGTGTAAGATCTGTGTTGTGCATTGATAAGGGAAAGCCTATGGTTTCCATGCATTTTCAGTGTGTGACACAATGTCCTGTCATGCCCTTCCAATACCCACACTGCCCTGCCTTTTCTCTCCTACATCCTGTTTTCAAGACTTCTGAGCCACTCATTGTGGCATTAACAGGATCCTCAGAAGCATTTCAGTTGAGTTTGACAATCCCCAGGATTTTTGATTTGAATTAGTTTTTACATGCTGAGTGCTGAATGGTAGGTTGGGGACTTTGCATACAAAGTGTTACATTGCCAGGTTAGGCTAAAGTACTGTAGTACTACATAGAAGACTTCCTGTGAACCAAGTATAATTAGTGTTTCTTTTAACAGTGATGTTGCTGTATTGTTACTTGTACAAAAGGACAGCCACAGCATTGATATTTGTATCAGTTACTCCACATTCAGTTAGATAAGAAATTATGGCTTTAAATCAGCAGGAATAGAAGGTTCTTACTTGATGCCCTGACTTGTAGAAATCAAAAACTCGGGAGGAGTATTGCATGGGTAGATGACAGTGAGGCCTATTATCACTGATGTAATGATCTTATTTCAGGGAGGCTGATTCACAGCAGGAAAGCCGAGATGTCGACTTTGGTCCCCATGTGCCTGGCTGGGCATTAAAATGATGGTGGCTGGTTAGCATTCAGACTGAGCAAGGCTGAAGATGCATGGATGGCCTTTCCCTATCTCTCCATCTGTATAGTTTAGGTCTGCTCCTGTGTGCTGTCACTCTCCTGCCCTGACTGAGGGTAATAAGCTGTGGCAGTCCACCAAGTGTAAAGCAAAACAAAACCAATTCACAGCTGCTGTCAGTCCTCCACAGCTCTCCACCTACTTTCTTTCCACCGTGGAAACTTGAGGTTGCAAATATAAGTAAATGGTTAAGGGATCACAATTTGCATAATAGTTGTTAGTTGGTTTGTGCATAAACCCATACAGTTTGCAAAGCTGAGGCATTTGTTCATTTACTAAAAGAATGCTTTGTGTGGGGTTGAAACCAGTCTGACATTTTCAGGGTGAACAATCTTCATGTCATTGCGTGTTTTGATCTTGAAGCATGGTTGAAGCCAGGTGTATAAACTTCTCACCAAGGCCAGTGCAGGTCACGAGGTTATGTGGCTTGTTTCCACTAATGCATGTCTGTGTATGAGTGTTCATGGGTAGCACATAAATGACCATGTGTTTGCAGAGATGCCACTCCCTACCCTTTCTGTACCACTGCTTGAAAAACCAATAGGCAGCATGCTCGTGATGCGTGGCTTTATGAGAGAGAAAGAGCACAGAGTAAGAGAAGGAGAAAGTCAGAGGAGGGTGAAGTGGGAGCAAAGACTACAGGGCTACAGTCTGTCTCAGTCTCTGAGAGATCAACTTCTTCTGCAGAACAAGATAACCGAACCAGACGTGATCATCCAATTTTCCTCAAATTAGTTAGCACAGCTAAATGTATGAGGGGTAACGGTCTGCATCTCTGTGTCTTCCTGTTCATCTTACTTCAATGGATATTGCTCGTTGACCCAAGTGACGGGAGATGACTGTACCAGGGCGGCAGCAGGGTCACATCATCATGCCTTTTACGGATTTAGAGCTGCCTTTGCTCTGCTTTCCACATCAGAGCTCACAGTTTTTGTCTGGCCAGCAGCAGTATCAGTGGACTGGGTGCACCTTGTGAGACCACGGGACACGGGAGGGAGATGCAGCAGAGGGCGAACTCGGCGTAAGTGGGGCATCAAATCACCCCGCTACTCATACCTCACCTGCCCAACAACGGGCTAGTAGGAAGAGCTGACAACTCAGAGTTTATTAGCTATTTATTTTTTTGTTTAGGAATCCAAATTTTATTATACATGTTCAAAAACATTTATGTTAAAAAAGGTAAATCATGCGTGCCTGTGTGCAGTTTATTTTTCTTAATATTATGCTGGGGACTTTCTTCTATGTGAGATTTTTCCAGTCATGATCATCTGACTTTTCAATTACAATATCACAGGAAATTCATTATAAAATGTTTTCATGTCCTTGCTGTTTTGCTTGGAAACGTGTTTATTGTTTATTCCATATTTATAGTCACACACTTATGATATAATGCTATAATGTGCTAATTTTGTCTGACCACATAGTTGGAAACACATGGAAATCGGGAAAGGTCATATTATATTTGTAACTACATTGTAATATGGGACGTCAAGACACCTAATGGAGTACATTGGCTCTATTTAATAATGTTAGTGGGGTGTTTACTGGGCGTTAAATTTGTGTGTAGAAAACATGTTACACTCAGTATCCCCTATAGAAAGTCGGCAGCTCCACTGAAGCACATTACTAATGTACATTAATGCAGCGTTTCATTACTTTTTGATACTGACGAGGGCTGACAGGACGTCTGTGGAGATGTTTGAGTACAGCCACATCCATCAAGACAGAAGGAGCTGAAGAAGAGAGACGTAAGCTGGAGAGAGAGCGCTCACAAAAGAGCTTAATGAGAGACAAGCAGACCGACAGAGAGACGGAGTCCAACTCACTCAAGTCACAGCAAGCTGTTGCAGATTTTTTTGAGGATGTGGTCACATTAAAGTATAGTCTTTGCTTACCTGAAATTGCCATTTAAACTTGATTTTAATATCAGCCCAGTATTTTAAAGAATGGATAATGTTCAAGTGTTTTAGCAATCCATTAACTGAGGTTTATTAGATGGTCAGGTCCTACCAAACATAGTCTGGGTTTCATTACCTCTTAAAAATAGTTATGCTTGAATGATTTAGGTCAGTAGAGTATGCGGTGTCCTCATTTTGTGCACAATTTTTCCAAAGACTTGGTGTCCTTTTCAAACAGTAGCTCGTCACTGCTTCAACATATGTGCTATTTTAGCAATAATTCCACCTTGGGATGACACACATCACCCCAGAGAATGTAAATATCCTTTATTTTACCTGCAAGACATAGACAAGAGAGTTTAAAAAAAAAAAAAACTCAGTCTATTGATGTAATTGGCGGTCATTTTCTGTATCCATTTATAAGTAATTGCCTAATTCTTCTGTCAGGAGTATACAACATGCATGTGTTGGTATGGCTGTCTTCAAGTGCTGTCTAAAATGCCCTAATCATGAGTTGAGTGCACATTAATAACCCAAACAGTGAAAGCACTGTGTGCTTTTTAGCTGTGAGGTTATTTACCTTGCCGTATAAAAGCATGTTTGTTTGTAACAGTGGTTACACATTTAATTAAAATGTCAGTTGCATACATGTGTGATATGCACTCACATATTTCTTTACTACAGTCACTGCTGTTACTGCACAAATGAGACTAGTTGTGTTACAATTGATTTTTAAGATAAACAATCACACATAAGAATTTCAGGTTTGAAAAAGCAACTGAATATATATTGATAGCATGTTAAGTATTTTACTTTATTGCTTTCTGGGAATAGTACCCCTCTCTTTCTCATGAAGTCTTCTGACTCGTAATTTCATAAGAACAGCCGAAAGGATTGTAGTTGCCCCTTGTCTCTTAATGAAGTGACTAAATGGGTGACATGTGTGAAGGTGAGGTTCAGGATGTGGGCATTGAGGTGGTGAAGGTGACACTGTGGCTGACTCGTCCTGCTCGTGCACCACGGCAGTTTTAAATATATTTTGGTGTGGTGCTAAGTTACAGGTCGGTGTAACTTTGTTAGTGTAGTAAACACAGTCATTTGCTATTCATTCAAGTTGACACAACACCATGCACTATGACCAGTGCATGGTCACTGTTAATTAATAATTAATTTTGTATTAGTTGGCCTGTTTTAGGTGACTGTGAGGGAACTGTATTTACAAAGATAAATTTTCCTGAGTGGAGTGTCAGTAGAGGAGAGAGGCAAGACGTCATTGTGCTGCTTACTTTTCATGTACTGACATGACAGGGCATTCCTCAAGCTGATAGTAGAACTGTATCCTATTACCACTGTCACGGCTTATGCTCATAGTCTGTTTATCATAGCACCCTTTCTGTCTGGTTTAACCAATCACACCCCACGTCATTATGGGCAGTGTCATGTTTTAATTGAATATTACAGCCCATACACAAAGCTACTGGAAACTTTAAAAAGCCTTCTCTGCCCAAATCTGTAGGTAGTGGTGTACAGTCCAAAGCATCTTAAGTTTCACAAAATATCAAATACTTGTGAAAAACACATAAAAGGACTTTTATCCCGAGGGTCCCGACATCAGGATGTTAGGGGTGTCTCTGTAGTAAATCAATTCATCAAGGCTACAAAAATAATGCAGACCACCTCAAGGCACTGCACAACAACAAACCCACATGGCTGAGGGTGCTATAGCAACGCAGAAATCATAGTCTACAGCAGCAGAATAAGTCAGGAATACCACAGCCATAAACGGTATGTTTTAGTGCGATGAACACCATCCTAAACCGAAAATACAGTGGAGCAGCCTCGCCCAAAATGTAACCCAGTGGAAAGTTTGTACTGACAGCTGATAATCAATACTGACTTAAAATACACATTGGAAAAAAGACTGGTTGATGCACTTTATTCACCTGCTTGACTCAAACAAGACATTGAATAGCATAACAATATCTTCATTTCACTCTGTGTATTTGAGACATAGACCAGGATGGCATTTGGTAATTATTTTAAATATTTTATCTTTAAATGTCTGCCCAGAGCCAGAGCTATAACTGTAAAATGTGGGAGATAACAAATCACTGCCACGTAATAATTAATTTGAAAACTCATCCGTCACTGACCTCTGCGAAACATCAACAATGCGGCTCCCCCGCAGCCTGTGTTAAAATACAAAGTACTGTTTTGTGTGGAACCCTGGCTTAAATGCATAATGCAAACAAATGTCCTTTTTCATCCACACTTAGTGTAACAAAAGTTACTTGGAATTTCGATGGTGGAAATATCAAACCAAATGGAGACTCTTCTCCTGTAAGAGGTCAGCAAGTCTCCTTTCTACCAAGTCTACCTAGTAATCACTTACCTGTCAATCATACATTAAAGGAAACATTCAGATAAAAGTAATAAACATAGTTTAATACTTCCTTGTCCATAGCAAAACAATTTTTGAACTGAGAATTGTAACCAGGAAATGAAGATGAACTTCCTCTAGTTTTACAAGGTTATTGGTATAATTATGCAGTGGTAACCAGGTCTATGTAATGACCTTCTGCTAGGAACCTTTTATATATTAGGCCAACATTTATATATTCAGCCCTTTTCTAATAATAAGTATGATAATAAAGTTTCTGTTCTCATTTACTTACTTACTTGTTCATGTTTTTCATTTTAGGAGGCTATGAATAATTCTTTTCAATGTCACCACCACACTCAGCCCTTTACTATTTCTTAGTTAAATCAAGAACTTATTTCTTGAAAAAATAATTGTTTGGTGGTTATTCATAGGTTTAGGTACTGTGCTTGGTGTTATAGAATAATGGCAGAGGTGATTTCTTGATTTCATCACCCTTTTTTCACCCAGGTTTAGTTGTTTTTCAGACATCTGGGTTACTTGGGTGGCGAGCGGAGTAATAAGAGCTTAAAGATAGAGAACCATAAAATAAAAAATGGTTGATATGAAAACAGTAGCCCAAGAAATTTTAGACCCCTGTCGTCTTCTCTTCCTCCCAGTCATGCATTTACAATCTCAGTGTACCAAAGCTAACACACAGGTGTTAGACTTGGTGTGTCTTGGTTTGACTGCACGGTGGATGCCTCTCTTATGTTAGTATTTTTATAATTTCTTATACATTTTCATATTTGAAATGAAAAAATAGGAACATGTAATCAAAATTTAATTACAATTAATAATGTCTAGTGTAACTTTTACGTGATACCAGAGGCCCAAAGTCACACATTTGCTTGTACAGTATAAACAGCAGTTTCCTGTACATGTGTTGGCATCAGTACGTGCTCTTAGTTGTTGATGGACCACATGCCTGTTTTCATATAGAAAAAGCTTTGACTCCTTATGTCTGAGGCATGCAATCACAGGCTCCCAGAGTTCATTATGGAAGCACCACAATGCTTCCCGCCTGAGTGCATCTCACCACCCAATGCAGCCAACACTGTTAAATTAAGTTCATGTACAGCTAGGGACATAAACTCTGATAAATGCCTGTGTGCTGGACACCAGGCCATGATGAATCTGAAAGTAAAAATCATTAAGTGACATGTTTATTCACCTTTATTTGATTGAGTTGTAATGAAAATGAGCTGAGACACGTTTTCCGAGTATTGGTCACAACTAATTAGAGTATGTGTACAATTGTGTATGGATAGCTGCGAAGATTAATGTCTGGCTTAGGGTTAATAGTTGTTTTCATGAGTTTTTTTTATTTTGAATATTTAATGGTGATCTAAAGACTTGGGCGTCTGTCAGATAAACACATATTCCTCTAATTGGTGCTTGTACAACAGAAGTGGGTTTTGGAATTGGTAAAGAAAGCAGACAAGAGAACGGGGACAGAAAGGAGAGGCCGTTGTTAGAAACAGCATCTTCCTGTCAATCATGATCCTTGTCATGTTGTGCCTTGCCTGTTTCCCAGTTGCAGGCCTGACATTGCTCTGTTTGTTTAGTTGTTAAGAATAGCTTAAAGCCATGGAAACAGTAACCGGCCTGCGCAGTGTTTTTTATGTTGTTTTGTGGCGAGTTTGTCCGATTTTGTTTTTGTAGATGTTATGGTTTGGGTAATTTGGTTTTAAGGCTTAGGATCTTTCTTGGCCTGGTTCAGGATTAGTTGCAGTAGACATTTGTATCCCAAATGTCTTTTATTTGGCTTTTCATGTCATTATATACAAGGTGTAATAGGTGGTGTGTGTATCTGTTTGTGTGGGCAAACTACTTAAAAACTATTGTCTGTAATAACTGGAACCTTGCTAGTGTGGCTTGTAGGATGGTGTACCCAGCTCTGTTCTCTGCTACTCTTCTTTTAGCAGTCATCTTTTGTTCCCTCAGTTCTATTCTTCTGCAGTATTATTCCCTCCAGCTTCCACAGCCCCTTAAGGGCTGCTTGGCCTCACTCACCCACCGCTCTCCATCACCCTCTCCAATTCTCTTATCACTCAAATCCCCTGAAAGCCCCCTCATGGACACTTAACTCTCCCTCTCCTTCTCAGCAAGCCTTCTCCAGCTTTCTCTGTGATAGCAGACTTGATCATGCTTTCCTTACAAGTAGAAACCTCTCCTCACCTAAACCAGATGGGAGCCCTTCAGGTCTCCTGTGAAAAGAGCTACTGCAGGACCTCATTCATCTTCTCACCACTGGATGTTTTTCCAGTCACTGCCCTCCATTCTGAGAGGCACCAGTGGCCTAAATTTGGAAAAGTGTGTTAATTTTTTACCCCAGCTGGAAAGACCCTGTCAACTTCAGCCTCACCTGCTGAAATTTTAACCAGTGTTGTTCTTAAGGCTTCTGTTTAATTCAGAAAGAAGCAACCCTTTAATGGTGTGCTAGAAACTCAAAAATAAAAGCTTATGGATTTGAGCTTTTAGGTGCCTCCTCTCGATTTGTTTTATAATACATGACCTGTCTGGGCAGTACTCTCATGAAAGTAGGCAGTA
Organism: Lates japonicus; assembly: GCA_033238685.1. Lineage (NCBI taxonomy): Eukaryota > Metazoa > Chordata > Actinopteri > Centropomidae > Lates > Lates japonicus. The sequence goes on along the minus strand of BRZM01000124.1, from coordinate 169,526 downwards.
AAATTGAATAAAGCTTCATGTCTAATATTGATTTTGTTATCAATCAGTCCATCAATAATTAACATGTCTTTACTTGTTTACTTACTTGCCTTAACAAGTTCAGAACTGATCTGGAAATGAAAAGAAGCATTATTCTCTCAAGGTTTAAGTGGAAGTTTATCAGGTACAACATGTGACATCAGGAAATGAAGGTGATTGTTTGATGTATATTAAGTCTATTATGATTCAAGTTTTGTGGCTCTGTAATACTTTGATTTGTGATTACATCAGTCCAGTTTCCCAATTTGCAAATTTGGACTGTGAAGAACTGAAGAATTCAATGCTCTGTATCATTATAAAGATATTGGACAGGGGAGACATGGTGTCTAAACAGTGTTAAGTCATTATGTGTTTTTCTGATTCATTAATATATCTATCTTGCATGTTTCCAGGTTCTTTAAGTTTCTCAAAAGAATACATCACTTCTTCACATTATGTTTACCTCAGAGGAGGTTATTGGTTATATTGCCACAATTCTTGTAATAAATATTAACATTTTCAGCCATTTTGCCCAGCACTACATTACTTCAGTCAATCAAGCAGTTGCATTTAAGGTGCTTTCACTGTTCAAGAGAAATGTGTACTTTCCTGTTTAACAGGAGTATAACTTTACAAACATGATTCCTTTCAACCACATCTTAATATAGTATGACTTATTATTTCCTCCTTGTCTGTCTGTTTCAGGTGGTACCATGGCAAGCTAGACCGAACCATTGCTGAGGAGCGGCTGCGCCAGGCCCGGAACCCTGGCAGCTACCTCATCAGGGAGAGTGACCGCCGGCCCGGTTCCTTTGTCCTGTCTTTCCTCAGCATGACCAACGTGGTCAACCACTTCAGGTATGTGCAACAGGCAGAAATAAGTTAATCTCAGTGATGGGGCATCAAGAGCCGGCGTAAATACCAAAGAGAGAAGTATGGTTTTGCAGCAGCATGCTCAGGTGGCTCCTTCACAAATGAGTTAACATGTTTGACTTAGCTTTTTTCAGAGGTGTATGGTGAAAAGACCTGACTTTATCAACACAGAGCTGACATTTTTTGTCCAGTTATTTGTTTTTATCCATTGCTGCCATAATTTACTGGGAAACCAAAATGGGAGGGTCATTGAGGTCTCATTTGTGTTCACCATACCAATTACAGAAGTTACCCAGACTTAGCTAACCTGTCTATCATGGTATTACTAACAGCCTAGAACTGAGAGAGCTTTGTGGGTTGAATAGTTTGGTTGACATGAACTGTTTCATGTCTGTTGTCTAGAGAGTCCTGTTTGTAGGTAAAATAGAATATAGCATGTCATCTCACAAGAGGCAGACAGCATGTCACCCTCAATTAAAAGATAAGGATAGGGGAACTACAGAAGTTATTCATTACCTGCTAACCAAAAGGACAGAAAGCCATGCACATGAAAGGGCAACCTCAGAGACGAGCTGATACTGAAGAGAATGTATAGGTTTGACAAGGGGTTTCCGGTGGCCTGTTGTGCCATTGCAGACAATAATTCAAACACACTGTACATTTGAGAACAGTGTTTTTTTTATAATGCATACCAACTTGAATGCTTAGATGACTTCTGAAACCTCTCTGTGTGTCTGTGTGTGTGTGTGCGCAGAAGACTTTATCTCTCGTGCAATGCGAGTGGGTGGACCTAAGGTGAAAGAAAGAGGACAGCACACTTGTCTAGCTGCAATACCATGGGGTATTTTACAACACTATAGTCAATAAAACAAGACAGATTAGACGTTACAATCTGTCCTCCCCCTCGATGGATATGTTATATTCAGTATGAAGTTGCATTAACCCTGCAGCTCACACATAAAAGGTGAAGATGCACTTACAAGGTCAATGTGGCATTCTCTGCTTCAAAAAATTGAACACACCTTTTTTAGAGTGGCTTCCTTGAGTGAAGTGTAATATGTACTGGTATAAGTTTCAGCATTCCCTGGTGTGTATTTAATACAAACTGTAAGTGCTTAAAGACATTAGATGAACATGTGATGAAAGTCGGTGCATATCTATCCACACCATTTTGCTTATTTTGGTTGCACCCTGTCACCTCTTTTTCTCAAGTACACTGCCCCTCATTGCACAACCGCACATTTCCTTCAAATGTTTAGGTTTTTCTCTTTCTAAATCTTGTTTTCTTTTTGACACACCTTTAAGTAAACTGGAATCTGTGCATTTTATAATATTTCACTCTAATACTTAACTGCATGTTTGACCTACTAGTCCTAATGTTATGCCATAAAGAGGTTTGTGTTCTGGGAAATCGCAGACATTTTCTCCAGAAATGCATTTTTTCTATTTGAGTAACAATGACATCATCTCCTTCATTCACATCGGTTTAGTGTGGACCCATGATGTCACTAATGCTGGAAGGAAGGAGCCTTTCTGTAAGGGAGTTATGAACATAAGGTTAATTGTGTGACACCTACACTTCAAAAGGCTGAAGATTGTGCAGACAGCAAATGAGTAATAGCACAGAGCATTTGTTATAAATGCTCATTCAGAGATCCACTCAACTGATGAGCAGAGAATTAGAATTAGTAGCTCTGCAATAGGATATGGTTCAGAACAGTGCTTTCCCATACCATTGTAATCACTCACTGGAGTGATTTTCATTTTTCTTCTGACTCACAAATTACAAATATCACTGTCATGATAGTGGGATTCAACAAGGCAGCCTCCATCTTCCTCTTTCTCTCACTATCTGAAATCCTCTTGAGAAAGATAATTACTATTTTCTGGAGTATTGTGGTACAGATATTTACAGTCTTATTTTATCATGGTTTATATAAGCTATGTTTCATCTGCAGTGTGGGAGCACTAATGAAAAACAATGTTGACTCAGATAATGTTACTGTCAAAGGAATAAAAGTTGAACATTTTCTGTTTCCTTCACTGCACAGTGATTAGCCTGTGTTTAAAAATAACTGTGCTATCTTTTTTTAATTGTTGTGTTTTCTCTCAACAGGATTATCGCCATGTGTGGGGACTATTACATTGGTGGGCGGCGGTTTTCTTCTCTGTCAGACCTGATTGGTTACTACAGCTATGTGTCTTGCCTGCTAAAAGGAGAGAAACTGCTATCACCAGTGGCGCCCCCAGAGGTGAGACTGACCCCACGGCTGGGACCAAACAAATTCCAAATACTAAGTTTTAAGGGTCAATTCCAGTATATTTGAATTTTTGCTGTGTTCCCCTGTAATTGTACATTATTCTAAACTCTTTGTGTTGCTTCTGTTACATGACATTACTTGATATGTGTTTTTTGTTTTCCCTTGTCTTATTCTCAAAATAAATATTGTGAAATACGCCTTGTTTAAATATTCTGAGTACTCCCAGTAGGTTAAGGGTATTAGATTTGAGTTGAAATTGTGTAATTTTAAATGTTCTCTTTCTGTTTCATTTTAAAGACTATACATAGTGTTAGAAGCTTCTCGTTTTCTGTTGGCGTGACTGGATTGTGACAGAGAGCATGTTAGTAGTGTGGTTTTACTTCTTTTAAAATAGAAATCTTTATAGCTTGATAGCAGCATTTTGATGCAACTCGTCAAAATCTAATAGGAAAGAACTTTCCTCAGAGATCTAGCAAAACTGAATTTGAACATTTTTAAATATATCAAATGCACACAAAGTGTGATGATCAACAGTAAGATATGCAAAATTATAACTTACCTCCTGAAATGTACTTGGTACAATGTTAAAGAATGAGTTGATGAGTTAACTTGAAGTCAGGCTTGATTCCTTTATTCAGCCACTTGCTCAGTGTACAAGGGAGTATTTTTCATGTCTTCCTTTTCCCATTTTTCTGTTTTCCTTCAGGCAGTATTCAGAACTGTTTAAAGCAAAGCTCAAACTAATGCTAATTACCTTTTTCAGCCGAGTGTGATTTCTCCCAGGGGGAGTTGTAGTAGAATACTTGATTTTGTAAAATAATTGGGGGATATAACATCGATGTGGTTTTGGAAGGTCAAGGCTAAGAATTAGATTTTTTATTCTTTGTTTGTATTTTTTTCACAGCCTGTAGAAGACAGGAGGAGAGTCAGGGCCATACTTCCATACACCAAAGTGCCAGATACTGATGAGATCAGGTGAGTATCTGTGCAAAAGAGACTTGTCTTACATGTGTATTACATTCCTATATCCAACCAGTCCCTTCGCTAAAAGTGTTCTCACAAACAGCAAACATGATCTATAATCTTTGAGACACAGACAAGCACTGCTGATTTCCTGGGCTTAAAAATACAGTATTTGACTGTATTGCATAGCTGCCTAGTTTCCCTATGATTTTTTGTTTGTTTGTTTGTTTGTTTTTGGCATATCAGGTCTGCTCTTCCCTTTATAGCAGCCCTGAAAGCACATCATCTGACTTGTTACTGAAAAACAGTCCCTGTCATTAAGCTGCAGTAGGCACACTTACTGATGACCCCAGCTATCCCTGATTTCCTGAATCTGATAAACATCTGTCTGAAGTCAACCTCAACCCTGAGTTTGCCAGTGAGCCACAGGCTTAACTGAGCAGAGGGGCATGCAATATTTAGCCCAAATGTTATGATTCAGAGGGGACACCTGCTGGTAATGCTTTGGTATTACAACTGTCATTAAATAAATAGACAGACACTTAACTATTTATTCAGTGAGAATAAAAATAGATATAGTTCCTTCATATCATCAAGACGGCAATGCCTTGACTACGCAACAGTGTGACAGAGAGAAATGGTATGATATTGCACAGTGTCACAATGTTTTCTCTTGACTCCATATATCTGCAGCTTCCTAAAAGGGGACATGTTTATTGTTCACAATGAACTGGAAGATGGCTGGATGTGGGTGACCAACGTTCGGACAGAGGAGCAGGGCCTCATTGTGGAGGATCTGGTGGAGGAAGTGGTAAGTACAGCACAAGATGGGATGGGTGGCATCAGCATAGCAGCAAGTGCTGTGATACAATACATCAAAATACACCATGAGAGTCCATAGATGACAGAAAAACTGCAGTTATTAGTCCATTAGAGTTGGTGTGTTGACATCTGTCTATTTCTGATATTTTTCAGGGGCGAGAAGAGGATCCACATGAGGGAAAAGTGTAAGTTGTATTGCACTGAACTCACTTTTTTAGTGTCCAATATCTGATCGATGGTAAAAATTCAAAGCAGGATGTAGTTGATTAAAATGCACCTTGCTTACAAATTTCTATGACGCAGTGACTGTATGCTTTTATACAATATATCATTACAGGATAATATCCACCCTGTTAGTTCGACCTCTTGTCCTCAAGATATAAATCACGATTTTATATTTACTTTAACAAGCAGAAAAACATGACAGCACCAGTGTGCACCATATTAGTCAATATTCAAGTTTGACTTAGGGACTCCAATAAATTCTGCACACTGGACACACTGGATGGTCACTTTACTCTGATGAATGTCCCCATCAGATATGCCATTTATGAAAGATTTCAGTGTTGGGAGATGGTATTGTTGCAGTAGGCACAGCTGAACATCTGCATTTTGTTGACTGGGTTGATCCAATTGTCTGTCGCTCTTCCTTCTGTTGCTCTTGTTGGATCTCCTACAGTTGGTATCATGGAAAGATCACCAAGCAAGAAGCCTACAACCTGCTGATGACAGGTACCATTCTTCTTTGCCTTTCATTAGGCCAAAGTTATTAATCACTTGTGACGTTATCATGGATTATTTTTTGTCAAGACTACAAGTCTTGCACATCAAAGTTCATTTATCACAATATACTGCTGAGTGTGCATTAAAACCTTTTCTCTTCCTCCCCCTCTCGATTCTCCTGCTCCCTCTCATTTCATAGTTGGCCAGGTGTGCAGTTTTCTTGTCCGGCCATCAGACAACACACCTGGGGACTACTCCCTCTTTTTTCGCACCAATGAAAACATCCAAAGGTTTAAGATCTCCCCCACCCCTAACAATCAGTACATGATGGGAGGGAGGTACTACAACAGGTATGTGTGGCAATGTACCTCCCTTCAGCTGTTGATACAATACAATATGAGGAAAAAATGATATGCTGAACTGCTACATTTTTGAAGTTGTAGCCAGCATGTTTTGCATATTTTGACTTGCAGCTACTAACGTGCTGCATCTCGTTTGCTCTCTCTCTGTGGCAGTGTTGATGACATCATCGAGCATTACAAGAAGGAACAGATTGTTGAGGGCTACAACCTGAAAGAACCAGTTTCAGTGCAGGTAGGTACAGTTGTGCACTCGCATTACTGAGCCTGTGTGATTTTAGATTTTAGATTTAATGTATACAAGGTATCCAAATGTTTTTATCAAACCATTACCAGTTTGGATAAAGGGGAGTAAATTTTGCTGAACACTAAATGTATATTTTTAAGAAAATATACAGAATTAGACATTTCCTCTTTGTTTCCTTCAAAATCAAGACTTTCTAGAATCTCTCCAGGGCAACAGATATAGCACTCATTTTAAAAATATGATGAAAAAAAAGGAACTGTAATGTAAGCTAGCCCTTTCAATGGAATTGATTTTGCCTTTGTGAGTATGTGATGGCTTGATTTGCTTTTGTATTTACTGTAGCACCAGGAACAAGTACTTACTGACACAGTGGATGGGAGAGAAATCTATAACACTATCAGACGGAAAACAAAAGACGCTTTCTACAAAAACATTGTCAAGAAAGGCTACCTCCTGTTCAACAAAGGTATATGTCCTCAAATGCATTTTTAATCAAATCAATCGTTAGCCCTCTGTAACATAAATAATATTATCTCAGTCTTGTCTTGTGGTCTGGTCAGTCAGGGTCTACCATCATACAAAATTTTTCTCTGGTCTGTCTCACCTTCAGGCAAAGGCAAACGGTGGAAGAACCTTTACTTTATCCTGGAAGGTAACGATGCCCAGCTCATCTACTTTGAGAGCGAGAAGAGAGCCACCAAACCCAAAGGGCTGATCGACCTAAGTGTGTGTTCCGTGTATGGTGTGCATGACAGTCTGTTTGGCAGGTGAGATGTCAGAATATTGCTCTTGGTCTAATTTAGTAAAGCTGACACTCAGCTCTGAACGCTCAGTTACACAAACACTGCATGGAAGAAAATTATATTAATGAGGACTCGTATGGTGCAAAGTAATCTAAATTCTCCATTCTGTTTTACATTTTCAGGCCAAACTGTTTCCAGATTGTTGTCCAGCACTTTAGTGAGGAACAGTACATATTCTACTTTGCGGGAGAGGCTCCAGAGCAGGCACAGGTAATAGGAGAGTCAGCATTTCCCTATCACTGATAACTATCTCATCTTTTAGGGTGGAAGCACGTGCATATTTATTTTGTCCAGATGCTGAGTACAAAAAAGTGAAACTGCATGTTTTGTCTCCAAAAGGACTCCCAATGATGTAAACTGCTCCTTTCTTTTATATAAAGTAAAAAAGAATTCTAGCTTTAACCGGTTCTTCATTTGATAAAGAGGACTGCTGGGTAGTTGGGTACAGAGATCAATGAGAGCCTGTCATTTTATTTCTTTCATGAAAGGAATAAGTTCAAACAGTGTGAACAGATTACAGTGAGTTCCTACAGAGGAAGAGCCCATGTCAACTGTGTTTTACAAATGCTCTGACCGTGTTCTCTTTTTTCAGGACTGGATGAAATGCCTTCAAACTTTCTGCAGTAACCTAAGGAAAACCACTCAGCCCACCTCCAACAAGAGGCTTAGACAGGTAAATATACCATCCGCCAGTGTGTGTGCCTGTAGACAAAGTAAAGCAGTAGGTGGTTGAATCCAAGTCAAGCCAGTAATTTTTTGGTTGACATCTTCCACAGATGGCTTATTAAACAAATATTTGTCAGGTAAAAAAATCTGTAAGGACTATGTGTATCTTATTTTTTTAAAGTCTGAAAAGAGGTGGGTTTGAACATCTTAAAAACTAATAGACAAAAGGAAGCAATAGTTATTAAGAACATTGTTGTAATTTTGATTTACAGCCCACGCCTGCATATGTTTTGTGTGCTAAAACCTGAATTTTCTGTCAGGTGAGCAGCTTAATGCTGTATGTGGAGGAGGCCCACAAGCTGCCGGTGAAGTATTTCACCAACCCCTACTGCAACATCTACCTGAACAGCGTCCAGGTGGCTAAGACGCACCACAGGGAAGGGCAGAACCCCGTCTTCACAGAGGAGTTCATCTTTGAGTGAGTGTATCACACTATCTCCTTGTTTGTTTTCCTCCCTTAGATTCTTCCACCCTCTCTTTTTTTATCCTCACATTCCCAGTCATCCATCTTGTGTTGAAACAGACATTTTCTCCCCTAGTTTATAGAATTATAAAATGTATTTATTTGTTGTTTCAGTGATTTGTCAAGTGAAATCAACAGATTTGAAATCAGCCTGAGCAACAAAACGAAAAAGAGCAAAGAAAGTGACATCTGTAAGTACTTATGTACATTTCTTTAAAAGCAGATACCATCTCTGTAAGTCTCTGCACTCACCTCATCTTTTTCTTTCATTTCAAAACTCACATCTCTCCCACCTTTTCTTTCTGTCCTCCTCCACACCCCAATCTCTCTCCCCCCTCAGTGTTCATGCGTTGCCAGCTGAACCGTCTGCAAAAGGGCCAGATGATTGATGAGTGGTTCCCTCTCAGCTCCCACGTGCCTCTGAAGGGAATCGAGCCGGGCTCCTTACGCGTACGTGCCCGCTACTCCATGGAGAAGATCATGCCCGAAGAGGAGTATAGCGAGTTCAAAGAGGTCTGATCCACGGAAAAGTGGTTTTGATTGCACTGTCCACTATCTGTCACCTCTGTTAACAATAACAACAATGTCATTATTGTGTCTCCTCTGCAGATGATCCTGCAGAAAGAGTTTCATGTCATCTACGCTCTGGCCCACGTGTGTGGTCAGGACCGCACCTTACTGGCAAGCCTTCTCCTACGGATCTTCAGACACGAGAAGGCTGAAGCCCCCCTACTCAGGACACTCAATGACAGAGAGATTAACATGGAGGGTGAGAAACGCATAAACAAAAGATAAGACTCATGTAATATGAAGGGGTATAACTGACAATCCTCCTGCATAGCAACACCCTCAGACTGCAGTGTTTGATTTTGTTCATTGAGTGGTGTCAGCTCAGAAATATGCACAACCATGTGCTCAAACATTATCCATACCCTCCTCTGTTTGTGCACTGTTACCAGATGAGGCCACAACATTGTTCAGAGCGACCACACTGGCCAGCACTCTGATGGAGCAATACATGAAGGCCACAGCCACCCCCTTTGTACACCACGCTCTCAAAGACACCATCCTCAAGATCATGGAGAGCAAACAGTCCTGTGAGGTAAAGACCTACAAAGGCTTTCACGCTTGCCGCATTAAAAGTCTTCAAGTTAGATCCCACTGCATTTATCTGTGGTTAAGAAGGTTAAGAACATGGCATTTATGTCTTATCAGTGCAGCTGCTACCACAAGGTTGCTGTGTAGATGCAAAGAAAACATAAAAGCGCTACACAGCATCAACATGCCTGAAGTCTCAAAGGCTGCTCTTTGAGCCTTAATGCCACAATGAATATTTCAGTACATGTAGTACTTAAAGAGTTCACGGACCCACTGAGATGAATGTCTCATAGTGTGTAAGTTATTGTGTTTAATTTATTATGCTTCTTAACTTCTCTGGTGTTGTTCAAGTTAAATATGATAAATATCACAAATGCATTTACTAATTGCTGATCCATATCTATGCAATAAACAATATATATTTCACTGAATCTCTGCCTCAGTTGCTGTTACTGTAGGATAATGAATGAACAAAATGAAAGGTTTCTTATTTCATGACTCACAGTTATATGTAGTATATTTGAATAAATCATCTTCATTTGTTTGTCTGTTTTCCCCCCCATCTCTCTCCCTCTGTCTCCCTCTCTCTCCATCCATCCTTGTTTTCAGTTGAACCCTTCCAAACTGGAAAAGAATGAGGACGTGAACCTGAACCTGGCTCATCTCCTCAACATCCTGTCTGAGCTGGTGGAGAAGATCTTCATGGCTGCTGAGATCCTACCACCGTAAGCATATATACAAACACACAGCTTTGTTGTCCAGCTTTGTCAGTAAATCTTTTGAATTAGTGCTTACAACAGAAATGCAAATCTGCAAGTCCAAGAGACCCAGATAATGCATCATTTTCTCCTTATGATCCATCCAGGACACTGAGGTTCATCTATGGTTGTCTGCAGAAGTCTGTTCAGCAGAAATGGCCTACCAACACCACCATGCGGACAAGAGTTGTAAGGTAAACAAACACCTATGTACAATGTGAAACACACTGCCTTTATTTTTAGAGTTTAAGAGCAGTCAGCATATCTTTTCCCTGTGTCTACCATCTCTAATTTTAGCATGTGATACATTGTTTTTTTTTTTTTCTAATGCTGTCCAACTCAACTTAGCCTTATCCATTCTTTTTCTAGTGGCTTTGTCTTTCTAAGACTGATCTGTCCCGCCATCCTCAACCCCAGAATGTTCAACATAATTGCTGGTGAGCATCCACTGAAAAGCACACACGCACACAAAACCTTCCTGTTTGCCAAGTGACATGTTACAATGAGCATTTTGCGCTGCCATCTCTTCTCGCAGACCCTCCATCTTCAACAGCAGGCAGGACCCTCACACTGGTGGCCAAGTCTGTCCAAAACCTGGCCAACCTGGTTGAATTTGGTGCTAAGGTATGAATTCCCTCCTGGAAACGGTAGTATTGAGTAGAAATATTGTTTTTATAGTGGACATGTCAGCAAAGCACCTTGTGAGTATTGTTGATATTTCACAGCTGTCTCTCTATTCTCAAACAGGAGCCCTACATGGAGGGTGTGAACCCTTTCATCAAAAACAACAAACATAGGATGATCATGTTTCTGGATGAGTTAGGGGTGAGTCAAACTTGTTGCTTTTTGACTGAATTATCCAGAGCTGAAAAAATTAAGCTGTTTTGATAATTGATAGTTTCACTAACGTTACAAGAAAAACTACCAAACATTCTGTGCTTTCATCTTAAACATGGAGATTCTATGCTTTTTTTGCCATTAGAGAGGAAATTCAATATCTTTGATTTTAGACTGTTGGTCAAATAAAGTCAAATAATCGACTTGAAATATGCCATATTGGTCTCTGGGAAGTCATGATGGACATTTTTTTCATTTGTAGACAAATTGATTAATTAGGAAGATTATCAGTAATAATAATACTTAATAACAATTACTAGTTGCAGCTCAAATGTAGACCGTTCCTCCTGACTGAACCTAATAAAATCATGTGTTTTTGTTACTAGAACGTCCCTGACCTCCCTGAAGCCACAGAGCACTTTAGGACGGACCTGTCCCGGGACTTGGCTGCGCTACATGAGGTCTGTGCCACACACTCAGACGAGCTCCGGACGCTGAGCAACGAGAGGGGAGCGCAGCAGGTCAGAGAGCGACGATATCACAGCTAAACACACACACACAAAGGACGATTTATGCCATCCTTTTTCGGAAGATTGCTCTAACTCCTCTTTCCTCTCTGCAGCATGTGTTGAAAAAGCTGCTGGCCATCACAGAGCTCCTCCAGCAGAAGCAGGCTCAGTATGCCATGTCCAACAGCAACAGGTAGTACTGCACTCCTCCTCTCCTCCTCCATCTTCCCATCCTCCCGTCAAGTCTCCCCCACCGGAGTGCAGCACAGAGGAGAGACCTAGCATGCTCTACCCTCATCACCATGGCAACCCCTCCACCTCCACCCTCCATCATGTCCTCCTCTGATAGTCCCGCCCATCCCCACCCACCTGCCATCTTGTCCCGTTCACCACAAGAGAGCTATGCAACAACAGCGGCTGAGTACAACTGATGCAGTACTTAAAAACAAAAAACAAACAAAAAAAAAAACTTGCGCCAGTGACTGACAGCTGTATGCACAGGAAAAATATTTTTCCTTCATAAACTGTGTTCATGATTCTGACTTGGGTACATTTCATTCCCTTCATCATGAGGGCCAAATATAAAGATTTCAAAAGCGGTTTCTTTGTACCCACTATGTGTTTTGATAGCACAGGTTGCCAAAGTGTACCCCCCCCCCCCCCCCCCCCCTTCTGGCTCAATATGAGGAAACTGACATGAAGAAGCTAGTTCTCTCATTCCCCTTTTTCTTGGTAACTGGATTATGAGCGAAGCTTTTTATACTGTAATTAGTGACTGATTTATTTTAAGGTTGTGACAATATCTGCAAAGTGCTGAAACTAGCATTTCTGTCTATTTGTTTTTTTTCTCTTTTTCTTTCTTTGGTTTCTAGATTGGAACAAAGTCTTTCAGAAAAGTATGGTTATTTTATATTAAGAATAAATTCTCTTGCTGGAATCATGAGTATATGAGAGAGATGAGCTGAATTTTTTTTCCCTCCAATTGTATCAGCTATTTTTTGATTATTTGGTTAAGTCTTTTTTTGAAACTTCTGAATGCCAGACAAGACACATAATCAGAGAAACCAAGTAAAATGAAAGTGTTTACAGCAGTAATTTTTTTGGAATAGTACAGACTGTATCAGACATGCATGCACTTATTAAACAGTTTTTGTAAAGTAGATTATGGAGTCTTTCATTGTCTCCTGACAAAGATGGAGAAATGTATGCACATAGTATCATGTGGCTTTGTTACTTTTAAGGAATATTTTACCATTCTGTCTTTAATCCACAGAAACATGACGACACAGTATGTAGAAAAATATCTTTATTCTTACTGCAGAACAAAGGCAAACGCAAGATTGACTGCAATGTCTTGTAGAAAAGTAAATATAATATGCACACTTGCAAACTGTTTGTGATAGATACTTCTGTTTTGGTCATTGACAGCTCAATACTGGAGTTAAGTAGTATAATAACTTAAAACTCTGTTTGATTCCACAACCACATGGAGCTTACATCAGGTCTTCATCTGTCCATTCCTGAGAAGAGACAAAAGTTTAGCAGATTTAGGAAGAACTGCCTGAATGTCAGTCTGTAGTGAACTGTCTCACCTCTTCTACCAAACGTGGTTCTTTTGCTACATGGCCGTCTTCTTCATATCCTCTCTTTCGTTTGCTGCAATACAAAGATATTTTTATTGTGAGAGGTTTAGTGTAAAATAAGCTTTGTAAAGAAAGCTGTGAATCACAAGTTGTCTTTGCAAGCCGTAACTGGTGGTGAACTGTTCAGTGTTTATTGTAACCAACCCTTTGAAGTCCATTATCAACACTCACTTTAGTTCAAGTGTGACAACTAGTGTCCACTACACCTTCATGATCACCATTAGTAGTTGTAGTTCCCCCGTGTCTCATCATGTTTAGTTTCTGTAGCTTCATTTAGACTAGTTTAAACCATGTGGGAGTATTTACATACAGACTGATAGCCCTGCTGTCAGACGCATTCTAATATACACCAATACTGAGTGATTCATAAGAATGTGCCTGTCACAAACAATATCACTTTATCTTGCAGGACCGAGTGCACCATCATGTCACTGGCTGCTGCCATCCAGGTAATGTGAGTTTTACGGATTTCCACCTGAGAATCAAAGTGTGGTAGTCAGACCACACAGCCAGCCAGCCAAAGTGAGGCCTCATCCCATGAGGTCCCCGATCGAAGACTAAAGTCAGTTTGTATTTATAAGCATGTGGCCTAGATTCCTGGCAGTTCAAACGCAATATTGCTGTTCTCCACGGGAAACCACTTGCTGCATATCTGAATACTGTCCTTCCAAAGCCCTTCCCAAAATGCTTCAGACACCGACAGTGTGCTGAACTGATTAAACTTTGACAAGAAGCCTTTGTCACACAAGACCTTGAAGAGATGATTTCTATGAAGATGGACCTGAGATACAGTTAACTGCAGAGATTCTCTGAACTTCTTTTATCCTGGTATGCCTGCCGCTCCCTCAGAAGTTTGACATGTAATGCTTGGTGACTGACATGCAGCCAGACGAGGCGTGTGTGTGTGGGGGGGCGCTCTGATCAGCCACAGCTTTTTTTCTTTCTTTTTTTTTGGATAAAACTTTGTGAGGACATTAGAGGGGAGGCGATCCAAAGCATTGAAGTAGCGTTTTCTGCCGTCATCAGGGAATTTAAACATAGCACCTCTCTCCAAGACGACACAAGCCTTAACTCCCTCTCTTCACGCTGTACCTGAGTTTCTGATAAGCTCTTCCTTCAAAACCCATTTCCACCATCTTTGTGTATGAACTACCATGCAGCACTGGAACCACTTGTTACGTTTTTATATGCTGCTTTGTTTGTTGATATATACTTAGGCTTGAGTAGAAGTAAAAGGTGTTTGTGTATCATATAGCTGAACAGACCTGAGACATAGTCTAAGAGTTTGTAGGAGTTATCTGTAACCTTTCCTGTGCATGTGTTAATCCTGAATGGATCCTGCTATAGTGTGTGGGCCTACATATATGCTGCTCTAACGAACACCACCTGAACTCCCTCTTTTGCCTTGGGACGTAAACAAAAGCTTTCATGCATCTGCAGTCTCTCTTGCTCTTGTTTTCGGTACCCCTCTCTTGCACCGACTGTTTCCATGTAGACTCATCCCCCGAGAAAAGTCATGCCACGCACAGATCGATCAAACTTACTAGGTCGTAAGGGTTGGCCTCGCGTGCCTCCTGATGATTCAAGCAGCTGCAAAAAGTCTGAATCTGTGCCTGTCATAGCTCAAGAAGTTTACCAGACTGTTTACTGTAGCTGCACTTAAGATACCACGGACCTCACCGACCTCACCAAGTGTTAACAGACAGCTGGCGACAGACGCGCGATAACAAACGAGCCTAAAGGTCTCCTCATCAGCGATACCAGTATCAGCTGTGCTTCATGGTATGGATGATGTAGGTAGGAATGTGGCGTGCTGTTGTACTTCCTTTCTGTATTTCATACAGCTGATGATGATGTGTTCCTTTTTATTTTTCTACCTGATACTGAACCTTGAACCTTTTGCATCTTAGATACAACAACCTGGCTAAAATAAAACTGTTACTACATATGGCAGTGGAAATCTGGAGTTGATCACTTGGGTGTGGGGTATAGAAGTTCAATCTATGAATTACAAAAGTTATATAGTAAGAGTGGTATCACAATGAAACTTAAAATGTACCTAAAATGACACCACTCCAATTGCATCTTAGGGGGCAGATAAAGGACTGATGGTGATCATCTGTTTATGGTTTTAAGTGTTCTTAGGATTTCTGAGCACCACAATAAAATCACAAATTCTGACTTCTAATATGACAATGTATAATGTGATAATATATTGTTTGCACTCTGATTATCAGAAATCTCCATAAAACAAACACAAACAGATCACTTCTTCTCCTTACTTGCTTGAGGTGGAAAACTCTGCATGAATCCTCTCCAACCTCTGTTTGTAAGCATTCACCTCTTCTGGTTTGGGAAGTTCATACTTCTTCAGGAGGGTTTTCATCCCTGGTTGGAAAGAGAGAACATTTATTTAAATCTCACATCAGACCTGTGCTGCGTACCACAAGACAGCAAAACAGAGCTCAATGTCGCCATCTTGTGGCGTCAGACTGAAGGCTCAGTTTACTCACTTCTCATCGATTCGTACATCTTTGAGAGAGCCTCTTTGTCCTCTCTCAGTCCCAAGCATTCAGTCAGGTAGCTAGAAATTTGAAACAACAAACAAAGGGGATTGTTTTCCACTAACACATTTCTTTTTGCTCTAATTGAATTGCCACACATGTAAATGAATTAAGCAATCAGTCGGTTCTCAGGACCTTTTCACATATGAAATTTTCAATTCAAAATATCAAGAGTCCAGTTTCTCCATTAGCAACTTACTGTATCTGAATGTGCCTGCACTTACTGATATTCACAACAATTAAAAAAAAAAACTAAATATGACTGCTGTTTTACCAAAGTGAAGAAAGCTATAAATCATCAGATTCCTTAATAGTAATAGATATAATAAATGATTTAAAACACCCACGTCTCCATGCTCAGACCGGCTCTTGAGGCGCTGTTCAGAATAGCTGTCAGAGCGATCTGAGAAGGGGGAAACAGCAGCCCTGCATCTGTCATGGCTGCCTGTGTCAGAAAGTCATCTGCACTCTTCCTCAGTGACTCTGGGTTATCCAGTGTGGGGTATCTAGTCTGAGGAATAAAATTTATGAAAAGGTGATAATTCACTAAGAATGAGAAAGAGCACCGCAATAGTGTATGAGTTTAAGAGTGACATTTAAAGCTCTCCAGGAGTCCGCCAACCTTTAGGTCGATGAGCAGGCCCTCCATGGGTCTGTAGGGGTTGTGGACCACCAGGTGGAAATTGAGCTGTTGGATGAGCAGCAACTCATACTCCAGGATTTGCTCCAGAACCCTTTCCTGTCCTGCTGGGGTCTCCTGCAGAAGGTTGCCCACAAACTGGGTACTGGACACGTTGAACTCATCCACCTTACAAGACAGGTACGCACAAGTGAGCCTGAAAAGACAAGGTAACTTTGAAATAGGTTGTACGGACTGGTAAGAACAAGCCTGAACAACATATTTTTTCAGCAGTTTTGGTGATGTATGCAAACCTTATGCAATAAGCAGACATGGGAAACTTAATCTTTTCTAAACACCACTTGAGCCTGGATTAATGGGAATGTATGGACTGAATAAGAGAGTCATGTTCAAGTATTAAACTGACTTAATTCACCATCACTCTACAACTCTATCTGCATTTTCATTTGCATCAGTAAGGGTTTCTTTCATAAATGGAGCTGCTTTATTTGGGCTAAAAGCTACATATAATATGTATGGTAAAATTACAACACCACTTTTGAAAATACCATAATACATAATACATAAACTTTTTTCTTTTTTTTTTCAGTTTGAAGAACTGATAAAATACTGGGAACTGGCACATCACTTATACACAACATTTTAAACTCTTCGCCTCGCTGTCATTAAATATGGTCTATTTCTGCCCATTTCATACCATGATTAGCTCTACTCACATGATAATCCGAGGGTGGTACTCCATAATGGAATTGTTCAGGTAGAATCTCCTGAAGTACATGATAGCCGTACCCTGCACAGGTGAGACACATATGGTTCACACGTCCTCTGTCACTAAGGTCATGCTGTTCTGATGAAGATGAAAAGAAAGCACACATTGTACATACCACCACAGACTTGGGCATTGCGGGCTTAAAAGCGTTGCAGAAATCCAGCAGCCTTCTCTCATAGTGTCTAAATAAGACGTCTTCCTCATGACGCTCCAGGAACATGGACTCACTCAACCCAGGCTGAGAGAGAGAGAGAGAGAGGCGGGAGGAGAAGGAGGTGAGCTAAACTGTCACACAGTGGCTTGCGTTCATTGTCAGGTTTCAAATGTACGCGTTACTTACCTTCCCACTTTCTAGTATCTTGTTACGGAATTTCTGATTGGCCTTGCATCTCATATGCTCGAGTTCGTCTTCTTTTTTAAAAATCCAGTATTTTCTCTGTGAGCTGTTGTGGAACATTGCTGGCGGACACATACGAACAATAACAGAAAATAAGACCGAGTTTACTGCTCACAGTGTGACAGATTCACGATAGCATCAGTAAACTTACTTTTATTGAGTCTAAATATACGTTAGTCCATCCACGGCGGTGAAATGACTGAAATGATGGTCTCTAAAGAATCAAATTCCAGCAACAACAAAGTTGGTGCGCGTCGCCACTCTTTTACGTCAACGTCGCCCCCTTTTGATGACTACCGTAATTAAGGGTACACCGCGCAAAAGAAATGTGCTTCTCGGTAGGTCTCTCTCTCTTTCTCTCTCTCTCTCGCTCTCTCTCTCTCTCTCTCTCTCTCTCTCACACACACACACACACGATACCTGAAATAACTCAAGCATGTTTTCGTTTGTTTTGTTTTGTTTTGTTTTTTAAACTAAATATCCCATAAATATTTGATATTTAAACAGGCATTTGCATTTGCCTGTAGCTAGCAACGGTAGCCTATTCATTTTCAGATTCATTCAAAGGCAGCTGGCTCCAAGACTGTTAGAACCTGTAGAAATGATTGTAAATGTCAAACATAGTTAACTGGAATATACGCAATACTAAAAATTTATATATATTTCAACGTGGATTCTTTTTGCACAAGTGACCCCAAGGGGTTCCCACAGTGTGAGAGACTATCTATGCCATATAGTCAACGTTATCTCGACGAATACAATAAAAGAGATAGATAAATACATAAATTCAAAAAATATAGGCTTACACTGCTTATCGTGCTCCGTCCATGATCGACTAGTTTTCAGGGTTTTTCCTATATCTGATTTGCCCTGTTCCACCCCCCCACCCCCAGTTCCCTCGCCCAGCCTGACAAACCTGGATGAAACTTCAGAATAACTGAGCTGGTTTATGACCATGTTGGTCAAATGCTTGGATTTAGATCATTTTAGATGGAAAAGCAGAAGAGAAATTGAATCACACAGTATGTTTAGAGGGAGCCACTCAACCCCCACCAGTGTTTCCGTATACCGTAATTTGCATAAACATGAGTAATTTATGAATAATAAATGCCCTTGCATTCAGCGGGAGCCGTTAATTTGCATATCACCACAGCTACAGTTTTATTTCCTTAGTGCGGTGTTATCATGAAGCCCTTCAAGCCTGCATAAACCAGAATCAAAGAAATAATGCTTTAACAGGTATGTGCTGGGGACTGTTTTATTATCTTAATCTCTTCTCTCTACGGGCGGAAAAGATTTGAACTTTTATGTCTGAAGCTGTGTCTGTGATAGGCTTGTGTAACGCTATACGTTCAGTCAGTGTGCGCCGGGCTCAGGCTGCATCTACAGTATCCATCGCTCGGTCTTGCCCTGTAAATTGCATAAACATGAAGTGCCAATGCATTATTGATGAGACCATTGCAACGTTTACTGTATGTGCGCGCGCTGATAGGGCGTATAATGCTTGCTTGCCTGCGTGCGTGCGTGCGTGAGTGACCGCATGTACGTCTGTGTTGTCAGTCTAACCAAACACCTTTCCTTCTGCTACTTCGCATAATTCTGCATTGTGGTGCATATAATCTCTGCATCTCTTTTGTTACATTGGGGTGAATTTACTATTTATATTTTTGGCTGTAATGAGACTTTGTGCAACCAGCAGTACAGGAAAAATGCTTGGATGCTATTGACACTGAGGCAGCAAATTAAAGTCTCTTTTTCTGTGTGTGAGCGGTTTTGAAGAGAGACACAAAATGTTAAGTCAGGCATGTGTGTCACTGTGAGTAAAGATTTTGTCTATATAATCTGACAGGCAGTGTTTTATGGGAAATCAGACTTGGGTGATTTTGTGGCGTCACCAGATCAGCTGAATGATCTTTGAGCCTCCCTGATCAAGTTAAGTCTCAACCTCCTTGAGTTAAGTTTGCACTCCTGTCTGTTATATTTCAGCTGCATATGAAAACCTCTGCAGGCACAGTGAAAACGATTGCAGTTCCTGGGCACAAAGTCAGCTAAAATTCAACCGTTGACCGACAGATTTATGCTGTGTGAAGCATCACCTTGGCTGTACACAGCTTTGTAAACTATTCATGATGATGATAATGCTGAGGAGGAGGATGAGGAGGAGGAGAGGGAGAAGCTGGAGGAGGATAATCCCCACCCCGTGGCCCACCTCCCCGCCGTCTCATCTACGAAGTTACTTTCTTGTATGAAAGGAAAGAATTGGGAAATAACCTTGACGATGATGCAAATGATTTCTCTGACCAATGAGCTCGCTTAATCTCTTTTTCCCCTTCTCTGATATTCCTCTTTTTTTTTTCTTTTTTTTTTTGCTGCAGCGTTCAATCCATTTCCAGCTTCACACACCAACAAATACAATTAAATCCTCATTCAAACGCCCTGTATGTGCATATTAATTATTCTGCCCTTCATCCTGCACAAATGCCCCACCTCCCCCACCCCAATTGTGCTGTGGTTGCTGTGGCAACCAGGGGTGGCAGTGCTGATGTCAGAGACTCCTCCAAGGACACTCATGCAGGCTCTGGGTCAGGTGATATGTACTGCTGTTGGGCACCGACTAACACCCAAGAACAAAATGGCCGCCGGCCCCCTCATATTTCTTTCTTTTTTCTTTTTTTATTTTTTGCCGCATGGGAGAGTCTGTCTTTGAGCTTTAAACAAAAGAGGAAGTGCACCTGTTCTTGCCTGATACCTTTTTTTTTGTTTTGATGATATGTGTGATACGGATGATGTGGGATATTCTCGCTGTGATTGGTGTGACCAAAACGCATCACAGAGCTGAGCTGTCTGAGCCCCTCAGAGATCAGCCTCAGAATTCAGAAATCTGTCTGGTTATTTAAGTGCATTCACATCCTGCGTGTGCCTTTGTGTTTGAATGTGTCCGTACATTGGTTTCCTCAGGTTGGCATTAAGCAGCCCAGGGTTTTAGTTTCCCCTCCCCCCCGCCTCCCTCCAGACACTCAACGCTCCCCCACCGTCTCTCTCTCTCTCCTCTCTCTCTCTCTGTCTCTCTCTCTCTAATTGAGCTTTGTGTCTACCTCCATCTCCATTCAAATCCAGGCTCATTTGCATACTGCCGCCGCGCCGGACAGCTCCCCAGCTGTACAGTACAGAACTAAATGAGGAACACAGACCCACTTTACGTGACGTGAATAGCAAGCAGCGAGGAGAATCATTTTCCTGTTTCCTGAAAATACGGCTACCTGAGAGATGAGGGATAGAGAGGAAGGAGGGCGGTTGTATCAAATCAGTGCATTCAGAGCGAGGCAAGCATTACCAGTCTGAAAGGAGATGCCAATGTAGAGGCAGAGTTTATTATTTATAATGAAACAAGACATTGCAGAAGGTATCATGCACTATAATTTGACATAAAAGTAGGCAGATATACTGTGATATACAAATGAATTTGCTGATGAAAGCCAGGTTTACAGACGTGTGTATTCAGACATGAGTGCTTTGGTGCTCCAATTTGAATGTGGCTTCTGATTTTTTTTATTTTTTTTTTTAGATATTCTTCTTTAAGTTCATATCACAAACATTCTGCAGGAAGAGTCTGCAGTCTGACATGATAATTTGCTCAAACATCACCAGGTTTAATTTGGACCCGGCTGCCCCTCGGCTGTTCTCTGGCTTCAGTCCTGTCGAGGCCCGATCCTGTGCTCTCTTGCACTTCTGCGGCGGCGGCGGCAAGCCTCGTTCAGCGTCAAGGAATTTTTAGGGACATTTTGCTTGAGTGCATAGAGACACGTAATTATGTTGTATTTTTGATGCACTCCAACCACACTTAACAGAATGTGTTAAGCACACCCTTAATGGGAACCTTAAAACCCCAAGGCCAATTTTCATTTCTAGCATATTGGTAGGGATTTGTGACATTTCAACTCATTTCAGGATTCAATCAAAGCCATAGCTCTAGGGAGAGCAAAAATGGCATGCTCTTTATGGCAAATCCAACTGTCCTTGGTTTGCTATATGCATACAACTTCTTCCTCCACAGTCGGACCAGTGAGAATTGGATGAAATTTGATGACCCATTTTAACTTTACCTTGAAGACAAATGCAAACAGTGCAAAAATGTTTCTGCTTTTTTTCCCCACTCCTCGTTGAGTCTAGATGGAAATGTTTTATTTAGAAAACAAAGTAATTTGTGCTCATTTGTAAACGGTTGCCAGGATTTAAATCAGTGCGGAGTGGAAAACACACGTCGTGCTCCATCATTCGGAGAGACTTAGCTTTGAGTGAAATGCAGAGAAGGGCCGATAGAATGGTGTTAAAGTGCAGCCATTCTGGTGAAAATCTCATCCTTCACAGTACAAAGCTCCAACAAGTCCTCCAAATGACCCTTTATATCAATGTGCAATGTCCTCACCTTTCTAAATAGACGGGCCATTTGGGTGAAATGGGTGTATGTGGTTTGCTGGGAGAGAAATGTATGGTCTGTTGGCACTGTTCTCTTTTTCTTGCCAAAGAGCTGGACTGTGTGTAATGTAACCTGAATGTGTCCTACTATTTGGGCTGTATGTTGTGTTGTTTAATTGTGAGGCAGTTTTGTTTTTTCCCTTTCGAAATGTTTGATTTATTCATATAATTTCTGTCAGAACTGCAAGGGTAAAGTTCTGCTTGCAATTGAAATTCTGATACTAAGTTATCTTTAATGTCACAATGGCCTGTAAAAAACATTATGGCATAAATGTTACATTTAAAACAAATGCTTTTTTTTTTTTTACAAACATGTAGTAATTAGTTTCGAAATTAGATACCCCCAAAAATCTGCACTTTCACCCTGAAAGCCACATTTTTGGGTGTGTATGTTACTAAAGCAAAGCTATATATAAATATATATATTGTGTGTGTGTGTGAGTGAGAGAGAGAGAGAGAGAGAGATTCGTACATCAGTCTGAATTTGCTCACAGTGGGGGGGGGGTTATGCATCTTAATCTAATTAAGAAACTAGATGCCTGAATATAGACGAAGAATTATGAGCTTCAAAATGGGGGAGGGGGAACCGTGTTTGATCAAGTCAGGTTGCCCGGCAACCCAAACCATTTATTTCAAACAAAAAAAAAAAGCCCTGTAAGATTTAATAATCAGGTTGTCTGCATTAAAATGCAAAGGAGGCTGTCAGGCTGCACCTGAAGGACAGCAAAAATTAGGCAGGGTAATTTCTCAACTTACAGGTGAATTGCTGACCTTCTGCTGTGAGTGCTTGTCAAAATCAACACTCAGACACCGCAAATCAGCCAAAACAAGCTTCTAAAATGGATCTTGTGAAAAATTTAAGTGTGTAAAATTAAACCGGCATGTGCGTACAGTATATTTCTCTCATTTTGAATTCTGTTAATTGAGCATGCTTAAGTGAGTCTAAATGCAGTCATTATGAATTTAACATGACGCTCATTCTCAATTTTCTACTCAGAGAAGCTCACAGTTTGCATGCTTCGTTTATTCCAGGAAATAAAACCAAATATAATGACAGGCAGATATAATAACAGACAAAGGAAAAAATATCAAAACATTTTTCTCTCCACGTTTCTTATATAAACATAACATCCAGCTTGGTACAATAATCATACCCAAAAAGATATTTTAAATGAGTAATGTTTTTATTCATATTTTCTCTACCTATAATCACAGACCTTTTACTGAAACATATTTCTCAAATATTAACCACTAGAAGGGATATTTTCTGATGCTCCTCATGGCTTCTCTAATTGACAGTATGAAAGCTGGGTGTTGGCTGTTGGAGTGCTCCTGCTATAATCACTGGCACCCTCCCCTCTTTTGTTTTCCTAATTGCTGCCATGCCTTTTGTTAGAGAGCATTCTTATAAGTGCATCAATCCCTGCTGGAGAGCACTGAAGGCTTCCTGTGGACTTCCTGCGGACTTCAACAAAAAGCCCTGTCAGATGGATCAGCCATTAGTCACCAGTGTACATTGTCTCTGACAAATCTGACGTTTAAAGTACACGCATAATTCCAAAGCACTCTCTGTGCTCCACAAATTGCACACGTTTTATCCTGGAAATGTCATAAATGTTACGTTGAATTTTTTTTCTTTTTTTTTTTTACAGAAAACATGTTGATAGAAAATGTTGATTTGGACCTTTGCTCAGTTAAATCTGATTTCAACAAATGAATGGGAATAGAAAATATATAAATAAATACATGTAATTGTTACCAATGATTAATGTTATCATATGGTGCTGGCACGGCTTGGTAATTAATATTTTTTAAATTCTTTTTTTTCAAAGTAGACTTTGGACTTTTAATTCTAAATTAATATTTACCACATTTTTATGTAATGAAATAACATTTACTGTTTTCCTAAAATGTGATCAATTGATGACTGTTAATTGAAACATAACCAACACCATCACCACCAACAATAACAATACTAATACTGATAAGATACTACTACTATTAATAATAATAATTATGAGGGAACAGATTATTTTTCAGTCACTGAACACAGTTTTTATCTGCTATAGTCTTTATTTGAACAGTTTAAAGCCTCATATATTAATTATTTTTTTAACTGCAGTGTAATCTGTAATCTGTTTTGCCACAGTGCCCTGATTAAATAATGCCCTCTTGTGGTCTTTGTGTGAGGAATATTAAAGGGAAGCAAATATATAATTAATATAATCAGCAGTGCATATATATATATATATATATATATATAAACATGTTTGTTCCTTTTACTTAATCACTAAATATATTCCTATATTTACATCACATTTTGAATTATGTTCATTCTTTCATTTCCTCTTTTAATTTGGTTTCTTGAGAGGTTCTTTTAGGAGGTGCCCCAAACACACAACCACATGCTGCACACACACACACACACAAACACACACAGACACTTGTGAGGATAACGTGAATTACTCTCTCTTTTCACTAGATGGGGTAAGTGCATCATTTACCAGTCTTTGAACCTGAGTAGATGTTGCCCCACTGCACCTTTGCAAACATCGATTTCTTGATAAAACTGCTCTGTATTTCTTTTTAGATTTTCTAGAAATTCAGGGTCTTGGTGAGGTATGAACTTACGCCACCTTAGCAGCCTGTGCCTGTGTTAAAGCTCTGAGGGAGGTGTCTGAAGAGGACCCCCCAGTTTACGAAAAAAGGGCTGGGGTAAAGAGCAAAACCAAAGTGCCAGAATACAAAGAAAAAATCAAAACAACAAAAAAGAACACAGTAGCCTATATGTATACAGTGTGTGTGTGTGTGTGTGTGTGTGTGTGTGTGTGTGTGTGTGTGTGTGTGTGTGTGTGTGTGTGTGTGTTGGATTGCAATAGTGGTTTTGCAAGCTCAATATGGAGCTTCTACTGCGGTTTACACAGGCCTGTTGTGGATGTTTGTATGTAACTAGTGTTTCTATTAAACAAAAACACATTTCCCTGCAGTACAATATTTTTGAATCTGTTTTGGATTTCATTTCATTCTTTTTCCCATATATCCAGACTCTCAAAATTGTGTTTCGCCACGATTCATAAAGTTTCTCCCCTCTGTCTTCCTCCTTTCTCAGCACCCCACCCCACCCCACCCCCTTCCTGCTTTATACATTCATTTCAAAGTAGCATATCATTAGCTCATGGTTGTGTTATGGCCCGCTGTTGTTCGTCCCAGCCCAGCTCCTCAGTGTGTCTGAATTGGCACGGGAAAGAGAAGGGGAGAGCTTAACCACCAGAACTGTGAGGCTCTGTGGAGATGACAAGTAGCTCCTTGATTAACCCATAGGCTGGTTGAGCAGGCCCACACTTTGCCTGTGTTCTTTATTCATTTCCCTTGTCCTTTTCTTTCAGAAAGAACCCAATAGGGCCCAGCAGGTGAATGTAAAGAAACGCGAAAGGACTCCCCTCCGATCAGCCTTTCAGACCCAGACAAAGGGCCGGCCCACCTCTTGTACAGCTGCATTAAAACCCTGATTAAAGCTCTTCCTGTTAGCGACTGATTGAGGATGCAAAGCTAAAACCAACAAAAACCCACACTGCTGAGGCCTGATAATGACTGGGCCCCACCTACAAAGCGCAGGCTTCAAATGATTAGTGGGGTTTTGTTTTCTTAGTAGGTGTGTGAGAGTGTGTTTGTGAGTGAGTGAGGTAAGCAGAGAAAGTGAGAGAGATGAGGGGAGGTTGGTTCAACTGTTCAGGAGACCGTGACAGATAGCTCTAATTAATCAACAGAAAACAAAAAATCTGTCTTTCTCTCTCTATTTCTATTAGCAATGAGTATGTCTGAGGTGCAAGTGTGTCCGCGTGTTATGTGTCAATAGCTTGATTAGCAGGGATACAAAACTGGTACAAATACACCATTCTATTTCCTTTGCTTAATACATATCATCCTGTTTAACCAAGACATTGGTTAAATAAATATATTTTTCTTTCTTTACCAACTATGTGCTGTGATTTATATACTCTGATAATAATACTTTTAAAAAAATCAAGTTTCTGCAAAAAGGTGTATTAAAACACCCTTTGCTGCAGTTTTGTCCACCTCTGTCATATTATTTCTACTGTACTACAATTCCGTAGTCTTTCAATCAATAGTGCCATTATGTGCAGTAAAGAAAAACCTCTCCTGTGCTTGAGGTCTGTTGAAACTTTCTACATGCTTATCATAATCATACTTTAAGTGTGTATTTTAAACACTTGTCATTGTTATGTAAACAGCCTTTTTTGCATGTTAATCCTTTTATGAGAACGTTAGGGAGACGCATGACACATGGGAAATGATTTGTGGAGAAGGCGCTTGAGAAGACTTCTTGAATAATATGTGTGTGTGTGTGTCTGTAGAGAAAGAAGAGAGAGAGAGAGAGGTTTTCAGAATCCATATAAATATTGCATTTCTTTGTTTGACTGATGTTTGACACATTTTCGTTTCAACAAATTCCACTGTCATATTTTTCCTTTGTCATCATCTCCAAACAGCAGATCCTGACAATTATCCCAGAGAAACTCCTGATCAAACCATCTTATCTCTGTTCGTCAGCTCAGCTCCATCACACCGATTCTGCATCACTCTCTTTCCTCCTCGCAATCTTTATTTTGATTCCAGCTCTGTATACGCCACTCATCAGTTCAATGTAAAATTACATTTACAGCGCGTTTGTGTCATCTATATTTCACACATTTTGTAATGTTCATTTGTTGATGCACATACAGTTATTACAGTGTTGGTGCGTGAGTGATTGTCGTGAGTTTCTCTGTACTGCGCTGTAACGGCAGCTAATTCGCAGTTTCCAACAGAGTGAGGGTGCATTACGCGCTTTTGGCTTAGTAGGCCAATGCTAGTGATGGACTTGTCAGCAAAATAACAGCCTGAGAAAAGTCTACTAGAGATACTCTTGGCTGATTGTTGATAAGGTTTACCTTTTCAGAACAGCTGGTTTAAGACTTGATTTGGATTAATTATATTTTTTTACCTGTAGCTAATCAGTCAAATAGAAGCAACACATCAATCACAAACTTTTATTTATTCATTATTGCTCAAGTCATGGCCAATTTTCAGAATAATTGTTTGTCGATTTTTTAAAAAAAGTTGTGGAATTTCTTCCAGAACAATGCCTAGACAAATTCACACACCTAAAACGAGAAGAGAAACCTTTTATTCAGACAATCCAGGAGTGTTTGAATAGCGGGAGAGTGAAAAAATAGAGACAGACAGGTAGAGGAGGGCACTGAGGAGGCCCTCAGGCTACAGTGAGGGTCCTGGGCAGATTGGCTCAGGGGCTCCACAAACCATCCTTACATCCCACACATTTATCAGAATAGGGTTAGCATACCACACTGTGCCTACACTTACACCGTGCCCTCGTACAAACACACACACACACACGTTTAGACCCAGACATCCGCCTACACCCACTGTAAGCCTTATAGCCTTTTTAACATCTCCTCTGTGTGCACCTCTTCCTCCCACTCTACTGTTATTAGCCTCAGACAATCAGACTACCTGACTCCACCTCCTGGCATGCATATGAGTCAGAACAACCTGCAAGTCTCGCTTATTTTCAAGAGCATAATTGTTTGGTGTAAAAGGTGTGCAACAAATTGTCAGCTGTAGAATCACAGAATGGTGGGAGAAAGACATTAGTTAGATAATAGTAAAATGTCTAAGACACTGAAGTCATTAGAGATCTTTTAGAATCATAAATTCCAATATGGTTTAAAAGCACACAGTGCAATATGCTTTAAATATAGTTACAGGAGTTTTTGCTTTTTATTTCGTACCAGCCTTTTCACAGCTCAGCCTAAGCCCTGCATTTTTTATTTCATATAAGGTCAGGGAGTCTTATTTAGTCTTACATAAAGCAGAGGCAGGGCTCAGGCACATGAAAAGAGAAAATTCTACTTCTAACAGAGAGTCTATCTCTTTCATTTGCACCTTGTACATCTTTGCTCTTGAAGCCCTCTTTTGCTTGTAGAAATGGACGCACTCTAGTAGGATAAGAGCAGGGGTCTGTTGATAACCAGCCTGGTTTGTATTGACTCTCTAACAATGTCGGCCACACCAAACCCTAGGAGGAAAGCTATGAAACAGTGTTTTTTTGAGCACAGCTGTTGTTCTGCATTCACCCTGCTGATAATATACACAATGTTGCTCTTCCCAAGGCTGCTTTTCGTGGTGGATTTGAAGTGGGTGAGAAATGAAATCTACCACAAGAATCACAAAAGCAAGATGAGTGACATATGAATAAGAATCGTCAATTTTGATGAGTCTCAATTGTACCTCGTCCAATATTGTGCTCTCTGTCTCTCATATTTGGTATTTTTTTCTACCAAAATGACATCTGGTTGTCTCTCATGCATGTTCATTCAAAATAAGAAGTTCTCTCTGTGTAAATTATTGTTATCATTGTTCTGATTTATGTTTTCTGGGGTAAATCTGCAACCAATGTGGAGGCAGGATAGTGGCAAAACACTTTAGTGTGTGTGTGTGTGTGTGTGTGTGTGTTTCGTGTCTTTACACAATCCGACAGAGACTGGCAGTCTGACACCACCTCTGTTCCAAGCTCCAACCCCACTCGCCCTGCCCGCCAAGACCAACCCAATTCTCGAAACCACGGGTCCCCTCCAAGGCACAAAATACAGCGGGTATCAAGAGTCGCTAACACTCACCTTCCAGACAGCGCTGGGTCACGGAGGTCACTTAGACGGGCCGTAAAGCTACTTCAACACACATAACAGGCGTGAAGGGTCGCCATAGATTGTCAGTAACTTTTCTCATCCAACCCTAAAATATCTCATAGTCCAACCTCCTCTATCTCTCCTCTCTTCTCACACACTATTACACAGAGCGGCTCAGTACCCTGATCTGTCTACCCTGCGGATGGGGGATGCAGAGGCACTGACAACTCAGGTTTCGGTACGCCAACACGCCTGGTGTCGGCGGAGCAGATGCTTTGAATTAAAAGCACGTTGACGCTAGCAGGAGCTAACCTCACTTAATTGGCTAACGTGATTTGAGAGGCTCAGACAGAGATAGAGAGTGCTACAGTGTGGAGAGAAATGGATCTCTGCCAGCCAGATCTATTATTCAGTTGATACAATGGCCAATGTAACCAAATGAACCCCCAGGTTCAGCACGAGCTAATCTGAAATGTTACAGTTGCCCTTGCACGGTTGATTATTCAGGTTTTCATCACTATGGTTATCTAATAGCCTTCAAATGTTTGAGCATTACGAGCATTAAGTGCCGGGATCACTGATAAGTCTATTCTGAAAGGGTTCCTGATTTTATTATCATTAAAGGAGAGTAAAGAGAAATGTATCAATGCAATCCAAACACACCTCACTATGAGGCTGTTTAATGTAGCTTGTCCATGGAAGTGTTCATCTCATTGGCTATATTTGTTTAGCACTGGGTATAGTTCACCCTTCAAATAGTTTTTTCTCGCTTGCCCATACTGTGGCTAATTTGTTGTAGAGAAAGCTTTTGATGAGAGGCCGAGCCTGGGGTGTTTTCAGAGGAGAGAGTGTCAGAATGGCAGAGATACAAAGCGCAGAAGTGTTGATTGGGCCAAGGTAGGTTTCTCCGGAGATCTGGGAGAAGAGGATTTGACCGTTTGAATGCCGAATTATACTGCTCTAGAAGTCTACTGGCTGCCTGCATGTTTCTCCTTACCAGCAATTTCAAAGGCCACTGTTTGTGTAGGAAAGTGGTATTTTGCTTCATGTGTCATGGTAGCAGTGAACATACTTCCCCACCACCTCCCCATCCGCCCACCTCCCACCCTCAAAGAGCATTAATCATTGGTTCTCAAAGACACAGTCTCTCTGAGGAGCAGTCACTCGCCCCAGAATGACGAGACACACATGAAAGCAAACCGGGGGTTCAAGATAAGGTATAGAGAACCATCCTGCAGGGGGAAGGGGAGAGGATTTCCTCCCACAAAGATCATGTTCGCCTCGCCTTAACGAGAACCTCCTTCAGCAAACAAACAAACACTCACTTGGTGAGAACCATAAAGCGAGAAGAGTTTTTCCATTAATAGGCAATACTGCAACTGTCAGTCAACACCAGTAGTTTCCCATTAACTCATCATACAAAAGTTTATTAAAGATAAGTTGGGAGACGAAAAAAGGTTCCGGTAACAGTAGGTCACAGGTGGTCTCAGGAGCAGAGAGGACCAAAGCTGCTCCCATCTCTACCAGGAAATGCCTCCATGATTCCCAAGCGTGAGGCTTTGCTCCTGAAGACCCAGCAATTCTGCTGGGCCTCGCCAACTCAGCCCAAAAGAAACCTGGAAGATGGCTCCTCTGCTCCATCTCTGACCTTTTGGGTCTCCAACACCCCTAGTATGTGAAGGGATTAGCAAAGCTGCCTGAGCATCCCCTTGTCCTCAGTGTGGAGCTGACCGCAGCCTGTGGCCAGGTGAGATCCGTGATGGTGATACCGACTGAATTAGCCTCCTTCCTCTCTGGGTAAAATGAGGTGTCCAGCGGGCGCCAGGTAAGACAGGGTCAGAGGGTCGATAAAACCCCCGCGGCCTGACACAAAAAGAGGCAGAGGATCACCTGCCGCTTGCCAGACTGCAAATGAGGGCTTAAATAGTTTTCTGTCATCAACCCTCCATGAATGCTCAGGCTAGGACTACTGTATAGCTCTCCCCTGTCTTGGCCTCCTGTAGACCTGCCCAGACCCTGTTGACTGCTAACACCCCTGTACTTCAGCCTAGGTCTCGCAGTAGCCATCAAGCTCTTTAATTACCTCAGCCCATCACTAAGTACTGTGTGTGCCACGGGACCTATAATCAACCCCCTCGGGTTGCTACTGGAGCCTTTTCTCAGCGTGTCTGCACTCATGTTGAGCTGCATGTCGAAAGCTGCAATGAGATGCTGTCGGACTTTACATCATAGGCTAATCTGTGTGTTCACATTCATCAGGTGCTTTAATCCACTCCATAGTTGAGCAGTCATAATTTGCAGGAATTACCATAGTGGTCAGGGGGAAAGGGTAAAATTATCTTTATGAAATATTATGATGGGTATATGTTTGAAGGGAGCTGTTCTGATATAGCACGAGGTAGTAATTTTTAAGCCGATGTACAGTGTTCTGTGGCTGTAAGGTTAATGGTCGATGCCGCTCCTTTGCCAAATAACTCATCAAACTGCACCACATGACAGGGTAAGCAGGTGTGCAGCACCAGGTGCCCGCAACACAATGCCCCTTGTCAGTCAGCCTCATTCCTAGGGGTGAAGAGGGGCTAGGGAGGGCAGGAAGCAGCCACACAGGCCCTTCTTGGCCCTAAGACAGCCTTAATCCGGCCAGCTGGCTGTTCAGAGGGCTATAAGCGTGTGCAATGTGTGTGAGTGGGTGTTACTATGTTACGGCACCAGGCCGGGCGCTTCTTTAGGTACCGCCTCCCACGGTCTGTTCCTTTGTACTGGGGGATCAGCCTCCCACGCTGTGAATGGTCCGAAATTACCAACCTGCACTGCATAATTGTCAGCAAATCCCAGCGAATCATTTCCCATCCATTTGAAAAGTACAATGTGCGTTTCTCTTTTTCTCCTCGCCTCCTTTCTTCCTCACCATCTCCACCCCTCAATGTCCCCCCCCTGCTTTCTTTCTTCGCTGCCTTTTTTTTTTTTTTTTTTTTAAGGCTTCAGGTTTGTCCCCGATGCTACCCCCAGTCTCCCATGAGAGAAAGCAGAGGCAGGAGAAGGAGACAGAGGAGAAGAGGAGTATAGGTGCTTGGCTGACAGTTGGCAGTAGATGAAAGTAGCAAAGGGGAGACGTGGTTTTAATTTGTGGCCTGCCAGAAAGCTGGGGCGCTTGATTCAGCTGTACCTGCCTGGGCACAGCCGGGCCAGTCTGGGTCACAGCATCAGGTCAACACCAGGCAGTCAAGGTTTTGAGGAGCAGAAGAAGGAACAGGTATTTCATTAAATGTCGTTAGTTAGTTTTTCTGTGGTGTTTTTTCCACACTGTCCTCCAAGAAAAACAAGTTGTTTTGCTAAGTTCCCCAAAAATGACATACAGCATAAGACGCTCAAGTGATGAAGCCCCAGCATGGCAGACATTATTATAGAGCATCGACATCGGATTTCAGCACGGTGTGTTTCCCTTTCCAACCGACATCTTGTCTATTTTTAAAAATCCTTACTACAATCATTGTAATTATTACAACCCAAACAACGTATCGTCCCTTTATTCTACAATAGTCATTTTAACCCAAATCACAACAAAGTCCTCATCCCTGACTAAAAACTTATTTTAACTTACACCATGAATTGTTTGCATAACCAGTTTGCATCCCATGATGACATGATTTGTAAAGTTTCAAGGCCACAAATAGATGATGTCATCTTTAGTGATATGAGCTTAGATCAGAAAAATGCTTTTGTGTTCTAAAAAGCACCACAATGACATTTTGTAATTTGGATGGCTCAGGTTTATCAGTCCTGTTCTTTCAATAGTCAGGAGGAGACATTTTATTGTTTTCTTTATATGATCCTTCTTTCTTTATAAAGATAGGAAAGCAGCACTATTCTTGGTAAGACTGACCTGTACACCAATCAACCCTCTGACACTTGTCCATCCTCTAATCAATCCCCTATTATGAGTGCTCATGTTCAACACCCATTTCATTGATCTGAGAGAACTTTCACAGAGGTTCAAGACTCAAAATCTCACAGTCATTTAACCCTTGACCCCAGCTACTGGCTGAGTGTCACAGTCACGGGATTCAGCTTATTTCAGTTTGCCTGTGGCTCAAAAAAAAGGTTTGCACTAATATCAAACTCTGGACACACATTTTACTCTGATGGAAGTGACTGCTTGAAATAACTTAAAAAAAAAAAAAAAAAAAAACTCCAAATCATAGTATATATTTAGACAAACAGAAAATGGTATAAGAAAATGTATTTGGTCAGTTTAATTTTTGCAAAATGTTGTATTGACTCAAATTAATTTTTAAGCTAAGCAAATCATAGCACATTTTCAAACAAATATAGTTTTCTAGAGTAGTTGTTTTCTTTTTTTGACAAAATAGCTTCTCTTACAACGCTTTTTGTAGAGTTTTCACATCT
The DNA here is from genome assembly GCA_033238685.1 of Lates japonicus. NCBI lineage: Eukaryota > Metazoa > Chordata > Actinopteri > Centropomidae > Lates > Lates japonicus. Next base: position 136,460 of record BRZM01000124.1, on the reverse strand, counting down.
CATGATTCTATCTGTTGATGGAGTTTGCTCAGTTGTCTGGAAAATGCTAAGAGGATGTTGACCACATGCTTTTGAATGACCTCACACTAACACTATCTACGCCCCTCTTTCTCAGGCTGTCTGAACTAAATTCAGTTCAGAGGTGTTCATGTGCCATTTCTTGAGTATCTATTAGGCAAACGTCACCCACGATACTGGATGGCACACTTCATCCCACATTGTTCCTATCTAGATCCCTTGAGATCCTCTATACCGTTAATATTCATGATGTCTCAAGCACATGAATCTTGTAATAACCTGACATTGGTCCTCAGCTTTGACGGCTGGCTTAATATCATTGAAGGGCGCTTGCTTGTGAGAGATCTCTGTAAAGTGCCTATAAACCATCACAGGCCATGCAGGCAAAAGTGTTATGATCATGGGGGTTACAAGGAGATGTGGGACAATGCAGCATCTCATCTGTACTCAGAGCAACAGGGACCCAGGGTTTGAGGTTCGGGGAGTGTCATGGTGGTGGTGATGATGGTGATGATGAGGTGATGATGAAGAGGGGAGGAGGGAGGGAATATAAGGCTGGAATAAGGTGAGGTTACAAGGAAAGAAGCTGTTGCGCAAGAGGCTGCGGTTATGATGCTGGTGATATTAGAACCCAACTAATGGTGTGCTAACTATATGAAAACTGCCATGCAATGCTCATATGGATACAAAACGCATATTAACATGCTAATCCTGGATGGCTCATGGTCAGGAAATGCTGCACCCTGCCCCCTTATTTCCATGCAGTTAACCTTGTGCTCAACACTGGAAAAATGCAACTCAAAAGACTGTCCTCTAAAGACCCCATCTAGAGTTAATTATCGCTTTCCACTCACAACTCTGCATTGTTAATGACTTCGCTGCACGCATATTTCTGGCCCCTTTAAACTAAAAAATGCTTTCATCATGGTGCTTTATGTTGGCAGGTGTTGAACTGGGAATGTGTTAATTGCATCATTTTATTCTCTTTAATTCAAACTCAATGGGACGGTCATACCAATGGCTATAACTGGTAGATATCAAGGTCACTGATAGTTCCTATTGTCATTAATATTGCATGTGCAACTGGTGATGTTATATTACAACAATAATGCAAGTGCTAAGCATTTGCATTGAACCTGATTATTACATCACTATTGCTGATTTGCTATGTTTTTGCTTTTTGTTTTTTTATCAACTGTGACTGCAAGGTTAGCAGCTCATCCAGGTCATTAATCCCTCAATTTGTCCAGCCTAATTCCTGCACGATGTCCACTAACCAGCGCGCAGGAGTCCATCAGCAAGAGTCTCCTGGGAATGAGGTCGAAGTTTGGTTCGCGTACTCTGACCCATAAGTGACCACGGCGGTCTGACCTGCACAACATGTGCCTTGTTCAATGAGGTCATCATCGGACCTTGTCAAGGGCTTGAAACAAATGGTATTTCGGCCCATTGTCTGTAAATAGATGACCTGCCGCCTCACCGTCATCACTATAATTATGTGACCTGTGAAGGTATGTGACACAAGGTCAGTTTACTGGGAGCTCATGGTAATGATACTCATTGTAAAGGAATCCTTGTCTAGATTGTTTTTTTTTTGTTTGTTTGTTTGTTTTTTGGCCGTATCATAATATTTAACACATACTTGACATAACATAGGGTTGCTCTTGCTCTTGCTTTTGCCATTTTTAAAGCCAAATCTAAAAAATGATTTCTAGTATCCTACAAATCAAGCAATACATAATATTGCGTAACATCCAGTGGTTCAAAATAGTGTTTAAAAAAATAACATGCAACAAACCAAAATATGACTTTCACCAATTGCACATTAATCCCAGCTAAACCAGTCAAAGCCACTGCATCTGGGGTTAAGTCGAGCATTGCTCAGTGCCAATCATTCCCTCGTTAACCCCTCACTCCATAAATAAATTGCCCCCTGCTACTGCCCAGTAACCACTTCTGCCTGTGTCCACCCAGAAAAGGGCAATCCCCCACCCAACCCTCGACTCCCCGGAGGAAGGAGCGCAATGACCATATTCATTTGACCCATCTCCCATAGAGAGGAGGCAGTACTTGATTTTGAGAGGGAGATACCAGAAAATAGTTGGGTAAATGACCAGGACCGCTTGTTAAGGCAGTGGGGTTCTGCAAACAGCAGACACTTGTCCACCTTTGTCCTCAGCCTGTTAATGACTCCACCAAAGACTATAATGTATTTTAATTATTACTGATGGGCAATATTAACTAAAGAACAAAACAGAGTAAATGCCCAAATTTCAGGAATCACCCAGCAGTTTTTAATGTAAATATATATATATATAGAAATGCAAGAAAAAACATTAAATACATATAGGTAATTTAATGTAGTACGTACGAGTGACCGGTCTAGTCCAAGCTTTCCACACCTTGGCTTTATACATCTTTCACACAGGTTAAACCTGATTAACACAGGGTTTGCTTTTTGCTTGACACCCTGTGTTTACATAAAGAGGCCCAGGTGACCAGCCTCGGGAGGTCAGGGGTCGAACTGGTTGTCAGAGCTCAGGACATTTCTTTCTCCCACGCTCGCTCCCATTGTCTGCAGCAAGGAGCCCCAGCACGTTTGGCCCTGGGAGAGGTAGTGTGGCGTGAGAGGGGGAGGCCTAGGCATTGACCTCAGCGGTCCTCTGGAACGGGCGACCAGGCGGGCTGAGGCGAGCGGGACAGCATGGGCTGCCTTCCGCTTGCTGCCCTCTTCTAAAGGGCTTGAGCACGGCTGGCCCCTGAGTGCGTTGGTGGAAGACGGCACAAGGGCTTGTGTGTGTGTGTGTCTGAGAGAGAGAGAGAGAGAGATAAAGAAAGAGAGATGTGTGACTGACTACACACCCTGCAGGTTTGTAGAGTATCAAATGATTATTTTATATGTTGGCTATAAATTCTGGTCTCTGTTTTAATTAAGAACTAATTGTGATAAAGGGCAAGAAGCTGAATACGTCGGTGATTTTAGCACCAGTTAAAAAAACTGGACCAAGGTGTGTGATCACAGAACATGGATCAATACTGCTGCTAACAAGCAGTTTGGACGGTCACATAATTTTAGCTCATTTGGTGATTTAAGAACAACATAATGTAAGTAGAATGCAAAGAAGCAAAAAATAATTCTGTATGTGAGAACTAATTTCAAAGGTCACAGTATATAATATTTATATTATAGACAAACTATCAGTTATACATGGTCATTTCTTTAATGATTCATTAACCAGTTTAACTACCATTGTTATAGTAGCTGGAATGTTTCACTTAGGGCACACTTCTAATATCTTGGAGAATGGCCTCATTATAATTTATTTTCCACACTTTTTCTGTGTTTGTTTTTATAAATACATAAGCCATTTATATCACACATGACCTTGCACATAACACACATTCCTTCTTCCTTACACATTTCACTATGGATGTGCATTTATATTTGCCTCTTGTGTCCTAGGATGTCATTTCTCTGAAGCCAACACACTGAGCTATTGAATAATAAATAGACATCAGCAAAATGAATAAATAAACACAATATCCCGCGATTATCACCTTTTTCTCCGTCTACATGCCAGAAAAAAAAAAAAAAAAAAAGAAAAAATAACCCGGCACTCCTACTTATAATAAGGTCATCCTTTTAATGTTAGCCTGTCAGATCTTCAGGGTCTCTGACAGGTTTTCAGGAGTCTGTTTGCAGCAGAATCGACATGTACAGTAATGTGCGACTGGGGTTTTGCTGATCTGAGGTGAACGCCTGCCAGTCTTGAGAGATGATGGTAGAGAGAGACCCTCCACCTAACACACACACAGACACACACACACACACACAAAACTACCACTCCTGTTCCTGTGGAGGCAAGCTCAAGCAGCGGAGGATCTTGAGGGAGAAACGGTCTCTGTGTGCAGAAAAGGTGCAAGAGGATCTGTGCCATTTCTCCTCTTTGGTGCAGCTTGTTGTGTGGTGATGAATGGCAGCTATTTTGTTTTTATGCACAAAGATTCCCTGTGCCCCTTCTTACACACATTTTTTTGTGGTCGTCCTGTGAGCAGGATACAACAAAATCCAACACCTTGAACTTTGATTCGCTTTCCTTCTCTTTGAAGGAACTGTGTTATATTTTCCTGTTAATCATCATTTCTTATTCATTAACTGCATTTAATTCATGTTTTTTTCTCTCTCTCTCCCTGACAATGTAATGATAAAGCTACAGTCTGCTCAAGCTTGAGGGGAAAAAAAGAAGGAAAACATTAGCAGAGATTGGAATTTTTACACACAGAGAAAAACGGAGAGGCATGGTTTGTTTGTCTCCAATAGACCGTGCTAGCTCCTGAGTGCTATATATAAAAGTTTCAGTAAAATGTCTATTCATCCCATTGTAAGTTTACCTGGGCTGAACGTACTACCAGTAGCATATCAGCCACAAGAAGTAGCCTGATAGAATCTCTCCACTCTTCCAAATCGCAGACAAAACATTGCAATCTAGTGGCTGATTGCAGCTATTTTCTTGCTTCTCTCTTTAGCAGAATTGTTTCCTGGCCCTTACGAATTGAGTTTATCAGGTGTTGAACAATGGAATAGGGATGGTTTATCAGGTGTTAAACAACAGAATAGAATATTGTGCAAAAGGTCACACTTTTTTTTTTTTTTTTTTTTTAACAAAACTCAAAACCAAACTTTGTTTCAATTTCATTGCTGGAAGAGGGCACTAAACCTTTCGATCTGAAAAAAAAAAAAAAGAGTCCTGGGTGCTCTGGATGCACTACAGCATTTCCACACATCTCTTGTGGAATAGCTCTGATGCGTGGGAGGGTGCCATTTTATTTTCAAATGTATTTATTCATGGATCTGACATTTTAAACAACCTCTGCGTGCCTGCGGAGTTACAAAGCAAGCTAATTTTCTACCACATTCCATAGGTTTAAGACTTTATCACGTTCCACAGGCTGTTAGATCTGAGGACTATTCACTTGCTGTCTTTCCTCTCTTCGCCTCCTGCACTCCCACAGCCTGAACCTGAACTTGGGAGTGCAGGCATAGATTTATATGCATGCCCCTCCTTTGATGACAGGGTAAATATTCACACAGACAGCCAAGGTGCCCCCGTCATTACCCATGTGCTGTGTGTTTGCCCACCAGTTAAATTCTTAGGGGGATTGTTTGGTGAGATGAATGGGGCCAAAGTGCTGAAGGACGTATCGGAGTTCAGCAAACAAAACCTCCCCTGATTGGCTCAGCAACAGCTCGGTCCAGTGGGCAAAGTTAGCAGCAAGGAGGTGAGAGTTGGGGGTGGGGGAGGTGGGGGTAAAAAAAAGAGCCGTTGTAGGGTTTCGCCTGTCAATTAACGCTGCTGTGAATGGCTGGGAGGTGGAGAGCGCCCGCTTGTGCTTGCCACCTCTCTGGTCCTGTTGGATCTGTGGAGATAGCTGAGGTGCCGTTCACCTCGAATAGGAAAGACCCTGTCAATATTCATCTATTTAATAACCCTGAATGTGCTGCTCACTGTGCCTTTTGAAGACTGTGGGGTCTGCATTTCCCTTTGATGTACTTTCATTGTCAGACTCTCTATCTGAAATCTTCGAAGATGACATTTTCTCTTTTTTCATTCATTCAATCCAACCTCAAAGGTTTGGAGCAGTATTTCTCTAGTCCAAGATGCTTTGTTGTATGGAAGAGGGAGAGGGGGAGGGCATTCAAGTTGGCTGTAGTTCCCCACTAGGATTTCTATCACTGGGTAATGGAACACCAGGAGATTTAGCCAAGGATGTTACTGACAAAATATATATTTTTATATGTGTCTTACCTACTAAAGCATAGACCTGGGTGACTAGATTGCTCCAATTTACTTCCTTTTTCTAAAGCCGGACTCGGCAGTGAGGCACATTTGCAAACATGCGCACACAGATACAAAGCTAGATATTGATGGCTGATTTATGTACTCACCTTAACTGTGTCATAACCGTAGTCACTAGCCAACACTGCAGCTCAATGTTTACACCATCTTCATAAGATCTTAACAACCCGTTTGCTGTAACATGTATACTACAGATCTGGGACTATGAAATATCTCAGTTTGTTGACCTCTAACACTGGAATTGGTTTGTTGGATAATATAGTTGATATGAAGCAATACGACTGTTAACATCTTTCATGATTGAAGCATCACCAGCCTCTACTCTAGCAAACACAAAATGCATACCAACCATAGAGAAGTAGCCTGATTTTCTTTCTGTTTGCAGTTTAAAGTAACAATGTTCCACTTCTAAGAGTTTAATTGTGAAAATGAAAAGAGGTGGAAATCTTAAATCTGTTATTTGGCCCAAATATCGAGAAGAGATTGAAGATTGAAGATGACTGCCCCTGATGTGCTAAATGTAGCAAATTCACTGTAAGTGTTTAAGTCTATGTGGGCTTGTGGCTGTGAGGACATGACAAAGATAATAAATTGTATTGTGCACTGATTAAAAATCCACAGGCCAGTCATAAAATTTCAAAAAACAGTTGACTGAAAAGCTTCTCTAACAGGTTTCATCATTATATCAGTAACTTAACAGCAGCAGTAGTGAGAAGGCAAACTCAGTCTGGGTCTTGTACTGTCAGACAAGGTTAACTCTGTCAGGTTTCCTCCAGGTTGTGTCACTCTGGTTTTGCTTTTTATTCCCTTAAAAGCTTTTTTCCCCCTGCATTTTATAGAAGAGGCCACAGCTGCTAGTTGTGTTGTGGTTTTTTTCTGTCAGTATAGCTTTAAGCTTTTCGTTCAAAGGGAGACAATTCTTTTCCTGTCTAAGCTGATGCAGCATTCACATCTGGTTTCGTTTTATAATTTTACAATCAATAATCTACAATCAATTCCAATATTTTTTTTTTCAGTCTATCTATAGCTGAGGATTGTTGATACTGCATAGATGCCACAAAATTCACAGGTTCCACATGTAGTTATGACCAATAAGCTAAATTCAATGGAATTTCCAATGCAGGTTATATTTATGGTACATCTGACATGTCACAGAGGCAGCACTAGTAAATTACTTTGTGTATCATGAAGTCTCTCCTGCATGCAGCGAATACAATAAACTCAAACTGCAGTACTGAAGAAAATGTATGTCATGAAGCCATTTATTTTAAAGCCATTATACTCAACATTTATTTGAGAATGACATATTAAGATGAAGTCGCAGCAGCTGTGTGACGCTTTAAATGATCGCAAATTAAACATCACATCGCATGAAAGCTCAACAGGAGTGTTTTCTTTTACCAGTATAAAGACTTTGTAAGAATTAGTGACAAAGTAGCTTTTTCAGTGAGGGAAATCACTGAGCTCACCTGGTAAAGTGACCACAAAGGCAAAGCAATTCAAACTAATCTCCCATTGTGCGGCTTTAATGCTACTAAATCACCCAGCATACTTTATTTGAACCATTTATTGTAGGCATTGAATAAATGTCAGACTAGATGAAACAGATTTGCCAGACTTACAATTTGATACAAATAAGCAAACTATAGAAGAAAAGCAGCTGATGAAGTGAGGAAGAGATTTAAATACAAAAGAACAAAGTGAAATTCTCAGAGATTAGTTAAACGCTTCCACAATGGGTCTATTTCAAAAAAGGCATATTCCAAGCATAATGCATACCAATGTAGATATAAATTTCTGATTAAAACATCAAGTGTAGTGCTTTAAGGCATATAAAGGGTTAGTAGACCAGTGGAGTTGTGTCTTTTATATAAATGCTTTTTTCACTTACATTTACTTCAAAGAAATAAAAAAAGAGCCTGTAGATTATCTGTGGCAGCAGTTTATTACGACCCATAGTTACCTTCTATTGTTGGTTATTACAAGTCACTTCTGAAGGAGGTTGGGGTGATGACAAAGGCCCTTGTTTTTTTCTAATCATGACCTTTTACTAAACGTAACCACATAGTTTTTGTGACTTACCCTAACCAAACTGTGATCACTCCATACACTTAACCTCGTGTTTATCATTGTAACCGTGGCGGGGGCACTATTTTAAGAGACACTCATATGGGTTGTATCTGAATGTACGAGCAAATGACCCACAGTATATAGTCATTCAGGGTGGATACTTGTTTGCAAAAGAAGGTTGTTATACAGCCTTCTTCAGCTTCATGATAGCACCCCATCCCCATCCACCCACCCCACCCCCGACCTTTTACTTTAAAATATCCAATAAACACACAAAGCATGTTTATTTGGGATGCTAAGAAGCCTGAAAAACTCAAAGCAGAGCCCAGGCAGTTATGATATACAGTCTATGTAGTACTAGTGCAAGCAGTGTCTCTGTGAAATGAATAACGTGGACTTCCCCCTCACTATAAAGTGTCTTTCAAGGTGTGTCTGGAGGAGGACATAACTATAGAGCCCACACTCCCGAGCGCAGCTGTAATGTCTAACAACTTCCTCCATTTTTCCTTCTCATATTCGGCTAATTTGAGTCTTCCCGTCTCTCTGTGGTGCTGTGTGCTCTATACATCTTCACCCACCATTCCCTCACATTTTCACTCTGTGCACTCTCACTCTAGAGGACCTATACACTGGCAGATAAGAGGAAATGAAGTCTCGTCGGCACAATTTGAAGCGCTGCTTTGAAGCTGAATGCGAAATAGCGGCTCGGCTCCTCTCTGCTCCTCTCCGGCTGGTAAAATAAGGGCCCTCTCGTTAAAAGCACTTTACCTGTGCTCCCTCTATGGATCATTGCTCTCATTAAACAGATTTGGGGTTACATTCAAATCACAATTACTCCAAGCACTAACTGTTAATGGGCACAAGGGTTGAAAGAGTAAGAGAAATGTTTCTGACATTTCTTTTTATATCCCTTTGAGCTGGAATGAGAACACATCAAAAGGTGTAAGGTGAAGCATAAACTAACCTAAACCTGAATGGGGATTGATTTCAAAGGTGTGCAATATTGAACTGTACCTGAAATCACAGCCAAAAAATTTAAACTTTACGTTAGATTTTAATCTTATGGTCTGCTGGGAACAGTTTCTTACATAATGCTTGTATGTTTTAAATACAGAACAGAATTTTCTCTCCAGACTGAACTAGCAACTGGAGCACATTCTTGCCCTTATATGACCTTTCAGTACTTACTGTGAGTAAGTTTTCCTGTACTTGAATATGCAACACACATTACTGTGTGTGCATAAGCAAGTGTGTGTGCTTGTCTGGGGAGTGTTGTATGTGTACCAGACTGTCGAGAACACCCCCTGGGTCCTACCGCACAATGCCAAGAAGAGTGCAGGCAAGACACTTTCATCTGCTCACCACAGAGATCCTGCTGGGTGTGTATGTGTGTGTGTGAGGGCATATGTGCATGTGTATTTGTGTGTGTGTGTGTGTGTGTGAGGTGTTTGTCTGAGTGGTAAAGGAGGGGGATATGTCACCTTGGGCACAGAGAAAGGAAACATACTTTTTTTGTATGCAAACTATTCCTAATTTGACACTTGATTATTTAGATTTCACAATATTTAAATGACTGTTTGCACTTTGCATCAACTGTTCCTCAGATAAAAACAAACCTCTTTAACACTCACAGATTCATTGCTTCCACTGAGAGTTTCCTTTAGTTAGCAACCTGCTGACTGCCACAGGGAAAGTGAGTGATATTAAGTTTTTCATTAATGACCAAAAGAAACCAGAAAGTGGATATTTCCTTTATATCTCAGAGAAAAGCATCGTAAGTAGCATACAGTAAGCAACCAATTTAGCATTTCTGTGTGCGCTCGTGAGCATGCGTGTGGTTGCACCTCGCTGCTACTGTGTTGCATGTGTTTGTGTATGCAGCTTTTACTGTATGTGTGAGGGCCTCTCCTGGTGACTGCCTAGGGCAATAGCACAGGATGTAATCCCATGTATGCCTCCAGTCTCTTAGCTGCCTGCATAGATGTGGAGGAACGTTTTAGCCCCTGCAGTGTGCCGTAGGGCACAAGTGCTCACTCTCCTGTACTGCTAACAGACAGCAGCTGCCTGGTGCAGTTCCAACACAGTTTCCTCCCAGCTCTCACCATTTGTGTGCGACTCTTTTCTACACTCTGTATCTGTGTGGCACAGTTCAATTTGCAGCAGTGAGAGATGGCTTAAGGAGGGAGAAATTGACTTTTGACAGCCATTATATTAAAGTATGCTCACTTTCACAAATTTGTATCAGTGTCTGGAGGTGAAGAGCACTCTCTTGCCTGGAAATCACATCATCTACTTAATGTATGGCCTCATCTTGATTGGCACAAAGCAATGGTTGGGCTGCTAAACACTAGTGCTGTGTTTGCAGAAACATGTCACTACACATAGTCTGTATTACTCGATCTTATTTTTTCAATGCCTTCGCCCTTTGCACGATCAATATTATATAATCACCCAGTACTGTCAAGGTGTATCTGAGCCGCTGCATTAATAAGATGGAAGAATTGCATTCATGATATTGTCATAGGTGCTTTTACCATTTGCTATGAAACCCGTTGGAGCCTATTTCCTTTCTGTCTGTGTCCCTATCCTTTCAACTGGTTTATTATTACCGTGGCCTGACCTCCTGTGGTGTTTATCAAGAGTTCTGATCAGGTTGTCGAGGAAGGCTGGAGGAGTGACAGGTGGGCTTGATGATAACTATCCATCTGCCCCCTTCCATCTCACCATGGTGCAAGTCTCAACCACTGATCTCATCTCTGATGTCCACGCTTGCAACAGAACACAGCAGAAAGGCAGATCAATAGGTGTCCTAATCGATAGGTCAGACAGAGGAATCGCCCAAAGGTCAGTGCAGATCGATTCCCATGTTATTGCACTGCAACCTCTCAGCTGTTGCATGTTGGTCATTAAGTATTAAACCCTGCAGGATGCTAGGACCCCTGCCTGCCTTTAGTAACATCAACTAATCCTAATTATTAGTTCCGCTCTGGCTGGAGGGGCGGTTGACGACATTTTCTTCATCTTTGTGTGATGTGTTATGTTACGATATCTGCCTGGCCCTTGCACCCCTGACCTGCCTCTCTGTGAGACAGTTCCTCGTTAGGAGAAAGTCAGCTCGCCCCCTGCTGCACACAGCCGCTGCCATACAACCATCATTAAAGTGTGACAGTGCTGCATGTGGCTGCCATGCCACAAGGTTCTCAGACCAGAATTCTTGAGCTCCGGGTGGCTGCCCAGGAACCATGTGGGGTCCAGATCACAAATCCTCCAACACTCAGCTTAGAGCACATCCTGGTCCACCATTGAGCTTAGCAAGACATCCGCCTGAGCTCTCAGCTCTGTGGGGGAAGAGGATAGGAGCACCCAGGTTGAGCCAAATCTGATTTTCACCTCTGTCTAGACTGGTGTGAAGCTATGATGGAGTTTTGACTGGCTTGAGAAGTGCAGTGTCATGGGGGGTGGGGGGTGGGCGAAAAAAGTGGATGTAAGTTTAGGTAAGGTACTGCATCTCATGGAATTCTGCCAGTGTGTTACATAAAATAAAATATACAAAATAAAATTTCCCTGCACATTTTTCCCCTATTAATCTTATATATATCTTATATAATCTTATGTATACCAAGATATGCACATCCTTGCTTAACAGTAAGTTAGTGTGGAAATTGAATTAAATTAAAATGGTCAACAATACAAATTGAACAAATTTAAAGCCAGATACTGACATGCATGTTCAATGCAGAAAAAAAAAAACAGGCCTGTGCCATGGCCAAGCAGCTACACAGGTTTCTTTTTACCCCCTTAACCCATTTTGTCCAGCACTTCTTTACTGAAATGGCATTAGCATAAATCTCCAACCCATAGAGGTAATGATGGCATGAAATTATGGCTGCCTCAGCAGACCTTATTCCCCTCTCTGCTCTCCCTCCCTCTGGGCCCAAGGCCTCAGCCTTCGACTGAGACCGTCTCCCATGCCTTCTTTCTCTCCTTCCTCTCCCTCTCTCTTCTCCTTTGCCTCCTAGTTCCATTCAAAGGGAATGTGTTACTGAATTTGAAATTGAGTGCCCTTCTTTCAAGGACCACAGCTAATGAGACGTTTTGCCTTGAAATCCAGGCTGGATGGTGGGAGACCCTGATGGGCGAGGCCTGGAGATGATAGCTGCCCTGTTCATCAGGTGTAAGGCTGTCCGGATCTCTTGCCGCTGAGAAGGGGAAAGGTGGTATTCTATAGGAGTGAGAAATAAGGATAAGCCTTTATAGAAATGAGCACCCTTCTCTGGGTCACCTGGGGCTGGCATTGTGAATCCAAGAGCTGACCTGAAATGGTACGCCTGTGTGATCTGCATCTATGTGCAAAGAAGAAGACCGACACCAGTCAGGCCTCCCCCTTTTGCATACATGTATTAGGAAAAAGAAGCCCATAAGGGTCTGGGGAGAGATAGGAGGTGACAATTAGATTGAGATGGAAGAAAGTACGCTGGAGTGGGTCAGAGTGAGTTGAGGAAGGATGGAGTGTCGTGAGATGGAGAAGAGAGTCAAAGAGATGGGAAGGGGGTCGGCCCCATAGAAACAGGTACACTTGACAGTTTGCGGTCCGGGGATCATCTGAGAGACGCTGCATGGGTGCAATGATGAAAGGAATCGAGAGCTTTGCGTCCTAGGGGGTTCTCCCATTAATCAGAGGCCCCGAGGAGAGAACCTTGCAGCCTATGGGCCCCTGGCCGCTGCTAGCCACTGTCATGCTAATGAAAGAGGCTCAGGGTGTGAATGGAGAGGCTAGCTTGTTACCAGCGTGCTAATTAATGCATGCGGCAGGGGTGTGCGTGCGAGTGAGGGTTTTTATGCATTTTAATGAGGTGTCTGTGTACGTGTGAGAGAGTGTATGCGTGTCAGGATGACAGGGATTTGAAGCATGGAGTGAGACGGATGTGCGACCAGGTTTAAAAATAGGGGCTCAAGAGTGCAGAACACAGCAGATGCATCCAGGTAGAAATAATTTGTTGAGAATTACCTGAAGTTGAGACTCTAACTCAGGTCTGCTCTTTATAATAAGATGTTTTTGTTTTTCAGCTACAAAGTACAAATAAAACAACACAGGGGCTACTATAGATTCTACATTGGCTATAAGCCCCAAAAGTGTGCAGATTCTGTATATTTTATCTTGACTTAAAACTGTAATTAATCACTTTTATTAGTACCAGTATTATTCATTAAAGGACAGAATCAAAAGGACTTCCTCAGCTGCAACCTGCACTGTCTCGAACATTGTGTGGTGGAAACAATCCCGTCTGAATCTACTTTCTCATGACTAGCCGTGTCGCATTGACTGCTGTTTATCAGCGCTCTTGTCTTGTCATGTCCCAGACTATTTGACAAAAAAATTATCTTTGAAGATCCGTGAAGGGTCTCACCCCAGACAGCCCCTCTCTGTCTACCCTGCGTTCCCACGGACAAATAGATGGGGGTGGGCTGGTGGTGGTGGGGGACTTGTGGATGGCCATAGGCGCAGCATATGGCCTTAGGCCGCAGCATTGTCTGAGCTGTTTGGGTAAGATAAAAAAAAAAGAAGAAGAAAAAAATAGCATTGTTGCACGTGTCACTCAGACAAGACGTAGGGGCGTGTGTCAGGGCAAAGGGAGAGCCATCCAAGTCCATGACCTTTTAATTTGCTGGTGGCCTCTCCCACAGACCTCTGTGTCGGCCGTACATGCCCCATTCTGTGATTTGGGACTCTATCAATCTCATCGGTATTGACAAGGGACATGTTTGCTGGATTCAATTTGACTGATGTAACCCAGGAGGAAAATCCATAAGTAGAAGTTTGTTATAAAATGCTTTACTGACACATATGAAAATATTCTTTACACAATGGTGGGGGTTAGATAAATTAGGTTAAATGCTCTGAGGTTATGGCCTGTGAGGGAATAATGACTATGCCTGAAATGTAAAATTGTCATCTTTGAAGAATTAAAATTATTTTCTACAGCATCAACATGAATATCTCAGTGGATGTGACCCAGTACTGATGTGATACACTAATGAAATATGCTCTACTTTTTTACATCAATCAGCTTATATGCATTGTTAACAGTCTCTTTGAGTGTGGTCTGTGCAGTTTAAGGTTTCATCTTTTGTACAAAAGTTACGACAAAGTCAAAAAATTTAAGTTTGATGTAATAGTGGAGTAATATTAACAGTAGATGCAGTGCAGATAAATTCTCTGTTGTAATATAAAAGACTCTCCAGCTGCTGGTGGCAACAAACTGCATGCAGTTCTGCTATGTCCATCTTCAGGCAGCTGCCTCTGTGTGAAACACAGTGTGCTGAATAACAGAACGTGCTGTAGGTCACTGTCTCGCTTCATGAGTGAGATACACTGGAGATACCTATATTTTGTTCCATCAGTACTGCCTCCTATATCCTACCCTACCCCCAACCTTGTCCACACTGTAAAGTGCCATTATAAAAATGTCAAGGGGTCCCTCTCTCTCGTCCTGCCTGTCAAAATCATGTGCCATTATGCAAATCACCATGTGAACACACACTTTCAAAGATTTACATAGGCTATATGGGCTACAGGCAATGCTGAATTCAGATGATTACAGAATTAATCTTAGAGATGCATAGTGCGTATGTACATTTGTGAAAATGAGGGCATATTTTACATCTGCCCTTGAAGGTTAAAACATTATCACTGCATTAACACGTGTCATTTTTAACAGCAAAAAAAAAAATGTTTTTCATTCTTGTACAGAGGCTGATTAATTCAAATTCAACATTCTTATTTACATTTTCTTATGCTCAAAAAGTGACTATTGTTTAGTCTTAATTCCTCAATATAAGAAAAAAGTTTTACACGAAAAATAGAAATTAAAACATATCCAAACCATCAGCTTTTTAAATCAGAATTTGAAGCAAATAGATATATGACTGAATCTAAATCTTTTTGGCCTCCAGTCCCATTCAAGTCAGTCAGACACATGCCTGAATTTTGAATATATTCTTCAAGTTAAGAGGATTTTCCTCCATTGATACTTCTTATTGAAAAGATCATACTTAATGGTCCAATGCCAGCACCCCCCTAAATTGGGTTTAAAGTGATTTTCTCAGTAACTGTTAGATAGAAGTGCATATGCGATTTTATTCTTTTACATTTCTTAAGTCTTTCACTGGTCTTAAATGTCTGTGTTTGAATTGCAATATCTGGAGTGGTTTTGCGCTTCTGCAGAAATGGAAATAGTGTGCGTGAGAAAAGAGGGGAAGAGGTAGAAATATGTCATTTTTGGCGGAAAGCATGAAAGTACCTGAAGCAGAGGTCAACCCTATAATGTACCCATTTGAAGGGAGGATCATTAAAGCCATTTACCATGACTTTCACTACGCTGCTTCTTAAGTAATGACAGAGGTCCTCCTATCAAGAGCAACTGAAAAGAGCTATGTCTATCCTTCTGCTGCACCTGGACTATACAGAACGTTACATTACGGGAAATCAAGAAAGGACAGATAACTTCTCTGCTCTATGACACATCAGGGTATCCATTAGCTGCAGAAAGAGCACTAAAGAGAGAAAAAGACAGAGAGAGGGAGAGAAGAAGAGAGACTGGGCCTTCTATTTTGACAGCCCTGAACCAGAATACTGCTCCATTGTTTGTTTTTTCAGAGCAGAGAAGTCATGGATGTGGTTTGAGTGACAGTGAGTCCGATGTACGCTGACA
Organism: Lates japonicus; assembly: GCA_033238685.1. Taxonomy (NCBI): domain Eukaryota; kingdom Metazoa; phylum Chordata; class Actinopteri; family Centropomidae; genus Lates; species Lates japonicus. The sequence goes on along the minus strand of BRZM01000124.1, from coordinate 120,802 downwards.
TGTGGAGCTGCTTCACATTTCCTCTAATTGCTCCGTATTGCCCGAGCTTGGCACACATGTAGAGCATGGTAAGAGGCGCCTCTTTTTAGGTCGAAACAGAGGGTGCTGTGATTTGGCATACAAAGAGAAAAGGAGGCACGAGGTGGGGGAGGAAGAAGAGCAGGAGGAGGAGAAGGGTTTGAAGAGGAGGCATTCTATTATTCCTGATAGACTACTCTGAAGGACAGAGAGGTGATGGCCTTGTTTGTACAACTCTGTGGCATAATAATGTCCTGCATTAAATTTCTGGCCAGTTAAAGCATAGATCTAGTGCCAGCACACCAGATATATGACATCAGGTACTTTCTACCAATCAGGTGTCAACGATGCAAGCTATAGGTTTTGTGGAAATAATCAAACGTAGAAACAAAGAAGGGGATGTGAGGGGCACAATACAGTGGCAGACACAGCGTCAGTTTTGATTCATGATGTGCTGAAAAGCACTGAGATTGGAGGAAATCCTTGCAAGGGAGGGAAAAAAGCCTCTATCCTTGCTGATGCTATTTTAATTAAATAGTTGCTAGGTTACATCGTGCAGAACGACAGGGGTGGGTGGTGTGGCACAGGCGCCCATGCGAAGGGAATGGTGGTTGTGTGTGTGTGTGTGTGTTGGTGTGTGTGAGAGAGGGGACATGTCCCTGAACAATGAAAGCACATCCCTTTTTCCACACCCAATCTATAATAAGGATTTCAAATGTGAGACATATTGACATGAAATACAGTGAGAGCGATTTTACGCTCTCTAAAACTCTCTCTAGCTCTCTCCCTCTCCCTCGCTCTCTCCCCATATTCGTCTGTCTTTTTCATTTTTCTCTCACAGATCAGAGGACGGGGGGAAGCCCCCTTTCATCTCTGTGACAGTGCCTTTCACCTCCACTGGTGACTTACCGAGGACTAGTGCTCCCATTGCACCCTGGGATGCCAGACGATGGAGAATGCCACGGGCCTGCGTGCCCTGGCAACCATTCCTGTTTCAGAAGTCCCCCGCCCCACCTCCACCCCCCACCCTTCTATACATACACACACACACCACTTCCAACCTCCCTCAGCTCGCCGCTCCCAGCCTCCGTCCAGGACTCTGACCACACAGAAACCCAGACAGGGCACTGATGGATGGGGCCAGAGACAGCAGAGAGCCCCTTGATGTTGGAAATAAATCTGACAGGCCCTACTGGATAAGGCCGAGCATAATCTTTCTCATTGACTCTGGGCTGAAGGGTGTGTGTATGGGTTTGTCCTTTTTTTTTTTTTTGCACACCCTTTTCTTTACTTTCAACAACCCTCCTTCATCTCCACCTTGGCCCTTCTTTCCTCCTCCACGTCTTCCCTCTATGCCAGCAGAGATAATGCCATAATTTACAGCTATGCATCGTAGAAGATGAATGATAGTTGCTTTTCTTGCATAATATGCATACACCCTACCAGATAATAGTCTTTTTGTAGGGAGAATAAAAGAAATACCTTCAAAAGGAATTGAGCATTTTTATGTTATATTCTCTCCCTAATGTGCTAAAAGTGATATATAATTCTCAGTCTTTCATTAGAAACAAAATTGATAATGATGAAAGTGTTCTAGGTTTTCTATAGCAGACCCTTTTTCATATTCTCGAGTGAAATATTGCAGGGTGAGAAAAGTTTTTTTTTCACATAGGTATGTCTCCTGAGTGTGTATAGAACTGGCTTAAAAAAAGGAACAAACACACACACACACACGCACACACACATGCAGACGCGCGCACAAATAATAATAACGCCTTTTGCAAAAACATCCACTCTTGATGCACATACAGCATAAATATGTATTCCATGTCTCAGTCACAAACAGCTATTTCTCTTTTTAACGTTCACTATCCAATGTCTCTCTGGCAGACAGTGTAATAGAAGAGACTGGAGCTACAGTATGTGTATTTGTGTGTGTGTGTGTCTGCACTGAGAGAAGCTGGAGGCCAGCAGTGTCCAGGGATTGGGCCAGTTTCCCTCGGGACCACTCTAAATGACTCCGGTGACCTCGTGGCCTCCTCGGTGGTCGGCATAGGCTCCGGCAGGTCGCAGGGAGAGGTCAGAGGTTGTTTGAAGCAACAGGGTGTCAACATGTGACCTTCCCACAGACAAACAGGATCAAACGGGAAATTAACTCTCCGAACAAGGTCATGTTTTGAATGTTGGCTGAAGGACTGAAAAGATTACTAATTTTATGAAAGTGACCTTATTCATGGTTATTTAGATCCTGAATTTTGCTGACAAGATATAACAGATCTTTCTTATTTTGCATATATCCAAGAACATATACAAAGGCCAAGTGAATGCATTTAATGTTAATGAATAATAATGAATGAATGTTTTCTATTTCTCTTCACTAGGTCAAATCAAGCAGACTGGAGGTCACGGTAAAAACAATTAAAGTGAAAACAAACATAAAATATGGTCAGATAGGATAATATTGTTGAAATGTCCCTTTATTATCACACCATATTCCATGAAGAGCCAATGAAAGACAAAGACAATGCTCCGTGATTGTTCCTTAAAAACATGTCAATTTTTTTAATCTCCCAAAAGAAATATCACTACATCTACACTGCATGTATATGAATAGAATTGGAAGTGATTCTGTAAGGAGAGTAGATACAGTCATGGAGAAACTGTTTTATATTTAAGGTACAAGCTAATTGACGGGTTTAAAATATTTCCAGAGTAATGCTCAGAATTTGCCACCTTCATTCCAATCACTTTTACATTTCCTGAAAACAGTGCAGAGTTACATTGTCTTAATTAGGAACATAGGCTGGCTTTACAGCAATGCGTGAGAGGACCTGGAGGTTGAAGTTCCCCATGAATGCAATGTGCATCATCAGCCTAATAGAATATAACAATGAAAATTAAGTCTGCCGGACCTGAGGCACGCAGAACAACAGGATCCCTGAAGCAAAATGATGCAGGTTTCGGTTGCCTGTGTGTGCCTGCGTGTTGATATGTGTGTGTTTATATAAGTGCATTTGCTAGATCGTAGAATCACAAAGGAAGCAATTATAGAAATATGTTTGTTACTGTATTAAGTCTTTCTCTGGAATAGAAAGGAGAGAAAAAAAACTGAGAAGAAAACATGATGTAGGCTGCAGCCCCTTTGTCCTAGTTTGAGCACCACGTTTGCCAAAAGTGCATCAAAGTGTCAGCAATTCAAACATGAAAAATGGATGAAGACAATGGTGCATTTCTCACAATTTTTCTAATAAACTGTCAATCAAACTGCCGCATGAATGACACTAATATTATATGATGCAGCATTCCATATCAAAGATCTCATCGATTCCCGTTCTTCCTTTGGCTCAATCTGAGGCCTGTCCTCCCCTCTTATTATCACCATCATCATTCGGACATGAAAGGAGAGAAACAAGTGCTGCACCATTGCCAAGGAGAAACCTTGATCTCCGGAGCATTTGCATTCGCCACCTAGTTCCACTGGATGTATGAACGCGTTACCAAGGCGCTCTCTGATTGGATGGTGCTCAAAAGCTGGCATTCTGCTAATGCCTCAAAGCAAAGCAGGCTCTCTCCCCCACCTCTCCCCTCCCCCCTCCCCCTCTCTGTGCGCTGTCACACTCGGTTGGTGGCACTAGGGGGCAGTCCTCTCTGTTGGTTGTTATTGTTGAAGGAGGCATCTACAGTAGAATTTTCATCAAGAGAAATGGGACACAACTAGAGTTTAAAACATATATAATTCATTTATTCATTCGTGTGGATTACTTGGGGAAAAAAAATCTATTAGGTTTCTGTGAGCTTAATGTTTCTGCCTTTTCACCATCAAAGTACAAGAAAGACATTAAGCTGTGCACAGTTGTACCGCTTTTGCTAATTAATTTGAAATGTACCATTAATCTGTGGAACAGTTGAGTGCAGTTATTCTGGTAAATCATGGATTACATATACAAGACACAGAATATAAAATTCACTTGTCCTGGTGGGTGGATATTTCTCTCCGGAAAGGCATAAAGCCACAAGTTAAATGCATCTTCATGATACAATATGAGATAATTGATACTAATGTGTCTGGTAGCTCCTTGTAAAAAAGGGTGAATTAAAACTATGTAATGAGCAGGCAAGTGTTTCTGAACGCAGCTTTTATCATTGTACTTTACTTGGGAGGATGATAAGCTGCACTCTCACCACATCAGTTTAATTCTCAATAGTATCAAAAAAGGCTGAGAAGTATTAGGAATAATACAACTAAATATAATATATATTAAATTGCGGGGGGGGGGGGGGGGGGGCATGTCACTGTTTACATGCTTTTAAGACAGCCAGTTCATTTAAGCACTAAATATATGGGTATGTGCACACACACACACACACACACACGGAGGAGTTATAGCACTGTGTCCGTGCTATGGTGTCTATCAGGAGGCTGCTAATTAAAGGCCTACAACAATGAAGCAAGGAAACCCCAGAGGAACAATGTTCATCTGGAGATGAATTAATGTAAGAGCAGTAGTGATTACCACGAGGGCAGTCAGCCATTTCATATTTCTAGCACGAGGCAGTGGACCTCAAATTTTAACCATGACGAGCTTTAAATTTACTTTGCTTGGTGAGAGGCTAATCTGTGTTTCTTTTTTTTTTCTTCCCCTCGCCATTTTTCCCCGTTTTGCTCTGGTAACTGGTGCATGTTTAACTCAAGTTACGATATAATACACAGACAGCTTTATCAATGAACAGTATCTCCCAAATGTGGACATGTGAATGACGAATGGGGCAGGATTATTGTGTATGTCAGTGGGATAACATGAACAAAAGTAAAAATAAAATTGGACCACCACAGTGCACAGCATCTTATTAATGTATATTTCATGTATAACATGGATAGTGTTAACTGATACAAAGAAACCCACTGGTTGTTTCATCATTGATTACTGTGTCTCAATACAATTTTAGTGTGTCCTGATTTCTGTGTGTTACTCAGTGGAAACTTGAATACGCTGTGAAATGTTCCTGCATTCACTACCTGTCCATAAACTGCACTTTTAACTGAACTGTCAATAAATTTGTCTTATCAATTATGAATTGTGTCATTATATGTCTCTTTTAAACACTTTTAATGCTGCTGTGTAGAACAGTTTTGGTTATGTGCTACATTTATGGGTATTATCTCCCTCTGAAATGTCAGTTCTTCAAAAGCTGTCTAGCCTGCAGCATCTAAAGATGCTTACATGTTCTGTGCTACCTTCCCACTGGTTGTCATGGTGATGAAAAGATGATAATTGCATATATTACATTTAAGTTGATTGCTACATGCTGATCTCGGTCAGCCAATCTGTAATAGGCACTCAATTCAGCGAGGAACCTTTTTCTGCGTCTTTTATCTTTGTCGTAATTCAGAGGTATAGAAAGTTAGAAATGTAAAAACAGGTCTGAGGAGTTCAAGCAATGTAAAGTGTTCTCTCGTAGGCCATTCACGATACAAGGTCAGGTCAGTTGTGAAGTACGGTTGCTGCATCTCACAGTCAACATGAGGGTGCGATCACAATTCTGTGTCAGGCAGAAATCTCACTATTATAGCAGTCACCCCCTCCAGAAGCTTCTCAGTTCCCCTGGCTGGGTTGGGGACAGAGGATGGAGGGTGGCGGGTGGAGGTGGTGTGTGTGTGTGGGGGGCCTCTGTTCCCCTTCCTGAAGCAGAGCTCCACACCGCTCTATCAAGAACGGAGCTCAGTGAATAGGCCCCACTCAAGAGGAATAAAGGAACCTCTCCACTGGTTTGTTTTGGAAGCTGTCTTATTGATCTGTCTGCCTATGAATGAATGCATCGGCCCAGTTTCCCTGCTCATGTGGACAATGTCACTCAAGGCCTGTATTAACTGGCCCGATGTTATTCCCAGAGAATGGCATGCATTAAGAGAAGTTTGAGAGTGTTTGTTATTTCATCCCTCAATCTACTCCACTAACCTTTCCTACAAGAATAGGGATGCCAAACTAAGAAAAGCAAATCGATGGCCTGAATCAATGCCAGTTTGCAGGAGGACATATTTCATAAGAGGAGTGATGCTGAAACACAATTACAGTATTATTGAGCACCATCATACAAAGACTATCAAGTGTAATAAAAAAGGCACAATTTTAAATCTTGCCAGAGACCTTGAAGGGCCAGAAAGGAGTTACTGTAAATGCAGAGAAAAGCTTATGAGAAAGAGGACCTTATGTGCTCGTAGTCTCCCACTACAGAATAAAGCAGTGAAGCTTTAGAAAGGGACATCTGTCTCTGTGGAAGTATTCTGAACTCAGGGTCCAACATGTGTACACAAGCGGGACATATCATCATTTCCTTCAAGCATAGACTCCATGACAAGGACATACCATTAAAAAAGCAGCTCTGCAGTAAAACCCAAAAAGATATAAAAAGAACAACATCACTTTATTCAAGTTATTTAACATTCTTCCACACTCTGACTCTGTATAAAATCTGTCAAATGTTCTTCATCCCTGTAAAAATCTCGTCATTTGCTTGGTAGATTTTTTTTATAGCACACAACTAGCTTAAACAAGTGAACAATTTTGCAATGCACAACATTTGATTTGAAGGGAGGGAGACAGAAGGAGGTTCAACAATGAACTATTTTACAAACAAGTCTTTGGTGAGGCATCATTTCTGAAGTTGCTGTCATTCTGTTGCATGGGCCAGAGTATCATCACAATTCATTAGGAATGCTGACTTGCTGTCATTTTGGTAATTTATTGACTCACAAAATTCATCAAGGTGAATATGAATGTATTAAATATTCACACTGTTTCATTCTTTGGTCATTTGGGAACAATTTCCAGCATTAAATGACTGTGACCAACAAATCTTTCTGAGATGTTTCTACTTCTTAGGACTGTAAACTGACAAAATTATAAGCTCTTCTTTCAACACTAAAAACATAAGCTTGTAGATTCTTCTGTTGAGTTCATGAGTACTTCACAAATACATACTAAAATGCCAGTCGCATCTAAAGCTTCATAAATGAACCCATCTCCCTGTTGTGTTACTGCTAAGGCTTTATATAAAGCCAATAGAGTATAAAGGATAAAATAAAAAAAGGACATAGTAAAGAACATAATTTATTTAAGACAAAATCTAAAGCAGAAATAAATACATGAAAGAACAACAATCTGTAATTTACTTCGTGAACCCAACAATGAATAATAAACACTTTCAGTGGTAACAAACAGAAGAAATGCCTCATCAGGCCAATGAATTCTGAAAGTATCCCAGCTACTTCTTAACTGACCGGACCCAAAAAAGAAAAAAAAAAAAAGGGTTAATCTGTAACTGATTTGTCAAACACATTTTCAAAACCGATTTAAGCCATCATGCACTCCAACAACAAAATAAAGCATATACTGTTAAAATTAGAAATGTTTACAGGCCTCAACATGTGTAATAAATACAAAAACAAAGATAAATCAATCGATAAAAATAGTCATTAGGACAAATTAGATTTTGTTTTGACAGGTAGATTTAACAGATGGTAGTAATGAGTTCAGGAAGTGCGGGTGGGGGTGGGGTGTTAAATAAACTTAACATATATAAATCATTTTCATGAAAACAATCTAGAAATTAGGCAGGATTGATACATTCATTATGTGCATATTCCCTATCATTTCATATTCACAACGGACACAAACTGAAGCTAAGACCTTTCGACAACAGGAGCTTTAAAAATGTGATATGGTGCTGCTTTGACTTTGCAAAATGTGTTTTGTACAAAACTCATAGAGCTGGAATTTATAAATCACAGCTCTATGATATAATAAATGTAATAATGAAATGAAATGCCAGAGAACCACAAGAATGCAATTAATCTGGCACCGTACCCTACATTCCTGAATAGGCTGGACAATCACGTTGGCCCAGTGCGTCATTAGCACAGTGACTGCTTGTGCGTACATTTACCAACCAAAGAACTACAGTATGTGAAAACACTGTAAATACCGTTACGTCCTGTTGTGAACCAGAACTAGCGATTCCCTCTTTATCAAGATGGATCTATAGAAAACAGAAGTCAGCAGAGTTGTAGCCCGGCTGTAGTTTCAAACATTAGCAGACACCAAATCTACAGCCGCTGGGACAGGGGGGAACAGATTTACTTGGCACCATTTTAAAATCAAAACTTTTACAAATCCACAATTTGATCCATTAGAAAAAGAATAAAAACAAACAAAGGCTTGATCTCAAATGAGTTTAAAAGCAATGGATGGGTAAAAGTAAAAAAAGAAAAAAAGAAAGCAGACATAAAGGCGGTAGCTTATCAACAGTAGCTGACATCATGTCTTCTTGATCGCAATGCCCTTTCAGACTACAGCTGACCTACATCAGAGATCCTATACATGCAGACAGACACACGGACATCAGCACATACCTTGATTGAGCCCTACGTGCTGTCCTCCCTTTGAATCATCACTGCTGCTCAAAAACAGAAAAAAAGGAGCTTCAGATTCTCTCATAGCTTCTAAAATGGCTCAGTTAAAACCAGGGAGATTACAATATAAATGAAACATCACAAATCTATTGGAACGCCTTTCATTCAAAAACCTAAGTTTTGTCCTTGATGGCGAGTTCGATTAGACACATTTAAATACATCAGATTCAAGTCAATGTCCTCTTGCTCCTCTGCAAGTACAGCTCTTCTGCCGTCGTCCACTCTCAAACCCTGGTTAGCTGACAGCTCATCTCATCCACCCATTCTGGGGATATCAACAGGCTGCTCCTCCCTTCTCCTCCTCCTCCAACAAACAGGAACGCGCTGACAAAATTTTAAGACTCTTTCAGGCTTTTTTGTGGTCCGTGGCGATGGAATTTAGACATCTGAGAAAAACAGGCAATTTTGTTTTAACACACAAACTTGTGAAGTTTTGATCAAAAGACAAACATGGAGCCCAAGAATGGCAGTTACTGGTTTCCCCTACAAACTTAGGAAAATACAAGGAAAAAATAAGTTAAGCCTCCATGAACATCTCATGTGATTTGATGTGAACACATATTAGCATCAATCAGACTGGCTTCCTTAAAAATGGTGTAACTTAGCAGAACTGCCCCACCAGGTTTTAACATGTAAAATTAATTGTAATCAGCATCTGAGATACAGGATTTTACCTCATATCATTCAAATTTCATACAGCAAACTGGATCAATTTGTCATTACAATACCAATACACCACTGACACTGATTAATATTCTCGTACTTCAGTCTTTCTGTTAAGGTTTATAAATCTTGCTCTTCAAATAAAAGGTAGTGGTCGAAGTAGTAAAAACAATGACGAGTTCACAGAGTCATCTGTGAAGGAAGCACTGGAAGTTGAACTAGGAGCTCTGATGATATGGTCAGTAATTGAGAGGTGGTCAAAGGGAGGGAGGAATGGAAGGAGGAGTTGTGGGAGCAGAGTCATCAATAGGCCTCTGTTGCCCCCCAGTCAGTCCTTTCTGATCAGGCTGAACGTACAGTAGCCCTGTGGGGTTCTGGCTGCCACTGCTGGGTTGCTGATGCTATGCCGCCATGAGATACTGATGGTAGAAGAGGCCGAAGAGGGAGGTGGAGAAGAGGCAGGCAGCAATCCACCAGGTAAAGAAGGAGAAGAGGCCCCGGAAAAGCAAGGGGCTGAAGACAGTCCGCAGGCCTCCCAGGGCCACGGACAGCTGGGCTACTGATGCCCGGGCTCCCGTTTCTACCACTGAGGCTGGTGTTGGGGCTGCTACCGGTGCCGCCCCCATCACAGAGTCAGAGTTCATTTCGTGGATGCAAGGCAGATCTTCTTCAGGATAGACCCACCAGGAGTGTCCACCTGCAATGAAGGGACAGAGGGAAGAAAATAGCTTTAACATTTTGGTAGGCAAAAGAGATATATTCTAAACTGAAAAATCATTGTGCAGTGCATGACTCACCTAAGGTTTTTAGCAGCAATGTTGTATGCAGTAGCATCACCAGTGGTGCCACATACTGTAGTGCGATTACACACAAGTAGTAAAAAACACGTGCAACCTGGGAGAAAGGATGGTAGTGGTGATGAAGAAGAAAACACACAAATATTACAGCATTATACACAGAATAACATGGGTCTCTTCTGACCAATATCATTTAATGGAATTAAGCAGGATATTGAATGATTAATGACAGAAACTTTGCCAGACGTTTTCTTTCAAAATCAACCTGTAGTAAAAGCCACTGTTAACTACAGTATACCCCAACACTTTGACTAAGTCTAGAATGGTGGGAGCTGATCTGACTGGCCACAACTGATGTCAGTCTTAAATACAACCACTGATAACATATCAAATTTCCAAGTGCACCAGAGTGCACTCAAGATTAAGTTGTGTGCTCGGCTCCTTAATTGACAAATACAGGGCCCTAACTGTGTCTATATTTGCTTTTAATAAAGGGAAATTGGTTTACTCCTCCATTTCTGCACCTCTGCAAAGCCGGCTATGTGGCTTAAACTAAGCGGTTACAACTGAATTACAGATCCAAACACCACTCTAAATTTTCAGTCAAAATGACATGTTAACAGGGATAAAGTTATATATATTTTAAATTCACACAGAATTGTAGTGGGGTATAATCAGGATAAATATTGATTATATGAATTATTTTCCCCACCATTTTCTGCAGGTCAACGGTACTTATCCGGCCCGCCTCCTTCTTCATCTGGTCTACACCCTTCTGGGCCAGGTTGAGGTAGGCCTGCAAATGATGTCTCATCATAGCGAGCCGGAGCATACACATCAGTATGATGGCCCATAACCGCAACGTATCGTACGTCTGCTCAGTCATCCTGATATTAATAGAAAGACAAGAGTAAGAGAAAGATGATAAAAGGGATGATGGCTTTGCTGGCCCGCTAACTCAACATATCATGTATCTGCTCCATCACTTGGATGGTAGGCAGAGACAATGAGACAGAAAGGAAAGATAGTAAGAGCAAAAGAGCCATAAACAACTCAAGACGAAAAAGTAAGAGAGGGTGAAATTGAGAGATAAAAAGGTGAAAAGGGGGTAGTGTAACATGAAATCAGACTTAGTCGGGTTTGACCTTGATGGTATCACAGTCACTGTCAGCAGCAGGAGAAAGTTTGACACGTGACAGAATTCAAACTTATGCAACAAATGAAAGATGCTATCTCAGAATAAATAACCAGCTGACAGCAGTTAGAGATAGAATAAAGAGCTTTCCCTCAGGTATGACTAAATATGTGTACAGTCTAATTTTAACCCAAGTAGACAACGTGTGTATTGTTGTAATTTCATCTACCAACTGAATACATTCCTTATCTCATTGAACCGTCGAAATTCCATTTTCATAAGTGCTGTTGCATTGTTTACATCCATTTTCCAGCACAAAAGCCACAATTACTTTTATTTTCACAGCTTGCCAATGTTGTCCCATCCTTCCTGTTTGAATGGCAGGTAATTAAGCTTGCCAGACATCAAGGGAGTCCAACTGGCTTGCCTTCCAAGTACAGATCAATCAACAAGAGGTACAAGGATATGTACGTTCATCAGATTCTTGTTTTCATGAAATGTTTATGCAATCTAATACACGTGCTACAAAGCATTTTACGTCTTTCCATGCTAAATTACCTGAATTTGTGATTTTGACAGTTTTCCTACATGTAACTGGTCCATTAGAAGGTAAAAATTAGAATGCATGTTTAGGATAGTGATTGAGAATATCAAGAGATTAATTTTAAGTACTAAACAACACATTTAAAAAAAGAAGAAGCTGTAAATCACTGAGCTACAGCATGCAGAACATATTAGATTTAGATTAGTTGGAGAAATGCTATCGATAAAATAAAATGTAGTGCATGCACATAATGTGCCATACTGGCAACAGAACTTGCAGTCTAGTGTACATGTGGAGCAGACATTTAAAGAACTGTGTGAACCAGATGATTACTTGCACTTACAAAGGCACACTCTCCTTTCCCAGAGTGGGGTTCATTATGTAGTCCTTCGTAATGGGCTTCACCCACAGCAGGACCATGATAAGAGGGGACAGGAAGTTGATATGAAGCAGAGTCCTGCAGAAAAAGAGAGGTGAAAGAGAAGACATCTGGTTTAAGAAAAGCAAAATCTATAATAATGCTAGGTGATCAAATAATCCAACAACTTTTACTCTACTGTTTTCTCACATTCACTGATTCAATGAATCAATACATTGGGGGAAAAACTAGCTCTCTGAAATCTTTACTCTTGAATCTCAATTTGAAGTTAACATAGTGAGAAATGCGGTCTATATTATCAATGCAACTTTCCCTGAGAGGGGTGAGAAGATAACCAAGACACAGATTTTGTAGGGCTTGGAGATAATCCCTGCTAGTGACAGGGTCTGAGGATGTAAGCTCATGACAGCTAAGAGGGGGAATGGAAGAGGAGGCCATTTTGGAGAGTCTGCTATGCCAAAGTGGATTATCTGGATGCGATGTGCTCCCTAGCTCTGCACCCCCTATCATGGTTGGAGACATGCCACCCAGTGAGTTCTGAAATAGAAATCTGCCCCAACTGAGGAAGTCTTCATCTGACTCACAGGGTGCTCTCTCGTATCTGACACACTCTGAATAGTAGGAGACAAGTACAACGGCGCTATACTTGGATTCATGGTACTCCAAAATAGGACAGATTGATATTAGAATAGTGAGTTTGTGGCCAATTTGAGCACATCATGTATCAAATAACCCTAGCACCAGAGAGACCACACTAGATAATATTTCCAGTATCAGCTGAGACATGTATGAACAATTCATAATCAAATTCACAATCAAAACACACCATCAATTTTTTCCAAACCAGGAACAGATCTTAAAAGGTCATAGGTCAACATAGGTTGTTGTAACTTTCCATGTTCTCCATCTTTATTATTATTATTGTTATAAAGAAATAAAATGTATTCAATGAAAAAACAGGAGTGAACACACAAAAGAAGACAACTATTGCAGTGGACTCACTGTGTAAATTTGGCTGTGGTCAGATTGAGTGCATCTAGGTGCATCTGGGCCAATCGTAGACCAGGGAAAGTTAGAAATGCTCCAATCAGAGAGCAGAGCAGAGCCAGGATCAGCTTGAAGGTGAGTTTAGATATGGGACCCCTGTGAAAGAGAAAACACGCAGAGTGACTACTGTAGTTTCATGAGTCATAAAGAATTCATGAAGGCAGAGAAAACAAAAATGATACTGTGAGAATACTGATATTGTACTTACTGGGACTCCAAACCCTGGTGCTCCAGAAACTGTAGAGCGCTGTCAGAGAAGTTTGCAAAACCTAGAAATGAAAAAATGTTCAACAGTGACTCACTCACTGGGGGCAAAAGTAATAAAATCTGGTTGTTGCTAACTAAAAGCAAGGTGGAGCACTCACCAGTCTCAAGACCAAACTCCAGGTAGTTTTCAGTGATGATGAGAATGGCCATGGCTTTGACAAAGAAGAAAAAAGCAAAAGTAATGCAAAGTGAGCGCTCGCCTCCTTCCTCCAGCTTGAAGTAGTGGGCCGTTAGAGAGAAAAGGGTCTTACTGTGGGGACAGAGTCAAGGGAAAACATATCCAGAAGCACACCGGCATTTAAAGCAAATTCAAACCGCTTTGCAGATGCATTTTCAATGGTTTTTACAGGTTCAAGGGAAACAGAAATAAGTCTTTACAATAAACCAATATAAAAAAATTACAACATGGCTATTCACAGCACAAAATATTTTTCATCTTTTCACAAGCTTGTGCATACTTAAGGCTCCGTGTGAACCCTCAACTCAGAATGTGCGGGTCTTTGGCACCGGTGCGTGCCATCGAGGTCGTAATACTGTTGTACTCTGCTCCCGCTGACACTGATCAGAAGGCTAAGGACAGAGCGTGTTTGTACAGCCAACTCTGGTCGCCACGGAGATGAAACTCTCAGTTCCTGCAACATTTCAGGTGACAGCATGCCAATTTTTCACTCCCTTTCAGTCCATTTTGAGAATGGTATTCAATCCAATAGAGTCTTCTTTCTTCCCCTAACCCTTATTCAGTGTTGTGAGGACAGCTGTATAAACACCCACCAGACAAGTTAGAGCCAGCATGAGGCTGAAAAGAGAAATACAGCCATGTTTGAGCTATCATGTAGTGATCTGCAATTAGTATACTGGCGAGTTGGCCTGTAAACATTGGCCAAAGGTGAGGATATGAGAATGAAGATATGTCACATTTATAAATTTCACTGAACAAGTGCAGATACTTGAAGATTATGTTGCTTGGGTGTAATCAGTGAAACGGGTTAACAGAGCAGTGGGGCTGATCTCCAGGGCAAGAGTCTTAAACATGTTATCAGCGCTGAAATAGGAAAACTGAAATCAAGTGTCCCATTAACACATATATTGAGCCAACATATCCCTCATCTTCATCGTCTTAGTCCCATTTTCATCTGTTCCCAAGTCTGTCCTTTTCCCCAAGCATATCAGTCTGTTGGGCTGTGAAAATTGGGCCCCCAATCTGCGGCGCAAGGCAGGAAATGACACACCATCTGACCGTGGTAAACCAGGCCCAACCGGGAGCACTGGAAAGATTGATCCTTGTGGTTGGTGGCAAGGATAATGCATATTATTTAACCATCATTCAGCGTAGCAAAATAGCAGGTAGCTGTGGAGCATAAAGGTGCTGGCAGTCAAGCCAGTGGGTGCTTTAGCAGTCATTTTATAGCCTCTCACCGCCACTGCAGCATCCACACAATCAAGGTGTAATGATTTGCCCTCTCTTATAGACAGAGATGTTAACCTATGACATATACACGGTGGTGGTGGGAATGTAAAGTGAAAATCATTGAAATTTTAGAGTACAAAGAAGAGTCCATAGAAAATAGGTTTGTTTGGCTGAAACTTCAAATGTTATCAACCCACCCACAGATATTATGTACAGCATAATTACCAATTTACCAGTTACCAGTTTATACTACAATGCTGGTGAGATCTGACAATGAGAAGAAAAATGCTAACCAAGATGTAAAGAATGACTGATGTAAGGATACATGACAAAGGTGAGAACGAGCAGGCACCAGACCACACTGATGTTCATCTCTCCTGAGGGCTGAGCCACACTGTAGTAGAGTTCTGTTATCAGATAGACCACAGTTGCCGCAACTGTGAAATCCACCAGCCACTGGAACTCTGGGAAGTAGTGCAATGCTGGGGGCATAAAGAGTATAATTAAACCCATAAAATATTCAGTTATAAATGTATACAGCATATGCATATAAACATTAATTGCGTGTGATTGAAAAATCAGGATTAAACTTTCTTTAGTAGACATTTGTCCTCTTGGATTTATACCTAATGTGTCGACTTCTGTGATGCATTTCGTCTCCAGCTGTAAGTCTATATCCTTGGGGACTGTTAGCGGCTTGTTGTCTATGTGACCATTGTATTTCCTATGGCAAAGAGGACAGAACAACAACTTAGGTCAGAAAAACAAAGAAAGAAAATCAGAAATGCAACAAAATGCAATTTTAGACCATTTACATTTTTAACCTGTGTAGAAAAACAGCATTATGTTGCAGTCCCTGAGATAGTTAATCCATCTCAACATCCATTGTTTGTTAAATTTAAGTTACTGTGGTACTGAAGTTGTGAGAAAACATCCTCTACATTCAGTAGTTGGCAGAGGTCTTTTTATTTTTGTTACTACTAATACTACTAGACTTCCATGACCAAGGGCGTAGGCAGCACTAAATCGCTAACAGCAGGCGAATGGGGAGCTGTTCTTTAGGTTTGAAGAACTGTCTGGTGGGCCTCCTCAGTTGTGTGCTTTGTTTGTTCAGCCTTGTGTGTGCGCTGGATTCGCAGGACAATACCACTGTAAGACTTGACAGGCCAAACATGCCCTGGACAGATTTCATCTCTGAGGCACCTGACAGGAAAAAAGGGGCTCAGCTTCACCCCTCACTGAGGAAGTCAGACGGTTAACAAAGGGAACGGAGCGGCATGGCACGAGCTGGCAAAAGGACAGTGGTCCATCTTTTTCTTCAAGGGATTACTGAACATGTGGTGCTAGAGAGCCTTGACCTGCCTCATATGGGGTCAGAGAAAGGACTGTGCTACAAAACTGCTAGGAGCCAGACACCATGTGGAACAGTGAGGATTAGCTTTCAGTTGTGACTTCAATTTGAATTCACATTTAGAAGGAGAGTACAAAGGAAAAAGCACTAAATTCACGTTAAACATATGGTTCAACTTCCACCTGCAGACTGAATAGCAGTTTTTTTTGAATTGCAAAGTGGTCTTGAAGGAAAATCATCCTCCAGAATCAAAGCTTGACATCTGACCACTTTGAGGATATAATGCTGTTTGGGAAACTTTGATTTTGTGGTGAATGCAATCCTTTTAAAATGTCATCCCTTAAAATAGCTAAAATAGTAATGGCTCCCAAAAAACAGGACCAACTTTCCTCACATCCACTAGACGGGGACACTTCTAAGCCAAGTTGCTCTGAGCCCAGATGAAGAGCCATAAAGGAACAAAACAACAAAAATAGACTTCTGTCTCCTTACTTCAAACAGGCCTTAAATGAGGCACATAAACACATCAGCGTCATCTCTTTGCCGATATGCCTGTGGTCTCCATCCATCTCAAACGTCTGCTTCTCATCTTTTCTTTCCTCTCTGATGAAAGGGGTGCCTTTCGTACCTGCTCTGTGCCACTGCATTTCCCCAACCCCCAAACAATAGCCCTTCTTCATTTTATTTCTGCCTCCCTGCCTCCCAACCTACCTGTCTTTCCTCTTCTGTCCTTTTTGTTTCCCAGCTAAGCTCCTCAACTCATCTTCCGTAGGGTGCTGATACCACCGCAGACTGTGAACAAAGAAAAAGGAAAGAGATGTGGAATCAGGCTCAGACTTGGACAGAGAAGGAAACAGTGAGAAAAAGGACACAATAAAAATACAAAAATTTCAAATTTAGGGATGAGGAGGAAAAGAATGAGAAAATAAAGATAACTAAAACTAGATTTGCTGAGATTTATTGAGACAAGTAGAATTAAATAATTATTAATATTGATTCTGAACTATGGAAAGAGTAGGCAAGGGATTTGAGCTTAAGCATGCTGCATAAGAAATACTGAGACATATTGAATAGTTACTTTCCATTTCTTGTAAGAATAAGGGGATTTCACTTAGTGTTAAAAGCTTAAATTGCCTTTTCATCACTCCTTAAAGCAAAAATATCAAAAATCTCATTGTAAAATGCTCTTGAAAGCAGTGACATTAAGTCTTGATTCTATGAATATGACTCAACAGCCTCATTTTGTAACAGCTCTGAGCTTTATGATTAACTCCCAAATAACAAACACATACACACAAAACTGACATTTCTCAAATCTTTACTTTGCACAAGCATCTCTGATACACATCTAAAAAAACACTTGAGAGGCCTTACAACAGCAAGGTTATCTGTCCTTAAGGACTGAGCTTGAAATAAGAGGTAATTTAAGAGCATTCTTTTGAAGACAAACCTCCTTAACTTTGTTCAAAAACCCTCTTGCCAGAGCATCTTGAGAAGCGCTCTGGAAGGTAGAGGAGGATAGAAAGAGCACAGCTTGTTTTTTCCCCCTGTATATTTATTTAATATGGAAAATTAATTACTAAAAATTCTGGAGGGACACTCCAGGCCCCCTGCTTATGGCAAAAGTAAAAAAAAAAAAAAGTTTCAGCAGTACCCTGAAAAGAAAAATGAATTAATTATTAAATGTGTTCCAAGAAGCTGTTTACTGAAAAACATGTGACACTAATTAGAGGAAACGAGGCGGGCACTTTATTTTTATGTACCGTCCTCTTGGGTCATCCCAATATTTCAATGCCCTTTGGTCTTTTTAATGATTCTTTTTCTTCTTCCTCTATCCAAACCTTTTTGAATGCTCTGCCGTCTGAGTAAACATTTTGATCCCCATTGTTCTGAACTCTTTTTGAAATAAACTATTCAGAAGGCAAGTAAACTGCAGGAACGAAACTGTAGCAATTGGAGAAACTATCTGAAACAGCATGTACAGGATTCTACATTACCTGCCACTGCAGAGAAGCCATCTTGCGAAGGAATAATGAGGTATGATTTTTTGAATTACACTGGCCATTACCATGGTAACCACCAGCTGCACACCGATCACACCCTGTGGAAACAGGATGGGAGCTTAAGTCACATTTAAATAGTAATTATATAGTTACACATATGAAGTATAGGTTTATGTGGACTAATACATACTAAAACATGAGTAGAAAGAGTTTCAGAAGCAATCTGAATCCAAAATTCTATTATCGAAAGGTTTGACATCACACCTTACTGCAAAGGCTCATTTGTTCTTTAAATGTGCCAAACAGACAAACTTGCTGATACATATGTTTTTTCAACACAGACCACAGATATTCTAACAAACAAGACTGCAGTGCAGAGAGATTAGTGATTACTTACTCTTAGAAACTTTATTTAGCTTACTAAATAGTATATCAGAGCAACCCTCAAAATGTACATTTCAATGTCATAATACAAACTTTTAAACACTACCTCTAGTGTTTCTGACAATTCCTTAGCAATATATTGAAAGGTGAGGTAATGGACTTAGTCATAATGGTGCTGCTTTGCCCTGCTAGCAGTGGAGCATAAGATGATATCTTGATGTCTGTCTAAAATTTTCCCATGAAATCTGGCTTGAATATTCATGGTCCCCAGAGGGTCCACCTTCAGGCTAAAGATTCCAGTTGTACTAAGCAAGTTCATACTTTCAAGCAGATAAACCCTTTCGATTTTAAAGACAGCATGGCCCTTTCAATAGGGTCAGGTGTTTGATTAACAAGCAAGATCACAGCATAGGCTTGATGGTTTCAACAGTTCCACACAACACCACAGGAAAGCAGATTTGCTCTGTAAACAATACTGTAGAAGTTGTTGAAAGATTAGGCTCAACAAACTTTATCAAGACCAAGCACTCAAACACAGAATGACCTTCATTTCTCTATAAACGTATACACAGGGGAGTGCACTCTGTAGGACACAGGAGTTAATCATTTCAGTGTTAGTCAGTCAAACCAAAAAACATAAATTAAGCTGTGTCACATTTCTCAAAATAATTTTTCTATTTAACCTAAAGCCACTATGTGTGTAATTTGACAATTTTCAAAGTAAAAGTCCACAGAACCAGAAAGACACACTGTGGCATCCAGAATTCTCTCAGGCCACAAAGGTAATACTAGAATACTTTAATACTGACATCTGTTCCCAAGTTCCTTAAAATTATTCACACCTTTTTTCACGTGACTATGATGACTCTCACATGATTACCAGATAACCCCAACAACCCTCATGTGGCATCATGGTAAATAAAATGGTATGTTAAGTCCCTGGGATTCCCCACTACTCTGCAGAGTCTAAGATGTCTCTTGCACGGCTGGTGAAACTTCAAGTCTACAATGTGCATGTAAGGGTTGAGCTGATGACCTAGTGTTGGTTGGCATGACGATCTACACCTTAAGGTGACAGAGCTTTGGCAACGAGAGAATTTTCTATACGCTTTCTACCAAAGTAGTCGACCCTTTAATATCTCTGGTTACGTTAGGCCATTGTGGCCAATGTTGCAAGTACTGTTTGGCAGTACTGGATTTACAGTAATTTAGCAGGTATTTAATTCACTAGATTAGCCACAAAATGGCATTCATATTTATCTATATACTGTTTGTCAATTAAATTTCCAGAAAATGTACATCATGATGGGTATGGTCAATTGGAAATCAATTATAGAGTGACAGAAGATTAGTATCAACCATACTAACTACTACCCAAAATCAAAATTTCAATAAGTTGCCACATTGAACTTGATATAGCACACATACTGGTAAGTTTTTTTTTTCAACACAACAGCTTTTCTAAATGTAATTATGATGGATTTAATCATTAACTAACCAACCACTGTAATCTGAGTAAATTTAGTGGTGTAAATACAATGTTGACTAAATTACGCACTGTCTGGAACTTCTGTCATAATGTCAGCCACAATGTGCCCAGGAGAATGAACAGCCAGCACTCCTGTGGTAGGTACCCAAAGACTTAGCAACACAAGGAGCTCAATATCAACCCAGCACACTTAGATCAATATTCACTTAGGCTTAAGAGGCCAGAATCATTCCCATCATGCTGCGCTTTTATCCACTCACTGTAGGGTAAGGTCTGAAGGTTGGCTTATCTCTTTGGCAATCAGTAGGAATCACTGATATCTGTGCCTGCACACACTTGAGCAAAGAGAACCAATTAGCTAACTAATCCCCAATAAAATATTTTTTTCTCTTTTCCAATAACAGTCTTATGTCTGGGATAGCACCCAGGCATGTACCAGTGAATCTACACTTGCAAACTCATCACCTGAATATATAGCAATAAATCCTGTAGCCCTCTTTCTCAACATGATGTTTGCACACCAATAATATTAGCCTTAGCACAATTCCCTGCCCTAACTCTAATCAATAAAGCCTAAAATTCACCCTAAAAGGACAATTTAGAAAACTAATTTCACTTCATCTTATGCGTGTCTTGGTGGCAATTGTGAGAATCATTGGTCCATTAAGAAATATGTTGTGTATAGAATGCAAAATTAATACAGTACTCAATCTTTTCAAAAAGTAAAATACAGACTCTGCTGACATGCAGATTCTGAAAATGTGTCGTCTGGGTGGGTCTATCATCTGGCGGGAGCTTGGCCTATCCTTGCTATCATGAACCATACTCTATGTCCTTTAGTTATTGGTAATGTTGATAGTGTCCATGTTTTTCCACGCAATCTTCTCTCCTTCCAGCCACTAACACTGATTAAAATGGTCTTCTACTTAAATTATTTTTTTACAAAGTCTCCAGTTTTGTTAGTGAAGCCTTCAGCATCTTCACTTAAGCTTTCAGCTTGTTCACTGACACTCCTTTATTTGAATGTTTTAAAAGAAATTGGGGTTTTTGGCTGTACTGTGGCTAGTTGAACATGTTAATTTAACCTCGCACATATCTTTCTTCCAACATAAGGCTGGAAAATGAGCAAACATTCCTCATAAAGAACAACCCTGCACCTAATGCTGTCAGACTGCACTAGGTGTAGAAGGAGGAAGTGAATGACACCTAGATGAGAGAGGTGATGAGGCCAGACCTGTACAGTAGACCTAGATTTTGGATTGGTCATGGGGATCCCCAGTGTCACCCAGCATGGGGTAAGCTCCAAAAGCTAAAGTCAATACCTCTTCTGGGGACACAGAGGTGGAAAGTGGGTGCCATCAGTTTGGCAATTACATTTACTAAGATGTGACGCGTGACCAAACACAACCTTTCTGACTCAAGACATTTCTCCATGCGAGTAATGGTCATGGTATATAGGTCAAAAGCACACAGCCTTAGTTTAGTGGATGCTGACCATTCTCTGTGGGGGAGCTGCAAGAATCTCAGGCCTGGGGGAAATTGAGCCAGCATGGACTCCCTTATCTTGCCCATTCCGCTTCACCCCCTCCACACATACAACCAAATGAAATCTGTAGGGGGTGGGGAGTGGGAGCTGAAGAGATAACCACCATCCATAAGAGCTCAAACAACTCACAACTATTTTGCCATGAAACTAACTCTGAGGCAGTGAAACCCCATATTGACCTATGCCTCCCCAGTTTCATTCATTGTGACTACTCTTAGGTCTATCTAATCCTTCTCTAACTATAAAGTGTTCAACTATTGAGTGTTGGGAAGTCCAGAACTGCTGGTCATTTCTGTGATATAGTGTACCTGAGGTTTCAGCCTGGTGACACTATAATGAACTGGGCATATTCATACCTTATCTAATTGTTCAGCCCTCTTCACTTGAAGAATGAATGCCTACCTACCTCGCAATCATTTCCACATTTTTGAAATTTTCTCACTACTGTCCTGTCATACAGTGGCTGCTGCAACAGATCATTCAGCGGACTGGGGACAATCTGACTGTGTGAAGAATAATCCAAATCAACTCATTTATCAATGAATTCATAATCAAAGTTTTTTGTTAAATCATCCTATCTTACTATTGATATTGTCAAACTGCAGGTTGCTGGTTGAAATTAAAGACACCAACTGTGACTGAGAGGGACATTTTGGGATGATCTAGTGCTATAACAGAACAACATTATCATGGGTGCATTTAGGCCAGCCCGTTCTACAGCTCATATTTAAACACGTGTAATGACATACATGCAGCTAAAATCTATAAATTTCCTTCAGTAAGTTCACGATGCAAATGTGTTAATGACAAATTTAATCAAAACACTCATCCTGATACTGGATTTAACTGGAGAGCTCGACAAAAGCTTGCGAAATTACGAATACATTACTGTAACACTACATGAGCTTCACAGTTCCTTTGAGGGCATCCTGAGGTCAAACTGAGCAGGTCAGGTGTGTGAACACACCTTGTCTTCTCCCAATGGTGTCCTACTGCCAGATGAATGGCATGCTAACTGCTAAGCTGGTGTGGTACATACTGGCATTCAGCTACATCTTCAACCTCCACTTTGCAGGTATAGCAACTGTCAGAACTCCCAAACAGTGTACAGAGTGAACACAACATGAAGCGATAACCATTACATATTATTAACATCACTAGACTGCAGTCAGTGTGTAGCTAACGCTAGCTAGATAGCTACCTTGACTAGCCGGCTACAAGCGCCTGCTCTAGTTAGCAAGGTAAGCTAACGTTACACTGTGATAACAGTGACAAATTGGCTGAAATCATAAACTGGTCAGCAACGTTGCAGGGGATATCCACATATAAAACGGATGCCATATCAACGAAGTGCGACAAATAGGAGAAAGCGTTGCGTTCAGGTGCTCACTGTCACACTCACCATGTTGATGCAGTGAAACGGACTCTACCCCGACAGCACTGAGCACCCCGAGTCGGAAATCAAGCGACGAGGAGCACATAAGCCCTTCTTGCAATGGTTATGCACAAAACGAAGGGGTTTCTCATTCAAACTGTCACCGTATCCGTACAGAGATGGGTTACATCGTCAAAAAAATCAATGGACTCAACCTCGGCTCCCAAGTATTTTCAACTGCAATAGAGGTCACGCTAAAACTCTGGGTAAGAAGGTGTCTTCGGATCTGCCTGTACACGGAGAGTAATATACGAGAATTTAATTATTCACAGTATCACACTTTAAAATGTTAATGCGGTAATAAAATAAGAAAAACGTACATGTAGACCTACTAATCTTAGATTTGACCTGAAAATGACGTGGACTTTTGAAATTGTGCACAGGCTTAGAGAAGACAACTATAAATATGCATTAGGACCGCCGCAACCGGAAGAGAGCAAAGTGTCACTACCACACACGACAGACTAGTACCTGCATGAGATGTCTGACAGTGGACACTTTAACAAGGAGACGCAAACAACACACTGTCTGCTTTTGTTAACTTATTGTGTGATAATTAACAGCATACATTGTGCTTTGTGGCTGTATCAGTTGGTTTGTAAATGAGTCAAACACTGTAGGCTGTCTCTTCGTCTTAATTAACATGACTGTTGAGGGATGCTTGTTCCACATATTTGACTAATGTGGCGTTATTAGTAGTAATATAAAGTTACTATCTGGAACTTAAGTCAGTAAAAATGCTACAGGCTACAGCGATGTAAATGTAACTATCTTAAACCTTTTAGAGAGATCCATAGGCATCCTGTGTACAGAAACGGAGACGTCAAAGAGGTTGCTTGTAGTGATTGTATTTTACATCCAAGCATCCATGACTACAATGCACGGTATGATCTTTCAATGCAGAGTTTGTTTTTATTTATTTCCATTTGACACGAAACTCCATCCCAATAATGCACATAAGTTACACTGTTTTGACCATCAAGGAGTTTTTCATGCTGATGCATTTAACAAGAGCACTTCACTAAAGTGGAGTGATCTGTCTGTCTTTTCTGTCCTTTCTTTATTGCCCTTTTCCCTTAAGTGAGCAGGAGGTGACAACTCAATTTACATTAGAAGGAGCAATCTTCTGCGTAACTATTTTGTCACTTTATTATTATGTTTACTTTCTAGTTTTCCTGTCATTTTTCTGGAATTGATGTTCTTTCTTGTGCTCCTATTTGTGTATCTGAAAGTTAGTTACTAGATTTGTTGCAGACCACACTGTGGCATTTGTATGCAAATTAATGGAAAAGATATGAGGCACTGCTGGAGTTAAAGTAGACATAATTCTATCCGCATTACAGAATGAAAACACTTAAATAATGTCATATTAACTAATATTAACTATAAGAAATAAACACTCAAAAAGGGACGAGTTTTCAGAAATGCTGCTTTTGATACTAGAGTATTGCTAACACTTTTATATGTTTACCTAAACATTCATACCTAAACCTTCAGACTTCATGCTAACTAAACACTTTTGATTATTTATTTTCCATCACTTCAAATCAGATTTGGTCTGTTTCATAGTTCTCTATGGTGATAAATGAGCAGAAATTCCTATACAATAACAAATCACTTTAGTGGCATTATATACAGTGAGTATAAAAGGAGCCTTTTCTGTTTTGCTTTTAGCATGAGACGAGAGTTTTTGTTCTCCACATATTGTATTTAGGTGACAGTGAGGCACACCTAGTGTCAAAAGTTAGTAACATTGATCTGAAAAGATAGATAAAATAAGAATGACATACTGAGTGTGCATTCTGTTTACAGCTTGGCTCAGGACAAAAGCAGCCGCTCAACACTCAATCACAGAGTATGTCTGTGCACCTGTACACACAGAGTGGCATGTACATCAACATGTGGGTATATAAGAGCTAGGCTATATTTGCACATGCGCATATGTTGGCTAAGCCCTCCTCTCTTATTGCAGGAATACCTACCCCACCCCCTTGATGCATCGTACCAGCTCCTCATGGCACGTAGACACGCACACACTGCAGGAGTGTGCTTCCACACTGTCTCAGTCTACTCTCTTGCACATTTCCCCTGTTTAAAAAATGACCATTCTTTGAGGCCTAGGAGGTATCTCAATAAAGGTTGCTGTTTACTAATGATGCTGTCAGAAATGAATGCAATTAAGCTAAAGCGATGCAAAAATTCACATGAGAAAAAAAAAATATATCCAGACATAAAATCTTTGGGAATTTTAAAACAGGATATCGTTTCACAAAAGTGGCTCTAGAGAGACAGAGACAATGTTTTATTTTAGTATCTGGGTTATTCCATACATTTCACACTGATTTCCTTTTCATTTATAATTGAAGGGAGCCTCATACTGTACATACTCCTCGTTGTATTCCACATCACACTCAGCACTATCACTGCTGCTTGTTTGAACTCTATTCTCTCTGGAGCTTGTGTTTTTTTTTCTTTTCTTATTCAGTGTTGTCTGTTCTTTTTAGTCAAGCTTGATATTTTTAGATGAAACATAATAGGCAGGATCTTCAGTGTACTGTGAGAGTTTCACACCCCTTCCTAGTGTTTAATCCATATGACATCTCCTCTGTGCCTACTGGTTCTTTTGAGTTTCAACTCACAAGCCTTACAATATAAATAAAGATGATGAGAATATTACAGTAAAAATCTCAGCCTAGTCAATCAAATAGACTCATTGTTGAATGTCACAATTCATTTTTAATGGCAGGGCTTTTTGTGCGTGAGTGCTGGTGAGCATTATACATCGTTTCCTTCTTTTATTAATCAAACAACAGTTTGAAATGTGTGTCACTGATCTCAGCAGTATACCTCGAAGCAGAAGGAGGAAAATAGAACAAAAATCCATGTCAACTTCTCACCAGTAAGACTGAAAATGGTTCAGAATGTAATTCTCTTTGGTGCAGCGCCTCCCTCTCCATTCTCTGTAATCTACAAGAATGCAAATTACAATGCAAATGCAAATACTACTGAATAATTTATGTGTTGCATAGAGTTCCTTTACAGAATCAGAAGCTACAGAAGCTTTTTTGCTTAAATAGAGTAATGTGGCATTCGGAGCACACGTTGGGTTAACCACAGAAATACACCATAAAAATTCACTGTGTAAAATTCAGTTCAACCATTTAGCAAAGGCTTTGCAGGAATCAGGACTAAAGATCTACGCTAAATTTAATGTATCTATGAACATTGATTGCTGTTGATGTGTAATGTGGTTAACACCTGACCTAATGAAACCGTAATATCAAACCACATTTTACTTAGTTACTGTCAGTTGTCAGAACATTCATTTATTCCCATGTTCACTGCGGATGATATTTAAATACCTCCTACATACTGTATGTAAATGTCAGTCCAAACCACTGTTGACATTACATCCCATTCTCAGATACTGCGGTGCTTTTGCATCTAACACAGTAACAAGGCCTTTCAAGGTCCCCATTCAATATATCAAAAGCTATCAATATCTAATTTCTGTAAATTAAATTGAAGCACATGCAGAATATGCCTTTGTCTTTTGTGTTGAGGCAGCAAAAAATTACATCTATTACAATTAATGACATTCATATACACTTGAACACTTGTCTTTTTTTAATAGAAAAAAAGCATCTGTTTCTATCCTATCACGTGGTCGTGCTCAGGCTTCTCCCTCAGCGGTTTTTCCATCAGGGATTGTAATTAAGCAACAGCATTCATGAGTGGGCATGCTCATTTAGCCTGCGTCTGGGCTTAGACAGCTTTAGAGGGATGGAAGAACAAATCCTGGTGGAACAAGGCAATGTATGCTATAGCCAAAGTGAAAACATTGCAGACAGAATAACAACTACTCCAAAAGTTTGTATGCATGTCTCTTTTTTTCTGTAACATTATGTCATCTGCAACATATACTTCTTCCTGTGACTATTTCGTCATGGGAAGTGCATATCTTTTCTGTTGCTGATGTATTCTATTTTGCAGAGACACTGTAATATGCTTACAGGGGACTGCAGTGTTTTTTTTTTTTGTTTTTTTTTTGTGAATCATTTGATTATATTTCACAACTAAAAATTAAATTATCCACCTACTTTGAATGTTTTTAAATTCTATGTTTGATGAAAATATCATATCAACACCAATATCCCTCTCTTTTATATGTGAAATCCCTTTTAAATGCTTGCTTTCACGCCTAAAAGCTGTCATTATTGTGATTACTGGGGTTAAGAATGTAAATTTGGCGCAGGGTACTTAGACAGGTAAAGCACTAGATTTGGGATGAGGATAGAGTCAACATAATAATCATGATGATGATAAAAATTGCTAACATTTTTGCTTTTTTAAAATAAAAGTAACAAAATCTGTTTAAAAAAGGAGTGAAAAATAATTTTTCACATACATAATGATGCTGTTCTGCGCTCATTTGAATATAAAAGAGTTATGGAAATGTAATTAATTTGAAGCTGTGTAAGTGATGCTGACTAATAAAATCTCAATATCAAATCATAATTATGTTCCAGGGTTATCGCTTTTTGTAAACCACGAGATCAAGTCAAATATATATTATATATCTATATTTATATATATTATCTGAAGTCTACAAAATCAATTAATTGTGTGAGTGTTGGTTTGGCTCATTTTACTGTACGTTGTTGTTTTATTGTACATTTAATTTCCTGCTCAAAAGCTCTGTTGTCTAGTGTAGTCACAGGGAAATGCCAGGTTTCACCAAACACTGCACAGCGCCATTGCAGCAGCAGAAGATATTAATGCAGATTGTTTTTCCCTATTCAATTGAAGACTGATTTATATCAGAATTAGGCATTAGTGTGTGTGTATGTGTGTGTGTACATACAGTAACAGACACACTGAGAAATGAGGGCAGAGCTAGAGGGAGAGAGAGAGAGAGAGAGAGAGAGAGAGAAGCTCATTATAATCAGGCAATTATGCTGGCAGAATTAGAAGCGTCCTTATTTTCTCTTGTGGCAGCCTGAGTGTGGAGACGGCTTTTTAAGTGACTGCAGACTAATCCATGGATATGACTGACTATCCTGTGTTAATATGGAGCATCTGTAGTCGTGTATGACAACAAGATTTGGGAGTGAAAGCCTGTGATTTTGGCTTTTTGGAGAAGCGGTGAGTCAAGCAAGGCTCCCCAGGTTGTGGGCTCTAATTTGCATTGATAAGGATTTTTTTTTTCTTCCTCTCCTGGTTGAGGTTTTGGCTCAGCGGTAGTGAGTGAGAGACGAGGGCAGTTACACACACCTACAACTCAGGACCTTGGCTGTACACAATCAGTGTCCTCCATACAGTGGTATATAATTATATTGCATGTTTTCTGATACATTTATTGAATTTCATGTGCTGTAGTATGTGCATTGCTGCTGCCGTTGATGTTGTTGTTAACGTGAGTAACGAAGAGTGTGAACATATGGTCGTCCATCATTTTTGCTTCATTCCTAAAACTGTAACACATTTTTTAAGTTCATCATGAATTAAAACATTAAAATATCTTAGAAAAAACAGGTGTCAAAATGTCTTCATATGATAAGAAATACTGTAAAAAATATTACGATTGGTTATTTTTATATAATAAAATGTGTATAAAACAAAATAAAAGTCTCACTTAATATCTTGTTCAGAAAATTCTTATTCAAATAAATGAACTTTTGTCATTACTGAGCCAAGGTTTGACACATGTGTGCGCCAATGGCACGTTCACACTAAAGACTTTGACCTGAGGTCAAGGGTGTTTGACCAGCATTTGACTCTTGACTTCTAATAGATGTCTTATCAACTCACTTGTTAATGTGTATTGATCATCCCTCCCTTGAGACAGGAAGGCTGAAACACATTATTTTTAGACTTTTTATTATATGTGACTTCCTAGTTTTTTTCTCAGTTTAAACATGCAAATGCAAAAATATAGAAATAAAAATTCTCCCCATTTCTTCATAATTAAAAAAAAAATTATATTACAAAAAACAAAAAAAAAGGGCATTGAGTATTTTTGCACACTAAGACAAATATTACAGATGAAAAGCCAACCTTTAATGTCCTTCTTGGGGACACAGACCCCACATCTCCCACCCTCTTTCCACTTACAAAAAATGTTGAATTGTGCATGGAATTTGGCAAGAGGGACTGTCTACGTGTGTGTTGGGGTGGGAGGTGGGGGTTTTAAGATGAACAGTGGAATGACAACTCCCCAAAAGTTCTCAGGGAAGTGCTTGTGTCTGGCCGTGGAGCAGGCAGCTGATTTGGGATAGGGTGTTAGCATAACAAAGGGCCTGAGCCTGTGAACTTGGGGCACCTTTCGACCCTGGCGCTCTGGGGATGAATAGTCTCTGGGCCTCCCCATAGAGCACCCCCATGGCTATCCTGATCGTGGCTAAATTGTTAATCAGGGTAATTTAATATAGTTTTCAATATGCCTCATCTCTCATCGGGAAAGCATTCACCGCCTTCTCGCCTTCCCGCCTAAAAAAAGGCCCCCTCCCTATTCAACTGGGCGAGACAGGCAGCTGCAGGTCTTACAGGCTTCTCAATTGAAACGTTCAAACATCAGCAGCACGAAGGCCTCAGCCCTGTGTTTGCATGTGTGTGTGTATGTGTTGCATATGTGCTTGTATGTGCCACTCATCTGTCTGACTGTTCATGCATGTGGACACACACACACACACACACACACTATAATACACAGAGTTAATGAATGACAGCATATGTACATGGGTGAGAGCAAAGACAGTGACAGAGATAGCAACTGTAATGCACAATTTTACTGTACTGTTCCTGGCTCCTGAAACAACTGTGGCTTTGGCACCTTCGTTTTGACAAAGTGCAACGCCACATATTTACTTTGACCTGCGCTCAGAAAACGAGAGAACAAGGCAGTGCATTTAAGCTCCGACATGACAGACAATCTGTGGCACTTTTCCTCTCTAACCTGGATTAGAGTGAGGTCACCGGGAGCAGTAAGTCTCGGGTCTCAGGACGGGTGACGTCAGCTCTCCCGGTGGCAGCGTCCAGTAGCTGAGGTGAGTCATCAGACTCTGGGCCCTAGTTTTAGGTAGTGTGAGTTGGAAACACCCATCCACCCACACATGCACACACTCTCACACATGCACTCACACAAGGCCTGGGTCCTGACTCTACTGTCTATAAATACATACTGTAATCGAGGATGACTCAGACACTTCATGGCTCTCTGTGGGGAGGCAGAAGATGGAGAGGGGAGGACAAGGAGTCTGTAGGAACAATGGAAGAAAGCTAGCAAGACCCTGAGTTGCTAGTGTTCTTGTGTACATTTGAGCTCTAAGCTTTGAGCTGGCATGCTGGCAGAAAATGGAGGACAAAGAACATGAAGTGGGTTTTCACACATGATATTTTGAAATGGGTGACATTTGTGTGGAACTTATTGATTGAGAATGCAATAAGGCAGCCTGTTATTATGAGCACATTACTGAAACCAGTATAAGTATGAATATTAAGTATGAATAACGTAATTGGTAAAAAAAAAAAAAAAAAAAAAAGGCATCCTATTATTGTGTTGCAGTAGATGCATATGATCTCTATTTTGCCTGTTTATTGCAGCTTTGTGGTTATTAACTACTACATGCTCCATTATCTTTGTTATTAAATATGAATTGGATTTTTATTTTATTCTGTTCATTTATTTATACTTTTTTTGCTGTCGATAAAACCATAGTCTGTTCTGAAAGTGTGACAGCCAATATAAAAGGGTGCTAATGGTGGATGATACAATAAACATTCATTTCTACATATTTTGAATGATGGCATGTTGTGGCTTTTCAAAAATGTCTCACCCTCTCTGTCACAGATAATATTTTTGTTCACGACCCTGTCTTCTTAAACTCTTCTTCTCTTGGTCTGATAATCAGTGTTGGCATGTAGACAATATAACGGCGCATTGATGGCAGAGTGCACACATGTATGTGCAAACACTAGGTAATTAGCATAACACCTAGCCATGAGCAGGCCATGTGCTAAGACAGACACTATGAGGAGTCTCGGGCCAGCAGACCGTGTTCCCTTGTGGGCCATTCAATAGAAGTGGCCTGCTCTTGTGTACTCTGTCTAGGGCTGTATGTTAATTTTTGCACTGTGTGACTAGATGATAATTCATGCCTAAATCACCAGACTGCACCCCCCGAAAACCCAAAATCCAGACATGTGTCTATGGGAACCGAGGACCCTCAGTCAACATAACACCAGACATATTCAAATCACCCAGACCAAGACAAGTCTACTCAGTTAACCAAAGTAAAACAAACTGAAACATAATTTTAACCACAGATTACTTTATTATTTAAAATCAACTCATATTGCAGCAAATTTCTTTGAAACATTTGTACACTAAATAAACAGTATTTACTGTGTGGTTAATTGCGTTGTTTAATTTGTTTTATATTGTTTAACTACCCTTTGACATCGTATCTGTAAAATACATCTTCCATTTATTTCCACTCTGAAAGTCACAGAGTCACTCACTGCTACGTACATGCCTGTGGTCTAAGTTTCGAAGTTTGGATGTCACACTGTTTGTTGTGCTGCTAGTATGACAGGAAATAGAATTTATCAACATGGAAACAAAGGTATTATAGGCCCCTGGGGGGACAGGGTCTAACTGGGGTCAGGACTGTGGGGCCTTGTCTAGACGGCCTGCTTTTGTGGTTGCAGGGTTTCAGCCTCTATCTCACCCTTTGAAAAGAAGAACTTGACCCGTGTCTAGATGCTGTGGGACTCAGAGACAAGGAGGCAGGGAGAGATGGACTGATGAGACAGTGGGACAACAGCAGATGTAGTAAGTTTTTGGCAATTAAGACTGACTTTTTAAATATTTTGGGCTGATAAAACTCGCGTGAAACACCAAGTGCATTTTGAAATAGCATTTTCTCAATTCTCACCGTAGCTCATTTGTGATTACTCCAATTTTTTTTTCAGTGTTTTTTACTATCAAGTTCATTTTTTTTCACAGCATGGGGCTCACCACAAAATAGACCTTCCTGACTTCAGGCCTTCCTTGAAGGCTTAATTTCTATATGTTTCCAGTTCCTCTGTGTGGGTGCATCACTCCAAACAAAACCTAGTACAGAAAATATCTAGTCATAAGGAGTTAAAACCAACCAATGACAATACCAATATGCAGAAACACCAAAACACCCATCATATGCCAAATTCAAATCAATCCCTCCTACTCTCTTAGCTCCCGTCTCAGTGTATGTGGAGGGTGCAGGGTGCTGCTGCGGGGCATGGAATAATTGAAAGGCTGAAGAAGAATACTGCTTGTTTAAACCAACCAGCAGGCAGTGAGGGCATGATGGGAAAACAAAGCCGGAGCCCCAGGAGTGGGTGACACGACATCACTAATGGCGGAGCAGAGAGGAACACTGCCTCTGTTTTGTTACCCTTAGTCCTTGTGACAACCAGCAGGTTGAAGATACTGCACAGTACAATTCAAGAATTTAAATCTGAAGTTTGCACAGCTGAACTGAGTTGGTTCACCGGGATCTAACAAGACTCTCCTGGGTGCTGGCGCCATAGTTATTTTCTTTTTTATTGTGGAAATAAATTGCCAAACATCTATATAATATATAGATCAGTATAAAGGAAAATTTGGTTCAAAAAGTGATTAATTTGTATTTTGTTGCCATGATGGTTTCATAAGTGTTGGTGTAAATTGAATTCTATATTTTCACCGCTGATATGGTTTTCAGCCTGCCACAAATACATGATCCAAGGGCAGAAGGAGCACATATGGATTCATTTGCTACTGCACATATAACAGAACCTCTTTATTTCCTCACTTCCTTCCTTGTACAGTGCCTATATACTGTAAATACACATAGCTGGTGGCCAGTAAGTGGGTAGGTGAGAGCACAGATTGTGGAGAGTGCAAATAAGCTATTCTATTTAAGCAATATTGAAAATCTGTGATGTTCCCATAGACCCTTCCATTTCACATCTGTTTTTTTTTTGCCTATGGATGGTAGTTTGACACTGGCTATATCTCAGAGGTATAGGCTACAGCAGCTGTGAATTCCCTCAAAGCAAATCACCAGGCATGTCTGTCTCTTATTGACCCACATAAGGAATTCCCACCCACCACCTGCAAGGCGGCGGCTCATTTTAGCCAGCAATAAATATCATGTTACATATCAATAAACCCATCAGAGAGGAGGGTAGAAATAGTGGGGAGGGAAAGGGGTTAGATTGAAAGAGGGATGGATGCTGGGAATGAGAGAGGGCAGAGGTGGGAGAACGGAGAGAGAGAGAGAGAAATGGAGCCAGAAGAAAGTGAAGGCTGCTCGTCTGTTTCGGCCCTGTGGTCTCGTGCCTCCTGGGATAGCCGAATACTCTGTCAAGATCCCACACTTCAAAATCAATCACTCTCGACTGGGCACAAAGAGAAAGACACACACACACATGCATGCATGCTCGCTCACGCAACCTAACGCGCATTCACACAAAATCTTACAGGCAATGTCTTCTGTCCTTGTCTAGCTTCGACAAGGCAACCTCAGCATGTCACAGCAGCTTGTGATTGCAGGCCGTTGTGATGTGATGTGATGATTACAGAGGGAGAGGAGAGGACGCCAGATCACCAACATTCCCTAAAGTTAAGAAGACATGCTGACATGCTATTGGGCTATATTACCTGTTTCATGAGCCAATGAGATGCAGAGAACATCTGTATGATTCCCAATCAAGGATATATGTGCACTGGAGGTATTTCTGCTGTTGCCAGGGGGTACATGGAAAGATTGTGGAGTAGCTCAACTTGCTTGAACAGTTGAAACAGTTAGATAAAGGTTTTGGATAAACAGTGGCAAAGCTAAAAGTAGCAACTAAATGGTTGATACGTCCTATTAAGGTCCCCCTTAAGGTCTTTAAGGTCCCCCACCTTCCAGGGAACATTGCCAGGGAACGTCACCAGGGGACATCATCAATAACATCGCTGATAATGGGGGGATATCAGCAGGGTACGTCCTGGGGATAGTTTTTTTGTTCTTGGGGAATCTTCTGTCATTGCAAGTGGTATTGATATGAGTGCAAACTTGACCAAATTGATCTAAATCTTGACAGTGTGTTAAATGATATCCAATTTAAAATCAATTTAAATGAACACATTTGGAGAATGATGGGTACCGACAAAGGGTTACTTGAGTTCACGTGACAGGCCTGTGGAAACGCATCAGTCATAAAAGGCTGGGAACCACCATCTATAGAGTGAGTTATTTTAGTGGATGTATCTGATACAGACTGTAAAGAAAAAAAGAAAAAAAATGTTTATTTGTGACGAAGATTTTCATTTGAAAACTTCTGCTCTTTCAGCAAAGTCCCTTTCACCTCCACCAACCTTGAATAATCAAATCAAACTCCACTTTCTAGCACCAGATTTCAGTTGTGATCTTAAACAAGCTGCTTTTTAAAATCTACACACATCCCTGTATTGTATTTTATAGTGCTCTAACACTATGCAGCCGGCGGCCACTATGGTTTCTAGATCTTCTGAAGGAATAACCAGAGAGTTTAACACACACCAAAGATAGTTCCAGTAAGACCTCATTTTTCTCACTGTGAAGTTTCCAGACTTGGAGTTCTGTATCTTGTCGTCTGTTGGGATCATGGGGCGGATAGTACTTGTGAATCTTCTCCCAAACAAAATAAGATAACACAAAGTCCTGCTATCTGCAGATAAAAGTGAAATACTGTGCCGTCTAGTGGAAAAAAAGAGGAGGGAGACAAAAGAAGGAGCAAAAAAGTTCTATCACATAATGGAGTTTAGAAGTTTTATTCTTTACTTTTCCTCGCCAGCAGCTACCAAGGTCATGTTCATGGGCCAAAAAAACACCTTGATGTAAAAAAGAGATTTCTTTTTTTCAAAGCTCTGCATCAATAGTAGAATTCTTGCATTTATTTTTTACTGCCTTCAGGAGATCAATCCTAAGTAAGTCCCACGTAAAAGTCATCTGAGATCTTTGTGGTTCCCAAATGCTCTTGGCTCAATTCAATTGTACTGAAAAATGTAGACAGAGCTGCATTATTATCCCAGGAAGACCTATTTAAACTGTGATCCATGTCTTCACATGTTTGAATCTGTCTCTATTGGATTTCACTACACATTCATCCACCAGCCAGGGTAATACAATATGATCTGTGGTGAATATTCTCTTTTATGAATAATGCCAGGTAATTGATGAAGTATTTGTCAAGATACGAAATCATATTGTGTGTCTGCACAGTGTAAGTAACACCCTATGAATGGTTTTGCACGTTTTTCAGCCCAGGA
Source organism: Lates japonicus (assembly GCA_033238685.1). Taxonomy (NCBI): domain Eukaryota; kingdom Metazoa; phylum Chordata; class Actinopteri; family Centropomidae; genus Lates; species Lates japonicus. The sequence continues at coordinate 85,544 of BRZM01000124.1, read as the reverse complement.
TCTGAATGAGAAATGTATCCCCATGTTAGAACCCTAGGCTCATTACAACATATTAGTATTCTTGTCATGTCAGGAGAAATCAGAAACAGCCTCATAACTTATTTTGAGCTCTGATTATGAATTAACAAATGCTGCCTAGAAACCCAAAATAGCAGAATTACAGTAATTACTTAAATTATTAATAATGTAACCTTGATCTAAATTATGCAAATCTCTACTAATAGTGTGTAATGTGTGTGTATTTGTTTAAACTGACAAAACTCACTGAAAACAGGCCTGTGACCCTACACTGTGTCCTGTTTAAAACCTGAGTCCTTGTGTTAAGCAATTCATGAAAACAATAGCTTTGAATTGCTATGGTGTGCCTTTATGGAAAGAGATCTAGCCCATGATTCTTGTGGATATACAGTAAAAGAAGCATTTAAGCACTTGTAATAAATAAAACTACATTTGTGCACAGTAGGATCAGGATTTGCTGTTGACATTTGACCTTTTCCAAAACTTCAGGCCCATGTAATGACACAGTATACAGTATATATTGTATGCACAGTAGTGATTAAATGGACAATTGTTTGTCCATAAACATCTGTGTGCAGGCTTCAGCTTCTACCGGCAACACCAGCAATGGGTTAGAGTAAAATTTTAACAGAATTCACCTACACTAGGGTCTATGGGTCTGTACCTGCGAATGGGCAGCAAGTTGAATCTGATGGGTCATAAGATAATATGTAGCTAGATAGATATAGAAATATATTTTTCTGTAATCTTCTTCTTTTAGGCGTCTTTATCTGAATGAGCCGGTCACACTTCGGTTAAACTGCTTACAACTCACACACATACAACTGGTGTCAAGGGGTTATACATCAAAAAGGTTGGAAAACCACATATCTACTACATTACAGTATACATTATAAAGGCTTGTTAAGCTGTGTGATGACCTTCATCTTATGGTGAAACATTTCTGTGGCTGAAATTCTGTAGCCACACCTACAAACTGTGGGACATGAACCAATGTATATTAACAGTTTCTGCATGTGCTCAAATAATATTTTTTTATATTCGAGTATGTAGTGCAAACATTTGTCCTCTAATAGGCATTTCATGACTGCTGAAAATGACACGATCATTAGGCCTGAATGAGATGGAAATGGAAAAAAAAAGCTAATATAATATATTCCCTAGAAATTTAATTTGGTGGGAATCTGAGACCTGAGAAAAAAAAGAAATTGTGCAGCTGTGTAGCAGTCTTAATAGAAAGACCTGTAAGTGAATACTCACACCATATTCTTGACAACAGAGGTTCAGTCTTATATGGCATGTTGTTGCCATAACCTTATCTGACATCACCACTTTTATCTGGATGGAAGGGGCCTTTCGAGAATAAGAACACAATTTAAACCAAAAATCAGTTTGTTTCATTATATAGCTAATTGTTACAGTATATATAAGTCAGACATTTCCACCGGCAGCAGGAATGACTGGATATCTTGCACAAGATTTCATGTTACATCCTTCAAGTTGATGCCAAGACAAGTTGGAGCTATTTTAGTTCTCCTGAGACACTTTGTGTTGATGTTTCCTTTATTTTGCTAGTTACCTGTAGATGTGACACTGCTGGCTCCAGGGCATCCTTTGTCTCATCACAAAAGCCACTAGCAGTTGATACGAACATCATTGGACACTCTTGGAATACACACCATCTCACCTGTCACAGTGTAACAATCACATCGACAACTCGGTGCAAACATGAGGTGTAAAAATGTACACAGACACAGCCATCAGCTTGGATTCCTGTCCCATACGACCACTGATGTATGTGTTTGTGCGAGCATGGCTGTGTGTGTGCGCATGTGTGTGTTTTTGTGAGTCTACAGTGTATGTGAGTGTCTGTCTGTCTGTGAGGGGATAGGTGGAGGCTATCTTTCATCTCTTGCTGTGATCAGGTATTCTACATGATATGATATGATGATACAGGCCCAATTAAGGGATGGGGTTGTGTGAAAAATGTGATGACAGGGCAAGCGGAAGACTAGACTGTGATCTGACATCTGAGAGGGAGAGAAAGACAAGGGAGAAAGAGAGGGAGCGAAAGAGAGAGAGAAGTAGCAGAAGACTGGGGAGGGGCGGGGGAGGACGGGGTGGGTGGGGGGTGGACAGGACTGAAAGACGGTTGTAGGAAAGAGGGGAAGAGTGATGCTGGTAAAGGAAATGAAGATGGGGTAAGCGTGAGAAAAATAGTGAGAATGAATGTTAAGTAGGGAGGGACAGAGAGAATTAATATGATTAGGAAGGAGAAGGGAAAATGGAGAGGCACATTAAGATGAATGCAGGGTGATGAAAGATAGAAAAGAGAGAAAAATTGGGCTTCTTTCCCATAAGAAACAATTTGTCAGAAGAAGTTATGGATCCTACTTTTGATCCTTCGTGTTGTAGTGTGCATAGAATTATAGGGAAACTTCGACTGGGAAACCAAAGTCAGACTGTACTATTTCCCTTTTAAAAACATAAACCTGACATCCAGCGTAGAGAAGAAAAGGCAACAAAATATTCCACTACTGTAGTTGTCAAGAAGGTGCAGAAAAATAAACATAGAATCACTCAGGTTTTAATTGTTGTTTCATACTACATATTTGAAAGATGCACAGCAGCTACGCCAAACAGTGCGCACTGTGAACTGATTTTAAACAGGGAAGCTTCCTGGTACTATCTCAAAACTGTTTCCTCCACGTTTCGTATGTCAGTCTGGATAAACTGCGACTGTGTCAGGCGTGTGATTTTGATCAGAACGCATAGCGCTTTGATCACCCTGCCAGCTTTTATCGTCATGCATGCTCTTTTCACAACTAAATAGGACCCAATTATGTCAAGCACATTGTTCTTTACCTGGGGTGCCAAAGCTCTGCACGGAAAGGAGGAAATAACTCACACTTAAAAACATCACTTAAAGGGAAAAAAATGCTTTTATTTAGCTGTCAAAAGATATACTTGTTAGACTCAATCAATCGCATGAAATAAACACAAGTTCCAATGTGTAGAATATTTTTCATCTTATTTTTGGAAGTATTCTCCCATATGAAAATAAAATATATGTGTCATTGATGCCTTTTAGTGCAAGCAAGGTCACAGTAGGTGTTGGAATTGCTATTTTCAGGTCACTGTGAAGGGCATTCTTCAGTTTGGTCAACAATCTCATTTAACCAGATGAGAGACATGAAAAATAAAGATCACAGTGCAGGTTCAAGAGTTGTAGAGAGTAATACGAATCTCCTGACATCCTGAAGCTCCTGTTGGTGAAATTCAGACTCCTCTCTAGTTGATCAGGAAGACTCATTTTCCTAAAAAAGAGAAATATGAAAATGAGTAAAACAATTCAAAGACATTCCACAAATCTAAGTTGATCATTTAGATTTTATTACATCAAAGCTTTATGGAAAACTTGTCAGAAAATGTCCCAAAATCCTGTACAACAGAAAACATAAACTTGCAGGCTAATTTGTTCCAAGAAATATAGTTATGTTTAGCTTAAATGTAATTAACGTAACTATTTATCTAATATTCCGAGCTAGTGCAGGGCAAACTCTGTGTGTACAGTTGTCATTGCTAAAGCATGAGAGACAGCACTTGTTGTAGAGTTTCATCACATCCCAAAGCAAGATCCCTGAATGAAAGGAGTTCAGTGAGTTGTGAGTTCCCAGTGTACTTGAAGGCAACAAAGGCCTCAACAATAGTCGCTGACATTAGTCCCCCTCATATCACACTGCACTTTCCTCCCATTGTTCCCCCTGCACTTCTCACATGTATTGTCTTACATGATATCCTTAGAACCTGATAAGACGCCCGGTGAAGGTTTTTGTAGCTGAGGACACAGGCCTGGGAGTGTCTCAGGGTTACAGCTGCTTATTATTCTCTCATAGAAGAGACTGGGAGACTGTAGGGTCTAGGGAACGCCTTATCGGATCCCCTTTACACCCGACCTAACCTGGGTTACCTGCCCCTCCAGCCCTTCCTCCATTACTCTCGCCATACCTGACACTCCCTTCCTCCAGACAGACATTATGGTATTGCATTTCCACAAAAACTATAGAGCTTGTTGACAAGAATGGGAGGTATTCTGGGGCCCAATATGAATGTATAGGCTGTACAGAACAGCTGGGGTCATTTAAAAGTAAGGATGCCTGACTGGCTCAGTTATATGTTCAGTATGCGGTGTTATTGTCTGCATCAGGCAACATAGACAGAGCAGCACGTCATTTTCGGATCCCGTGACTTTAACTGAGGTGTTTCCTAAAGGTTTACTTTAAATGTATTTGCTGATTTATCTTGTCAGACACTTGAAGTGTCTTAAAAGGGGGTGAGTCCCTTGCAAGTTGCTATAAGTCAGCAACTCCCCTAAGTTTTTTCAGGGAATTCACAATGTACAAAAGTACTGTTTTGGCCAGGCTGTCTTCTACAACAAATTTTTCTGATGTTTGGCTGACAGTACAGAACAGTTCGGGGTTGGCAGGGGGTCCCTGGGCCATCGACAGCCAAACTCAGCCCAACTCCAAAACATGAAGGGGGGTGGATTCAGACAATTCATGCACACCACCCTGCCTGCTTAGAGCACCTCAAGGGCACACGCTGCCTGCCTGGCCTGCCTGTCTATCTGTGGCAGCTGATCTTAGTCAAAGCTACATGTGCCTCTCTCTGCATCCTCCTCATCTACTCTGCTGACACTGCAGTTTAATGCCTATATATAAGGATGATGTCCGCAGTATGTGTGTGTGAGTGTGTGCGTGTGTGTTGTGTGTGTACGCATGTGGGTCCAGAGCCTTGCTGATATTCCTCAGTATCTCTGATATTTTGGTTGCATCAGACAAAGCCTTTGACGATCACTAACTGAACAGACAGATTATAGCTTGATGTTTATCAGGTAAAATGAAATAGCTGCAACAATGTTCAGTAGGGGTTGTTCAAAATTTAAGCATGTGGCATTTTTGGCCGTGCATCAGTCAGTGACGTCAAAGCAGATGTTTTGCTATGGATAGCTGGGGAAACGACTTGAATTTTAGGACAAACTATGCTATATATGTTACGCTATGTTTAATTAAAAGAAGACATGAGCCCATCTTTCATATATATTAGTTATTTTTGCTCATTGAGCCTGTGCATATTTCTTAAACTCAAACCTCCCCTGCTCACCTAGAACTGTGGACTTGTGAGCATCATGCTGTATTTTTTTCATCATCTGTCAGCGACAAAACACCTGCTTTGGCAAGTAATTAGTGCGTGGTCTGAAATGTAAGATATTTATGTACTCCTGACTTACAGCTCAAATACCTGTCAAAGTGCTTGAAGATGTCACAAAGTGATGTTGGTATAAGCAAAATGCCATCATCAAGATGATGGGTACAAAGTTTAAGTCATCTTTTATAAACTAGAATATAGTTAATCTTGATCTAATTTCTAATTTAGAGAATTTTTGATCATCAGTAGATCCATATTTTCCCAGACCATAATCCGCAAACATGGATAGTTGTCATGCTCTCCACTACAATGTGTATTTATGTGGAAAAATACAAGAATTTTTGGGAGTGGTCTCCTAAATACAAAAGTTCATGTCAAAGTGTCCCTTGGGAAATTGACAAAAGTAGAAAGTAGTTCCTGGTGTTGCCCTAAGTCTGATAACAGGGTGGAGGAGTTGTATGCCTTGCTCTCCTTCTGCTAACTACTCCCAGTAGACTGCAGTCAGATGCCTCCACTCTCCCTGAGGAGGCAAGTGATGCTGCTGCTGCTGATCTGCAGAGAATAAGACTTGACTCTAGCCTTTCAGATCTGGAGGCTACTATTTATACAGACTCGGTGCATGGGCTTGTGAAATACTTTACACATGCATGCTAGTGTGTACAGGTACAAACACGTGCTCACGCTATGTGTAAGACTCACTTCATTTACATTGTATAATCTAGGACTGGGTAGGTTTGGACACATACCACTGTACATACAGATGCCAACAAACAGACTTGGGGCAATAAATAGACACACATGTACACAAATGCTCAGACGTGCACTTAGATATGACTGACACACACACAAACACATCTATCCGCCCCCTTCTTCTTCTTTCCTTTCTGTCCATGCTTCTGAACCTTAGGGAGACATATTCTTTTTCATCTGTCAGTATGGATGGAAACAGACATGTTCAAAACACACAACAATGGCACCGAGGAGGCTCTATGTTTTGCATGCTTGAAGCACTGCATTATCTCCTAAGTGTCTAGCAACCCTAGTATAGTAAATAATGGATGATCCCCTTCCTTCTGAAAAACCCCCTTTTTCACTTCAGGGACCAGTCATGGTTTACCTGTATAAATGCCCTTTCTGTGTCTTTGGAGAAATGGATAGCACTAAAGGATGTGGGTCAGACGATTTCATTAGCACAGCATTTCTCTCTGTGTCTTCTTCAATCAGCCGTTTGACAGAAGCAATGTCACTCAAAATGTCTTACAGACACTTTCATATAGAATTCTCGGAGAAAGGATTTGATCATGAAATATGACTGAGGGCAGAGGCAGTGATGAAAGGGTTCTCGGCGGTACTGTTCTGCCTGTGACATGGGCCTGTTCTGCAAATTCGCCTTGTGGATCGGCAATCTCATCACGGTCTATATGGTGTCTGTGGGTGACCTGAGCCAGTGCTCTGTCAGCGACGATTGAAGACACAGAAAAATGCTGTGCTAGTCTGACCACATCCCCGCTAGTGCTATCCATTCTCAAAAGACTTTCAGAAAAGAGCATTACTCTGAGTAAACCATGTTGTCAAAGGGTTTCAGGAAAAGGCTCAATGACTATATGCTGAGGTTGTGAGAGATGATAGAACAGCTGGCGCCAGCCTTGAACCTCTCTCCAGGCTCTTCGGGTGACCAGTCATCATGCAGTGAGATGAAAAAGATATGTCTAGATTCAGGCATGGACGAAGGCGGAAAGAGAGGCGAGACAATCGATCATCTGAGGTGCGTCGCAGCTGCATTGTGTGCATGTCTGTTGTGCCCAGAATCTGTTTGTTGGCATCTGACTGCGGTGTCGTCGTCAGAGCCTGCCAGTCTGGGTGCTCTGATGTGAAATGGTGGGTCTTACGCATGGCGTGAGCCGCGTCGTTTATGCCTGTGTTTCTCCATGCACCAGTCTCTCGTGGTCTCCTCAGAATCAGAGGCGCCAAGTCCTTGATATGGATCAGCAGCAGCATCGCGCACTCCTCATGGAGGTGAACTGCGATCTGCTGAGTAATTGAGAAGGAGAGCAGGCAGCTTCATCACGCCTGACCCAGACAGGGCAGCGCAGGGCTGCTGCTGCCTGTCGAGGCCCCAGGGACACTGACGTAAGCTCCTTTTTTGTCGGATGATTACTCCCAAGGCTGTATTTTCCACATGCTCTGCATTGTGAGCATGACGACAGCTCCGTGGATGATGGGAAAATGGTCACTGATGGCTAAGTGGGGGTGAACTGTCGAAAGGCCACTGGGTACGCACTGATCGGCCGCAACACTGAAATATGCGGTTATGAATGACTTGGCTTTGGCAACCTCGCCCGGGCGATGGCATTTTGCCAGCATCGCTTGTGGTCTTCAGCGACGGTGTTGACTTCAGTGATGAGATCGGGGAACGCAAACCTGCATTTCAGGCCATGCGGTGAGGCTGGTGTTTGTCGGCGGGCAATGATGAAAAATACGGCATGATGCTCTGAAGATCACGGTTCCCAGGTGAAACCGGCGAGGGAGGTTTGAGTTTGAAATAATTAACGCAGGCTCATTGTTGAGGCATGTTGAATATGAGATGGCTCATCTTCTTTAATTAAACATGGCGTATTGTATGGCATGGTTTGTCTAAAGTCGAAGTCATTCTGGCTAATCATAAAACATGGCGGCTCGCTGACGTCTGCGGTAAAAAGAAATACCGCTGGTGAACAAACTCTGTTGATGTTGCGTATTCATTGCCTGATCAGCTATCAATCTGTCTGTTCAGTTAGTGTCAAAGGCTGTGATGCTGACCAAACATCGACGCAGTCGGCAGGCTCTGGACCTGGCGTACACATGCCTGCCTTTTGCTCACGCACTGTTGGGACATCGTCTTGTCTCAGGCGATGGCTGCAGTGTCGGCAGGCGGTGAGGTGCGAAGGCATGTGGCGACGGCTGCCGCAGATAACGGGCGGGCGAGCGAGCGGCGTGTGCCAACGCGGTACAAGCAGGCGATTGATGACCATGTGTGAATCCACCCCTCATGCTGAGCGGTTGCAATGGGGTGGCTTGAACTCTGCCGCTGTCGACAACATCGGCGTTGTTGTGAAGACAGCCGCAGCCCGCTGTGCTGTACATTGGTCCCTGAAAAAACGGGGGGACCGCTGACTTATAACGGCACGCGAGGACTCGCCTGGGCTGCTGAAGTAATGCGACAGACAAATCAGCGAAATACATTGGTAAACCGCGAAGCACCTCGGTTAAGTCACCGGTCAAAAAAAAATGACGTGCTGCTAATACATGTGCCTGATGCAATAACACCGCGTATTTTGTATAACTGAGCCAGTCGAGCGGCTCTGCACTGGCATTATAACACGACTTATCGTCGCAATGGGCGACCTCCGTCAATCGGCAAGCTCTGTAATTTACGTGAATGCAATCTGTCGCGAGAAGAGATCCGGGCGGCGTGTGGAGGAGGGGCGGAGGGCAGGTAACCCGGGTTGGAATGGGGTGGTCGTGGGCGGTCCTGAACCTGATCTCAGTGCTGTGAGGAGAATGACAGGCAGTAGCGGACTCCGGGCCTGTCTCGGCCTGAAGCAACTGCCGGGCGTCGGTTCTGAAACCGTGGGGTACGTGGTGCGGGGGCGTGGGAGGAGATGCGGTGTGAGGGGACTAATGTCGACGTGCCAGACGCTGTTGCCGAAGCCGCTGAGGCTCGCTCACTGAACTCCTTTCGTTCGGGGATCTGCACAGGAATAATGATGAGCTCTGGCGTGCTGTCTCTGCTGGCGGCGGTTAACTGTACGCACGGGTTTGCCCTGCTAACAGAATGACCAGACGAAACAGTTCGCGTTGGTATTCGTAAACGTAACTATATTCTTGGAACAAACTCTGAATTTATGTTTTCTGTTGTGCTGGATTACAGTTTTCGACAGGATTTTCCGTAAACTGATGACAAGATAAAGTGATCGGCTTCGGAATTCATGGAATATCTTTGAATGTTGCTCGTTTTCATGTTTTGAAGAGTCAGTCGACTTGGAAGGGTGCGAACTGCCGGCAGGAAACTCGGAGACTGTCGGGAGATGGTACTCTCCGGCACCAGTTCTGTGTCTTTATTTTTCATGTCTGCTCGTCGTTGAATGGTTGACCAAACGAAGAATGCGCTACGGTGACCTGAAAATGGCCGGCACCCTACGTTGCCAGCGCAATGTTGCATATCGCTGTTTTCTCGTTCTTTCGAAACAGATGGCTGTTCTGCGAAACTGTGTTTATTTCATGCGATTAATCTGGCGAGCTGCCCTGCCTGACCGGCAAATGGCGTTTTCACGCTGTTGCAGTGTGAGTTGTTCCTCACTTTCGTGTGAGCTTTGGCACCGACAGAACAATGTGCTGACGCTATGTCACGCCTGTTTGGTATGATTTGTCGGTTTTGTTTCGCTCTTGACGCGATGAAGCTGGTTTTGAACTTCTGTTTAAATCGGTTCACGGTCTTTGTTCCATCTTCATGTGTGGTAATGACAACAGTAAAACACAGTCTATGTTTATTTTCTGCACCTTCTTGACAACACAGTGGTCAGCGGACTCGGAGCCTCGTGCGAAATACCGGTCACGACGGTTTCCCGGTCGAACTGGTCTGTGCGCACTGGCTGCGAAAGGATCAATGGATCGCTTCTTCTGACAGGTATTTCTTATGGAAAAACGAACCCTGCTCTTTCTATCTTTCATCTATACAATATCCATTACGCCTCGCTACGTCATCATCTCTGTCCTATAACATTCATTCTCTTATTTTCGCTGCCCATCTTCCCTACTCACATCACCCATACCCGTCCTCCCACCACTCTGGTCTTCTGCCACTTCTCTCTCTTTGTCTATATAACACCATAGCGCTCTCTCCCTCCTCAGATGTCCAGATCACGGTCTGGTCTTCCGGCTTGCCTGTCATCCATTTTTCACTGGCCCCGTCCATGGTGGGCGCAGCGTAATCATATCTTGTAAATACTACAATCACAACAGAAAATAACCTCCCTATCCCCTCACAGGTGGTGCAGTGCTCACATACACGAACTCTGCTTACATGCGCCTACAACCGCTCTTCTCGCACCTGCTGCACATACATCCCGGTAAATATAGATCTGTCTGACCCCACACCTGTGTTTGCGAGGACCAATAGATGACACGCTGTGACAGGTGAGATGTGTGGTCCAGGTGTCGGTGAAATGGTGGCGTCGCGGTAACGAGGCAAGGCATCGACACCAAAGTGTCGGGGAACAAAACAGCTCCGGCATGTTGACATCAGCAGAGGATATGACGTGAAGTCTGTGCTGAATGTTTGCTGCCGGATGAGCTCACGACCCTTTCACTGTGACAGTTCATTGTAATGAGAACAGACTGAGTTACGGTTTAAGGTGTGTTCTTGTTCTCGAGGGAGAGGCCTTCCGGCCTCGGATAGTGATCGGATGGGTGTAACGACGTGCTGCATCGCTGGGCTGATTTTCGCGTCGGGCTGTTCACTGCAGGGCCTCTTTCGGGACGCTGCACCGGCTGCTGTTCTTTCTCGTTCTCGGTTCCCGCAGGCGTCAGGCTGCGGGGGTCGTATGTGGCTTTTTTCATTTCCGCTCGTTCAGACGTGATCATATCATTTCGCGATCGTAATCACCGTGGAAAGGACAGATGTTGCGCCCTGCTGAATATAAAATTGCGGGCGCGTCAAAGCCGATCACGGATTCGTAATCACGAGACTGAATATGACTGCAAGGTTCGGCCTGTCACTGGCTCTTGTGCGCTGTGCTGTAATGTGACAGATATGTGGACTCGACTGCTGATCGTGTAACCCGCTGGTACCGGTTGTATGTGGGATTATGTGACTGACACCGGTAATGACCGTCGTTCGAACCTGAAGGCGGCTAAGAAAGTTACAGAAAAAATATCGACTATGTCTATTGACACATGTCTTATGACCATCGAATCGCGCCGCGCCCAGACTGCGCTGGTTTCGCCGGGCTTCAGTGGTGAATACTGACCAGAACTGCTCTGACACCGTGCTGGTCGTTGCCGTGCCTGAGTGTTGTCGAGCAGGCGATTGTTCAGCTCGCTGTGCTGTATGCGCATGCTGATGGGCCCATGGGCCTGAGGTTTTGAAGATCGTCAACGACGAAATCTGATCCTGCGCGCAATGGATTTTGACGTGCAAGTGCTTAAATGCTTCGCACCTGTATCACAGAAATCGGGCTGGATCTCTTTCCGTAAAAGCGCCGGCTATTTCATGGTGCTGGCAGACTGAGATTTCGGCGGACGTCGGGGCAAAACCTCTTTCAGGTGAGTTCGGTTCGTCAGTGGCACGTGCGACAGGGTTTATCGTTGGTTCATTATTGACAGTTTAGTGGTGCTGTGGTCTGCTGTTTTAATTTCAGGCGGCGTTGACCAGATGTAATCGGGCTCGAGAGCTGTTCTGTTCTGACGAACAGATAACAATATGTTGTGATTGGGGATACATTCATCATTCGGTCCTGGGCTGAAGGCGTGCCGAAACCATTCATGGTGTTGCTGCACTGTGCGGACACTGACGCTGATTCGTCTTGATCTCGTCGGTACCTGGCGTGCTGAGAATTCTGCAGATCATGATGTATTGCCCTGGTGGATCGGTGATCCGTGGGGTGGTTTGAGCATCGGGAGACGTGGATCACGGTTAAACAGTTCTTCCGCGGGATAATGCGGCTGCTCTTGTTTCCGGTGCGAGAATGGTGGGGGCGGGCGCTGGGGAACCTGAACCTCTGGGCCAGTTTCCGTGGGACTTGCAGGATCTCCTGAACGATGAAATGATGCAGGTGCGTGATACGGAAAGAAGTCTGTCGAGTGTTTTCGGCCGTAATTTTATGGGCAACAATAACGCTGGCGGTAATGAGAATAAAACTTCTGAAACTCGTTATGTGAATGGGTTTTGCTCGCTCTTTGTCTCCTCCTCTTTTCGCTGGGCGACGATGTTCGCGCATCTGCGGATAACGGGACTTCGTATCTTTATTTTGTTTGAGATTCGCAGGCCTGTCACGCCTGACGGTGACAGACCTGATCGGTCTGGGCTCGCGGTGAAAAATGGGTTTATCGCGGTGACGATTGAGCCTGCGGTTATTCCTTCGGAAGATCTGAGGTAAGTGACGCCCGGCCTGGTGGGCATATGGGCTGTGCGAGATGTTGGGTACGAAACGGCTTCGGTGGATCTGACTGATCTGGTGTGGGGAATCGGGTTTTGTTGGTGTTCAGGTGGTGGAAGGTGGTTTTTGCTGAAGAGCGCAGTTTCAGGTAATCTTAGATCGCAAACAAACATTTTTGTTTTTTCTTCACGGTCTGGCGAAGACCATCCGCAAAAACGCAACTCGCTCTATAGTGGTGGTTCTGGCGCCTTTTGCTGTTTAATCAGATATCGCGATAAACCACTGTCCGTGCCATCATTCAAATGTATTCGTTAAATTGATTTTAATTGGATATCATTAACTTGCCGTTAGATCAATTTAGAACGAGTTGCTCTCAACACCACTGCAATGATGAGATTCCCAGAGCTAAAAGGCTTCCCGGGACGCTCCCTGCTGATCTCCCCGTGTCGGCGTGTTGATGATGTCCCCTGATGAACGTTCCTGTTCCTGGAAGAATGAGGGGACCAGCCAAGAGGGACAGCAACCAGGGCGTGTCAGCCGTTGAATATTGCTGGCTTTGCCACTGATCGAACGCTGTCTGCTGTTTCATGTTCGAGCAGTTGACACTCCTGATCTTTCCATGTGCCTGGCGCGACGGCTGGCCTCGGTATCGCGTTGAGATCATGCGGATGTTCTGCGGCGTGAGCCAGTGTCTGCCCAATATCGGCATGTGCTGGGGAATGATGACGATCTGGCGTTCATCGTCGTCATCATCGGCGACGGCTGGCAACGCATGCTGATTACTATCGGCTGGTTGGACGAAAGACGTGCCTGTAATTTATTGAACTGCGGCGTTAGGCTGCGTGGCCAGCGTCATACATGCTCGTGTCTTCTTTGATCGGGCGACCGGACCCAGTGTGGATCTTGTTTCAGGCTCGACATCGGGCACGTTCAGAACTCCAGGTGAACGAGCGACGCTGTGCAATCATTTCTCGGCGTCGATCCGCTCAGTCTGTTCCTCCCGCAATTTCTGCCGCCTGGTGGTTTGTTGGGCAATATTGACATGATGTTGTGCGCACAGTAGAATGTTGCTTATATGCAGATCGGTGGTGGTCTGGTGGTCGGTAAGTTCAGTGTTGCTGATTCGGCTGCTGTGACTGCTGCACTACGGACCAGCCGGTCAGGCACCGTCATGGGCAGGATGGAGGGTCTATGAACGTCACCCGGTTTCGTATTGCTGATGGAATGACTGTTGCCTTTCTCCGGTCTGTGTCTCTTACCCGCTGCTGGCCGCCGGCTATGTGTTTACGATATCGGGCGCTGGCGGGAAGGAAGTGAAATAAGGGGTTCTGATATGTTGATGTGGAAATGAATCCATGTGCTCGCCTGCTGCGCGGATCGTGTGTGTGGCGGGCGAAACCATGTCGGCGATGTGATTTACGCCAACGCCGCAAACCGTCGTGACGACAGTACAGATTAATCCTTTTGAACCGGAACCTCGCTTCCATGCTGAATCAGGATGTTTGACGGTTGTCACGATAAAGGAAATGTTGTGGGCGTCGGCGCCAGGTGTGGTGGATCGTTATTTCCGGGATCGGCGATGCGAACTTCGGTTGATTGGTTGCGTGCGGTGACCTGCTGGTTGATAAAGGGTGGGGATGACAGGCGGGCGTTCTATAACCGTGGGTGGCTGACGTCGCCGCTCACTGAGATCGACTTTGTTTTCCGTCGTGCCCTCGCTGCCTGCTGGTTGGTTCAGGCTGGTGGCTGTTCGGCCTTTCGGTGTTCCCGCGCCTGCGGCGCCCGCCCTCCGCATGCGGGACGAAGACTAGGCGGAGGATGGTTGGTTTGGCGTATGATGGTGTTTTGATGTTCTCTGTGTGTGTTGTCGTGGTTGGTTTCAGCCTTCTCGCCCAGCGACCAGACATTTCTGCTGGGTGATGATCGCACGCAGGAGGACTAATTTTGTAAATTGACCTTCAGGGCACAATCGGGAAGTCTGTTACGGTGAGCCATGCTGTCGAAAAGTGACGATGAAACGCTGAAAAAATTGATAATCACAAATGATGCGATGAGTGAGAAAATGCTGATAGCGGTATTTCGCGAGACTATCGGCCATATTTAAAGGTCGATGTGCCAAGCGTCTGCTGTTGTCTGTCTCATCGATCATCTGCTCCTGCCTCTGTCTCTGAGTCCTGGCGAGGTCAGGTCTTCTTTCAAGGGTGAGACTGAAACTAAACCACGAAAGCAGCGGGTCATTTGATCTGACGGTGAAACCTGTCCCCGGACTATGGCATACAGCATTTCCATGTTGACCAAATTCTGTTTCTGTCATGCAACGGCTGACAGCGGTGGCGGGCATCAAACCGAGCAGACCACAGTGCTGCGTGGCGTGACGGGCTGTGACTTTCGGAGTGGGCATAAATGGAAGATATACACGAATACGTGTCAAAACAGTTAAACGTATCATTTCAAATTAAACCAGCGCAATTATTTCACGCAGTAGCTGCTGTTGTTGAGTAATGTTCAAAAGGGCCTGCTGCAATATGGTGCTTTAATAAAGTGATCTGTGGTTGAAATATGTTTCCGGTTGTTTGCTGTTAGCAGTGAACTGTCTTGATCACCAGGTGATTCAGGCGCCGTAATCTTTCAGTCGTTATCGTGACTGTCCTCGATTCACGTTTGTGTCTGGACTGAGTTTTCGAGGGGTGATCTGTTGGGCATGGTTATCATCTGTTTCTGTGCAGAAGTGTTGTGACTGAACAGGCCGCTGTTGGGCCTGGTACGGTCTGCTGACAGACTCGCTGCTATCGGCCAGGTGTGTGTGAGCCACCAGTGTTTGCACGCCATGTGCACTCTATCTTGTGGGTATATTGTCTACCTTGTTGCCCGGGCCGAGAGAAGAGGTTGAGAGAAGACTGAGGTCGTGAACAAAAACTCTGTGGAAGGAAGTAGTTTGTTTTGAAAACCGCAACATGCGTCGTTAATAATAAGTGAATGTTTGATGCTGTAATCACCATTAACACCACTGCCAGTGGCTGTCTTTTCAGGGCTGGACTATGGTGGGCAACGAAACAAATAAATGAATGAGATAAATCAAAATCCAGATTATGCTGAATGTGGGCATGTGGTTAATAGCCGCAAAGCCAATAGGCTGAGCAAACAAGATGTATGCATCTGCTGGCACCTGTGGATGCTGCACACCGGTGGACTATTCATGCCCAACTATTCATGCCTGCTAGTTTCAATAATATACGAACAGCAGCATGCGTGCTCGGTCAATAAGTTCCGCAAATCATCGCGGGCTGGTAATCGTAACCTTTCATCATTCTTGTCTCCTCAGCTCAAGCAGGCTCAGAGTATGCACGAGAACACTGGCGACTCGGGTCTTCTTCAGCTTTTCGTTCTGACCTCCATCTTCTGCCTCCCACGGGGAAGGCAATGATGCAGATCGTCTCGTTACGGTGTGTTATGAACCGATAGGTGGGACTTGAGCCTTTGTGGAGGCATGGTGTGACCGCATGTGTGGTGGATGGTGTTTTCGCTCACGCGCAGGCGCAGGCAGTGCGACCATTCACCTCGCCTGGGCGCTGCTGGGCGGCGATCACCCGTCACGGACAGGACTCACTGCCGACGACCTCACTCTAATCCGGGTGGGAAAGTGCAGATTTGGCTCTGTGCGCTCGACTAATGCACTGTGTTCGTTTCTGGCGCGGGCTCAAAAGCAAATATGTGGCGTTGCGCGTCAAGCGGTGCCAAAGCCACGGTTATTTCGAGCCGGGGCGCAACCACAATGAAGTGTGCATTACAGTGCTATCTCTGTCACTGCTCACCCATGTTATATCGTCGTTCATTAACTCAGTATTATGATGACAAATGATGATATCACGTGCACATGTGATTGGTCAGTGGCACTATCTGGCACTGTCTGGCTGCATGCACTGGCACAGGGGCTGAACTAGATGCTGATGGGTTCGGTGAGAGCCTGTGAAGACAGCTGTCTAAGCCAGTTGAGTGGGAGGACTGCTGGGCGGGGGAGCGGCGTTGGTCTCGGCGAGCTGCACGATTAATGATTTGTACGATCAGGATAACCATCAGGTGCTCTGTCAGGGAGGCCCGGGGCTCGTCAGGCGGGCTGAAGTTCACAGGCTCAGGCCCGCTGTTGTCTTGTCCCAAATCGGCACTGCTCCTGACCAGTGACACTCTGAGGCTGGGGCAACAGGCCATGTTGCATCATGAACTACCTCACCCCAGCACCAATGAACGATCCTCTTGCTTGAAATTCATCTTGCAATTCAGCATTTCGAAGTGGAAGAGGAATTGAGGAGATGAATAATACGAAAGGACGTGGTGGCTTCTCATCTTCTTCCAGTGTGCAAAAAATATCAGTAACCTTTGTTTCTCAATATTTTTTTAGTGAAATGGAGGAACCCTGTTCTATATTTTGCATTACATGTTAAGCAGGAAAAACTGAAATCGCCTCATAATCAAAGATCACCAAAAATGAGCCTTCTGTCAGGGAGGTCATGCACGTGGCTGGTGAGTTGATAAAGACATCATTGAAGTCAGGTCAAATGTGGTCAAGCGCCACTTGACCACAGGTCAGGGCACAGTGTGAGACACGTGCCGTTGGCGCGCAGCGCAGTAATGACATTTGTTGAATAAAGGGGCCTACCGAACAGATATTGAGTGGACTTTGTTTTGTTTATGCACGACCCCCGTGTAACCGGTAATGTGTTACGGACGACACTGTTTTTCTGAATATTTAATGTTTTTGGTCATGATGAACAAAATGTTTACAAGGGCCAGGCAAAAATGATGGTTTCATATGGTGCTCGGGTAACGGCATCGGCGGCAGCTCACATGCTACGGCGCATGGTCGTAAATGTGTCAGAAGGCTTGTGCGGCGCAATTATATGCCGCTGTGGTGTGTTGTGTGCGTAGATCTGAACATGGAGGTGTGACTGCGTCTCACTGCCGCTGAGCCAAACCTCAGCCGAGAGGAAAAATCGCCATCGGCGACCCGCAACCTGAAACCTTGTTCGACTATCAAAAAAGCAAATCTGGGCTTTCACTCTGGGCGTAGCCACGACTACAGATGTGTGCAGGATGATCGATCATCACGGATTGTCTGCGGAATGTAAGCCGTGCTCGAGCTGCCGGAAAACGGGACGCTACAATGCTGGCGGCATGTGCTGATTACGTGAACTGCTCTGCTCTCTCCCTCTGTTTCTGCCCTGGGCTATCGATGATTGCTGTGTGCACGCACGCATGCACTGTGCTGGTCTGATGTGGGCAGGTGTGAATGAGGGAGTGCGTTATCGCTGCTGCTGCTGCAATGGCTGTGCGGTGTTGTGAACCTGGCGTTTCCCGCTGAACGACAGGCGACAAATGACGGCAAAATGAGCGAAACAGCGCTCACGCAGTATTGTTTTGTGGGCTTCGAATAATATGAAATATGAATATGGCTGCTGTGTTGACTTGATCGTCGGTTGGC
This sequence comes from Lates japonicus, assembly GCA_033238685.1. NCBI lineage: Eukaryota > Metazoa > Chordata > Actinopteri > Centropomidae > Lates > Lates japonicus. The sequence goes on along the minus strand of BRZM01000124.1, from coordinate 67,706 downwards.
GACAACTGGAGATGCTGGTATGTTTGATATTGATTTTGACGGTGGCATCGCTGCAACTTCAGAGGTGTTCCATTCCATAACTCTTTATATTCAAGTGAGCGCCAAGACCAACTTGTCGATTGTGTTGCTCGCACAGGCGGACCGTTGCTGTTTTGAAAACGAGGTGACGATTTTGTCGTCGTGGTATGTGTCGCGTCCCAGATCTGGTCAGCTGCAATCTGTGCCCTGCGTGGTACGTTCTTAACCCCGGTAATCTGATAATGACGGCACGGGCTGAACGTTCAAGGGTTCATGTAAAGGAGGACCTGTTGATATGATGTTTCGTCGAACGTGGAGTTTGAAACGTTCAAGAAACAGATGGATGAGACTGAATTTTTGGTTGATGATATAATCAAATGATTCTGAAACAACACTGCGATCCTGTAAACGCTGACCAGTGTAAAATGAACGCATCGGCGGCGAGCGCTCCGTGGCGAATGATCGCAGGGAGGGCGTGTAATTGCAGACGACGTAATGTTACGGAAAAGGATGCGCTGATTGATTATTGTTCATCTGCAATGTTTTCGCGCTGACGCGCGCTACGTGCGATTCCCTGAGGTTTCATTCTTCCGTCTCCGCTGTCTAACAGGCATCGAACTAAATGTTTTACCCACTCATGATGTTTATGATTACAGTCTGATGGAAAAGAACGGCTGACGTTCGAGACAGGGCGTTGAGGACGAGGTGTTCAGTGTGCTGTGAGATGGGTGGTGTGATGGACGATTTTGCTGCTCGGCACCTGAGACAGGGCGTGAATGTTGATGACACCTGAGATGAGGACAGACATGATTACTGTTGGGCACTGCAGTATCAGATGGACCAGTAGAAACACAGTGGTTCGGACGCGTGCATACGGTATGTGGGAGGGGTGTTGTGTCCGCGGTGGTTCTGGGCGGCTGACGATAACTTAAATGAGAATGTGGTTTTGATGCAGGTTCGTTAGATCGGTGTTAACCACGTTACATCGGCAGCGATCAGCTGTTCATGAATACATTGAGCAAAGTGGATCTTGGTCTGATTCCTGCAAAACTGCACAGCCAGACTGGATTTACGGTGTTTGGTGGTTATTGGCGTTGTCGGTACTGCGATACTCTGTTGAAAGCAAAAAGCTTTCTGGCAACTACGATTCTGTGAGCTCTGTGCAACTGCATGAAATTATTCGATGGCGCTGTTCATTGCGTTATGTTCGAAGGATGGAGGGCGGTCCGTTCTGGTTCGTCTTACTGGTGGGAGGACCGACGTGGTTCTGCATTTTCTCAGCCTGCTGGGGCCACTGCGGATCGGTGTTTGCACATTCAGGCGTTGATTGATGAGGGCGATGTCGCCGGCGCTCGCGCAAAACTGCCGTGAAATGATTGTGACGTTCGACAGTGGTCTGACGGGCTGGGCGGTTTGCTGTGACTGATGTCGTCTTTGGGCCCATGTTGGCCGGAGCCTGGGTTGAGCTCAAGACCGATGGTGCAGAGGATGGTTGGGCGCTGGGAGGGGTGGTGAGACTGCGGCCTGCTGGTTCGTCTGGGGAATGTCGAGCGACAAAGACAGACGACGCGCTGAAGAAGGAGAACGCAGGCTCGAAGCGGGTGACGAGCGGCGATGATGCTGGGTGTGATGAGCCGGTGTAACGGTGGTTTCGATTATAAATCGAAGGGAATCGGTATTGATGTATGAGACAACCAGATATAAATAAAACGTTGATGCTCTGCTCATTGCGCAGCGAAACGATCCTGTTTTAAAAATTCCCAGATTGTCTGGATATTTTTTCTCGTAATTACCGTGGCACAACAGTGCATTCATTTCATTTGGCGTCGATAATAACAGCAACTGTTGAGACCTCCTGAACCTCGAAAGAATGATCGTGCAAACGAGCGGAAAGGCAGACTGAGACGATGATGGAAGCACACTCTGGGTAATCGTCTCGGCTGGTACGACGCCATCCGGGGTGATATTCCTGCGGCCACCGGGAAGCCAGCGTCGCGTGTGCAAATATCGCTGGCTCTGCTGCTGCTGCATGTTGATGCATGCCATCTGTGTGCTGCAGTGCAGACGCCTGTGTTGATGTGGCCGGCTGCTGGTCTGAGCAAGCGCTGCTGAGCCAGAAGATGCGCTCCGGCAATCATTCTTATTTATCTATCTTTCAGATCAGCCATTACCAACTTTGACGCTGGGTGTGCCTCGCCTAGCTCTGACCAATGAAGAACGAAAACACCGTCTCATAACAAAAGCAGGCAAAGGCTCGCTATACTCGCTGTATATAACCGCTAATGTTTGTTATTGTATGGGGCTCATTCTCACCATGGCTGTTAATCTGTTTAGTGATGAAAATAAATAATCAAAGTCGACGAATTAACGTAATCTGTGAGTGTTTAGACAGGCAGTGTTGGTGCTCAGTAATCAGGCGTTTCGAACCGGTGTTTGATGATTGATGGTTCAGAGATGTTTTCTGTGATCGCGGATGGGTGTGTGTGGCTGAGCCGAGCGGTGCTGTCTTTTCCGTTGATTTGCGTACAAATGTGCAGTGTCTTGACAAATCAGTGACGACTCGGTCACAAATCGTCAGTTCGGAGAACAGACAGGAGAAACGAAGTGAGCATGTGGTCAGGCGGATGGCGCGGAGATGCTCGGCTGATGTGGTGGGTTGTGCCTCCTGTTCGCAGGAAGGGGCTGATGGGGACCGAGACGGACAGATCCTCGCTGAGGTGAGGCCTTGTTAAATCGTCGGCATGTTTCATGATGGCTCAGGCTGATGTGACCGTGACCGGCTGGTGGGATGGGTTTCGTCAGGATAACTGGATGGTAATCATAGCTGGCTCTTGTTTGTCTCCGTTCTGTACACGAGATCTCCTGGATATCTAAGGTTAAAATCGGATACATTACATCGCTGTAACTTCTTTACTGACAAGTTCCAGTAATGACTTTATCTGCACAGCCGATGATCAGCGTGCGGAACAGCGTCTCAGATGCGGTGGACGGAGGACTGACCTACGGTTTGACCGTTTAAACCAACTGTGCAAGCACTGATGTGCGTGCGCAATGGTAACGAAGCAGGACTGATGCAGGCTCGCGGTGGGGTGTCGCTGTGGGGCGTGCGGGCTGCTGACCCGTCGTGTGTGTTTGCTCTCTTTCCGGGCGGCGCGATCTATGCGCCCCGCCGGTTCTCAAGAAGCCTGTGCTTTCAGGTCGTCATTTCCGGATCAATCAGATTAACAGATGCCCATGCTGCGACCTGCTGACCTGACCGCGTGTACAGGGAATGATGCGTGATGGTGGGGCTGCTGCAGGCTGTGCGGCATGGTGCTGGTGGCGTGGGTCCGGGTTGAGTCGGTGATTACGACGATATGTGCGATCTGACGAACGGTTGATGAGACGCTGGTGCGTGCGCAACCATGCGGAAAACGTAAACGTTCCGACAAAAGGTATCGATCGCTGATCAAAGGCAAGTCCGACTGCTACATCGGCGTATTGACTGGGCAACATGGGTTATCCTGCGGCTGACCTTGTTCGGTTGTGATTTCGACCAGTTGTGCTGTTGTCGCAGTGTGGTGTGCAATGAAACGCTTTAGTAACCGGCTGATCGGGTGGCAATACAACGGTGCTTCTGACTGCGATCTGATAATAATGATTGTGTTGTGTTCACTCTGCTGGCTGGTTCTGACGATTGCTATGCGAAGTGAGGTTGGGCGGCTGAGCTCTTGACATGCTGCACGCAGCGGTAACGTGGTCATCGGCGTGGGTACCGATGAAGACAGGTACACCTGACCTCTTCGGCTGACCTCAGGACACTCGGGCAATGACTGTGACGGCCGATGCGAACTGCTGAGCTTTGTCGGCTCGGTTAAATCGACCGTCAGGATGATGTGATGGTGCATTGCGCGTGAGCTACTGAGAAGGGGCTATGGACGCCTGTCGTGCATGTTTGTGAGCTGGCAGGGCGGGCGGCAAGCTCTGCTGTGCTGTTGCTCTTTAGATCATCCCAAAATGTCCTCGATGCGGATGATGTCTGTTCGGCAACAACCGCGGTTGTTAATATCGTGGTGAATGAGATGGTTAATAAAGGCACGGTTGTAATTCGTTGATAAACGATTATTCTTTCACGCGATCGGGCCATCTGATCGTCTGCGGCGGCTGGGACGATGAACGTGAGGCAAAAGATGTGAGCGTTGCGGTGAACAGGTGGTCATTCGAGAGGGCTGGTGCGGTGGATGGTGTGAATGTCTTGCTTCGTTATGGTGTCGCCCGGCTGAGCGCCTCGGTTTACCACTATGGGGACCATGCGGACTTTCTGACGCTCGGTAGTTGAACGCTATGGTTGAAGGTTAAATGAACCTGAAATGATGCAATGGAGCGGGGCTGAGAACGCTGGGTGTGTGGGGTTTCTGCCTCGCCGTAAACAGACTGACGGACTGACGTTATCTCTGCGGCTCACTCCCCACCCCAGATTCATTTTGATTGGCTGTGTGGAGGGTGGCGGATGGGCGGGCCTGGTGCATGCTGGCTCAGTTCCCGGGCCTGGTGCGGCTCCCCACGGAGAATGGTCGGCGTCGCCCAAACTGGGCTGTGCTGTTTCTCGCTCTGTGACCATTGCTGCGTGAATAGTCAGAAAGGACGTGTTTGATCACCGTCCTCAGTGGCTCTTGGTGCCGGGCTGATGTTGCCCGCGCCTCCTGCCAGACACCCCAATGTGGTGACACTGAGGGTCCCCATGACCAATCCAAAATCTGGTCTACTGGCTGCAGACCTGACCTCATCACTCTGCTCGTCTGGGTGATAGTTCACTCATGGTGCGGTCTGACAGCATTGAGTGCGGGAACGTTGTTGTGAGAATGTTTGCTCATTTTCGGCCTGTGGAGAAAATGTGATTAAGTAACATGTTCAACCTTGACGGCGAAGCGATTTCTTTAAGGCATTCAGGCGAGGTGTCGGTGAACAAGCTGGCTTCGTGAAGATGTACGAAGGCTTCGCTAACAAAACTGGAACTGTAAAGCAATTTAGTGAAAGACCGTGCAATCGGTGTTGAGTGACTGGAAGAGAAAGGTAATTGAATGGACATATCAACGTGCCAATAACCAAGGCATGAAATGGTTCATGATAACGGGCAAACCAGCTCCGTAATGAACCCGCGAACATTTGACTTCAGAATCTGTCGGCGGGCCTGACCTGCACGAATTGATGCTGATATTTTGCATTCTCTGTTTGCTATTCTAACAGCCAGACCAATGATCCTGATACCACCAAACGTATAGACGGTGAGGAGCCAGTTTTCTGGGTATCACGAGGTGGTTGGGCTGATTGAACGGGCGAGGCGTGCTGAGCCAATGTTGACGGTGATGCCAACATCGTGTTGAGGGGCTGCAGGGCTGTACGCCTGTTCGGGTGATGCGGTTGCGGTATAGATGCGCTGGTACATGCCTGGTGCTTATCCGGACATGACCGATGAAGGAGAAAAGTATTTTGATGATTGAACCAGCGGTGATTCTTTGCTCGGTGATGCAGATATCGATGATTCTGCGGGCCAGCTTCGGATGATGGATAAGCGCCCGGCATGATCGAGGTCGGCCTCTTAAACTAATTGAGCTGTTGATCTGAAGTGTGTGCTGGGTTGATATTGAGCTCGCGGTGACGCTGGTCGGTTACCTGCGAGATGCTGACTGTTCATTCTCCTGGGCATTGTGGCTGATGGGCAAGTTCAGACGTGTGGTTTGTCGGCATTGTGTTTACGCCGCCGTTACTCGAACCACGATGATTATTAATGATTAAATCCATCATATTACGACTGAAACTTTGTTAACGGCATGTGTGCTATATCAGTTCAATGGCAACAGTGATTTTGATTTTGGTGACCGGTATGGTTGATCAACTGCTGATCATCATGGTGGGTTTTCGATGCCCGTCGTGATGTGCATTTCGCGGAGTTGATTGACAAACGGTGTGAATGGAAATGTGGGCGTTTGTGTTGATCTGTTGATTGAAATGCTGCTGGTACTGTGGAATCGGTAACGCCGGAAACGTGCGGCGTTGACACGGTGACTGGTAACCGAGAGGTGGAGCAATGGGCGTGTGGTATGCCGTTGCCGAAACCTGTCGCGGGTGTGGTCGTCGTGTAGCCGGCACTGGGTCGCTCGGCCCCGTACGTTATGAACGGTTCACCGGCGTAATCGCCGGACTGCCGATGAAGACGGGTGGCACGCTCACCATTTGTTACCGTGATGTACGTAATTGTTGATTATCTGACAATCGTGATCATCGCCAGTCGCGATGAAAAATGACAACACGGGAACGGGTGAATCGTGTGCGTATTCTGGTCGCGTGACTGATTACGGATGCCGCGATGTCTTTCTGGACTGTGGACTTTGCAATTGTCAGAATTACACGCAACTTTGGGCAAATGAAAATTGCGCATATTGCAACGACGCTGTTTTTTAGTTTTGTTTCTTTGCTGAAAATGATCCAACTCACAGCCAATCACAGATGCGCTTTCCCCGGCTGGTTGAAATGAAGATATTCTGTTTGGTCAACGGTATTGAGGATTTGTTGAGGCCAATCTTCGGCAACTACGGTATTTACGAAACGAATGCGCTCGCAACTGTTCTTCTGGGCTCGCGGCTGTCGGTGCGCTCTTTGCCGATGCTGCTGTCAGGCGACTGAGGCATGTCTTTTAAAATAGAAGGCCTCTGTGACCAGACGCTGTGCAACGGAATCTTTATTCAAGCCAGCCCTATGGGCGTTGAACATCGGGTGTCTTATGTCTAACCGAGGCTGCTCGTATGACAAAGTCCTGCCCTCGCCTTTCGGCATGTTGCTGAGGCGTGTCGGCTGCTAAGGTGTGTTTAGAAAGGGACTGCCATTGTGTTTGTTAATGTACGACCTGAAGGGGTTGCTCTGACCTTCTGTTAATTAAATAAGGGCTAAAATAATCATATGCGCCACCGATGTGTTGTTAGAATATCTGTGTTCTGTTGACTGTCGACGGATGTCTGTTTGTTTAAGGTGAATGATGCTGCATTGAATAATCGACCTTCGTGTGCAGTTCAATTGGCTGCAGAACTCTTTCTGCTCGTGACGGTCACGTAGGCTGGCTCGCGTGACGCTGCGGTACTGTTTGGAGACCTCCGTCACTCTTTCCGGCGTTCAGATCATGCCTCGTGTGCAGCGGATGTTTCTGCGGTGGCGGGTGAGAATCCTGCGTCTTTGTTTCGGTGGTTTCTCGGTGCCGGTTCGTTCACCACGCTGGTGGTTTGTTCAGTTGTTTAATGGGGATCAAATGTTTGCTCGGGCCGACAGGCCAAGGTTTGGACCAGAGGAAGAAGATCGTTGAAGACCAGCCAGGGACCGACCATAAAATGAAGTCGCCTGGTGGTAATGCGTGTTTCGACAAACCGGCGGGTACGGTAATGGTAATTCGTTTCTTTCGAGAACTTTCTTTGAGAAACTTTTTTGCTTGCCGCTGGAGACCTGAATATCCCTCAGGCACAGTGATGTTACTGCATGATATAAATAGCAGGAAAAACAGCTGTCTTTCATCTCTGCAGGCCTGGATAACTGCGGCAAGAGGGCACTGAACAGGGGACAGGCTGAGGAATAACAGAACCACCTCTTCTTCAAGCCAGTCACTGAGACCTTTTGCGTGTGGGCTCTCAAAGTGTTTTTTTGGATATATCGAAGATCTTTGTGCGAAATAATTTGAAATATCGGGATGCTGTGATATGTTTGTGGCGGGAGTTGATCATGGCTCAGGCTGAACTGACCAGTCGCCAGTGGGAATCAGGCTTGTGTCACTAACTCAGGCACGACTGTGGGCCGCGATGTTTGCTGAGTGATGAAACGATTGCTGACACTGAGGTGAAATCACTGTTCTTACGAAGTGAGCCGCATTCGACAATGTCTCGACATTCTTGCGCGGCGTAACAGCTCGGAATCTTGCTACCATGGTTCGATCATGTAATTGTTGGTCTGCTGTCTCAACCAAATCTCGAAAAATATCAATTTCAGTTAACACCAGTACTCATTCTTTCTCCCTCATCTAAATTTAATTTTTGTATTTTATTGACAATCACTTTTACTGCTGTTCCTTCTCTGTCCAGATCTGACCTGTTCCATCTCTTCTTTTTTCTTTGTTCACAGTCTTGATGATATCGCGCAGAAGATGATTGATGCTGGTGAAGACTGAGCCAGACGGGGAGGCGAAAGTGAAGGGCATTGTTGAAGTTGAGGAAATGCGGTGGCTGGGCTGGGTAGAGGCTGCTGGAGGAAAGGATGACAGGCGGGGCTGGATCGAGACCTGGGCATGTCGGCTGAGACTGGCGGCAGTGTTTGTGCTGGGCAAGAGCCTGTTTAGTGAGAGACGGTCTATTTTTGAACTTCGCTAACAGCCTAAGCTCAGGCTCAGGCAACCGTGTCCCCATCGTGAATGTGGTGTCTGACCATCCTATTTAGCTATTTAAGGATGTTATTCAAAGGTTTGCGTCACCACAAAATCAGAGATTTCCCCGGCTTTCACGCGTTATATCATCAGGGTGATGAGATCGGCACGATTCTGGAGGACTCGCCAGGGGACACGCGCAATTCGGGCGCTGATCGATCTTGCGGGAATTGGAAGTTGAACCATATGTTCGCGATTCGAATGGCACTCGCTGAAATGATTCAGGTGAGGGGTCGCAACTGAGCAATCTCGCCGGTCATGGTGATGCTGGCGGTGCAGCTGGCGATCTCTGACCCGCTGTGGTCAGGCTCTGGCGCCATGTTCGTCGCGAGATGGATCGCGTTGGCGTCGGTGAGGGTGAGAGCTGACCTGGGGTCTCGGAAGATAATCTGTCGGGAACATGTTTGTGTCAGTACGGTGGTGACCCAGGCTGCGGTCCGCGCCTGGCTGAACAAACAAACGCGACGGGGAACCCGCCAGTTCTGTCGACCTAGCTCGTTAAACGCTGTGATGATGCCTTCGCCCTTAATCATCAGGCTCTGGTAATCAGTGGTAACAAAATAAAGACCTCTGCCACTGAATGTGAGATGTTTGTGCCACAGTAACCGTTAACAAACGTGGATTGAATGGATGACTATCTCAGGGACTGCAAACATGATGCTGGTACACGGTTAAGTGATAGTCTGGAGTGCGTTTGTGCATTCAGGCCACTTCTTTCAACGACCTGGGTTGATGAGCTAATCTCTTCATGAAACCGTGATCACATAGATGTTTCAAACGCGCTGTCCCAGATATGAACTGCGGCTGGAGCGAAATGCATCACGAAAATGGGCTACATAGTATAATCCAAGAGGACAAATCTACTAAAGTTTAATCTGATTTTTTCAATGCCCATGATGTGTTCATGCATGTGCTGGCCTGCGACCTGGCGAATGTTTGTGGTTGATGCTGCTGTTTATGCCCCGGCGTTACACTACTTCCCGGAGTTCCGGTGGCTGATAGATGGAATTCGACGGCAGGGCGCTACTGCGGTGTGGCTCGGCCTCGAAGAGATGGTGATGTGGTCTGATTTCGTTCTGCTGTCATGCTGTCGCGGCGATTTCATTGGTAAACTGGTAACCTAGGTGTTATGCTGTGCATATTCTCTGTGGGTGAGATTGTTCTTTGTTGATTTCAACCAAACAAGCTGACCCTATGGACCTTCTTTGTACTCTAAGAACTGTTATTCGCACATTCCACCACCGCGTGTATATGTCATGGAACCAGCGTCTGAAGGCGTCGACCCGCGCGGGCAATGGATATGCGACGATGAGCTAAAGCAATTTCAAGCACCGCTGACGAACTGCCAGCACTGCTTGCTCACGGCTACTGTATTTTGCTGCGTGAATGACGGATGAAATATGCGTGTCACTGCCGCCAACCCGCAGGATCGATATTTTCCGGTCAGCGATTGAGCCTGAGACTACGGTCGGGCGCAATGATATTTCACTGCCTTCGCGCCGCGGTGAGGGCGGTACTGCGTGAACGTGTGCTGAGAAAAGGACGAACAGGGAACGAATAAGGACAGAACGACGAGGGTGAGGGATGTGGCTCAGCCTGTAATGAGACGCAATTTCGTTTTCTTCGCGCTGGTCTTGAACTCTTTGCCTGAGATCCGGCCTGCTAACCGTTGCGCGATTGCGCGACAACAGTATCCGCTGTTGATGAGGGCAAATGTGATTGTATCTTCATTCTTATCTCTGCTGGCAATGTTACGAGCCAGCCGACGCAATTGCGGATCGCCATGACAACTCAAACATGTTTGTTCTTTTCGACCGCTGACAACGGTGAACGTTTATACTGCGACGCTGAATGAAGGAAGAACTCGGTGATTGAGATGCTCAAGTGGACTTCGAGAAGGGTGAAATTGGCGTGCTGCTGGTGGAACAGTTCTCCGGGTGGCGTTCGGGTTGACTGGCCTGGTGGCACGGCCATAGCTGTCTGATCGTGTCAGGCGGGGCAGAGTGACGACGATGCGGGCCTCGTTTTGAACCGCGCAGTCGGTTGAAATTCACCGAACCCTTAATATAACGAAACGTGAAAAGATGAAATGTTTGACCAACGTGATTAACCGTGTTGTGTTCGCGTTTATTGTGAACTTGTTTCTGACCATGAACTAACCGTTGGCTGCGTCTGCGGCGGTGGCACACAATGCGGTGTGCTAATTTTCGCGGTAGTTCTGGCGACCCTGCTCGGCTGGACGTCACTGCGATGCCTTTTAACTACTGTCGAAAAGCCAACCATTCATCGTCACTGAAAACTACGCGGAACGGTCTTAACGGCTATCAACGAT